>JAGFBZ010000723.1:0-169557 GCA_018398805.1 Hirundichthys speculiger
TACCTGAGGTCCTCAGGTAGGCTGGTCCAGAGTCGGGGCCGTAATGATGAAAATGATGCCTCACCATAGGTTTAGTTCTGACTATAGGAACAACTAAAAGGCCGGTACCTGAGGTCCTCAGGTAGGCTGGTCCAGAGTCAGGGCTATAATGATGAATTGATGCCTCACCATAGGTTTTAGTTCTGACTATAGGAAAAGCTAAAAGGCCGGTACCTGAGGTCCTCAGGTAGGCTGGTCCAGAGTCAGGGCTATAATGATGAATTGATGCCTCACCATAGGTTTTGGTTCTGACTATAGGAACAACGAAAAGGCCGGTACCTGAGGTCCTCAGGTAGGCTGGTCCAGAGTAAGGGCTAATGATGAAATGACACCTCGCCATAGGTCCTAGTTCTGACTCTAGGAACAGCTAAATGGCCGGTACCTGAGGTCCTCAGGTAGGCTGGTCCAGAGTCAGGGCTATACTGGTGAATTGATGCCTCACCATAGGTTTTGGTTCTGACTATAGGAACAACTAAAAGGCCGGTACCTGAGGTCCTCAGGTAGGCTGGTCCAGAGTCAGTAATGATGAAATGACCTCACCATAGGTTTTGGTTCTGACTCTAGGAACAGCTAAAAGGCCGGTACCCTGAGGTCCTCAGGTAGGCTGGTCCAGAGTCAGGGCTGTAATGATGAAATGATGCCTCACCATAGTTCTTTTTGACTCTGACTCTAGGAACAGCTAAAGGAGGCTGGTACCTGAGGTCCTCAGGTAGGCTGGTCCAGAGTCAGGGCTATATGATGAAATGATGCCTCACCATAGGTTTTAGTTTCTGACTATAGGAACAACTAAAAGGCCGGTACCTGAGGTCCTCAGGTAGGCTGGTCCAGAGTCGGGGCTAAATGATGAAATGATGCCTCACCATAGGTTTTAGTTCTGACTCTAGGAACAACTAAAAGGCCGGTACCTGAGGTCCTCAGGTAGGCTGGTCCAGAGTCAGGGGTATAATGATGAAATGACCTCACCATAGGTTTTAGTTCTGACTCTAGGAACAACTAAAAGGCCGGTACCTGAGGTCCTCAGGTAGGCTGTCCAGAGTCGGGCTGTAATGATGAAATGGTGCCTCACCTCATAGGTTCTTTCTGACTCTAGGAACAGCTAAAAGGCCGGTACCTGAGGTCCTCAGGTTGGCTGGTCCAGTCGGGGCTGTAATGAATGAAATTATGCCTCACCATAGGTTTTAGTTCTGACTCTAGGAACAACTAAAAGGCCGGTACCTGAGGTCCTCAGGTAGGCTGGTCCAGAGTCAGGGCTATAATGATGAAATGATGCCTCACCATAGGTTTTAGTTCTGACTATAGGAACAACTAAAAGGCCGGTACCTGAGGTCCTCAGGTAGGCTGGTCCAGAGTCAGGGCTATAATGATGAAATGATGCCTCACCATAGGTTTTAGTTCTGACTATAGGAACAACTAAAAGGCCGGTACCTGAGGTCCTCAGGTAGGCTGGTTCAGAGTCAGGGGCTTAATGATGAAATGATGCCTCACCATAGGTTTTAGTTCTGACTCTAGGAACAGCTAAAAAGGCCGGTACCTGAGGTCCTCAGGTAGGCTGGTCCAGAGTCGGGGCTAATGATAAATGATGCCTCACCATAGGTTTTGGTTCTGACTATAGGAACAACTAAAAGGCCCGGTACCTGAGGTCCTCAGGTAGGCTGGTCCAGAGTCGGGGCTGGTAATGATGAAATGACACCTCACCATAGGTTTTAGTTTCTGACTCTAGGAACAGCTAAAAGGCCGGTACCTGAGGTCCTCAGGTAGGCTGGTCCAGAGTCAGGGCTATAATGATGAATTGATGCCTCACCATAGGTTTTGGTTCTGACTATAGGAACAACTAAAAGGCCGGTACCTGAGGTCCTCAGGTAGGCTGGTCCAGAGTCAGGGGCTGTAATGATGAAATGACGCCTCACCATAGGTTTTAGTTCTGACTCTAGGAACAGCTAAAAGGCCGGTACCTGAGGTCCTCAGGTAGGCTGGTTCCAGAGTCGGGCTAATGATGAAATGATGCCTCCCATAGGTTTTAGTTCTGACTCTAGGAACAGCTAAAAGGCCGGTACCTGAGGTCCTCAGGTAGTTGGTCCAGAGTCGGGCTATAATGATGAAATGGCCTCACCATAGGTTTTAGTTCTGACTCTAGGAACAACTAAAAGGCCCGGTACCTGAGGTCCTCAGGTAGGCTGGTCCAGAGTCAGGGCTGTAATGATGAAATTGATGCCTCACCATAGGTTTTAGTTCTGACTATAGGAACAACTAAAAGGCCGGTACCTGAGGTCCTCAGGTAGGCTGGTCCAGAGTCAGGGCTATAATGATGAAAATGATGCCTCACCATAGGTTTTAGTTCTGACTATAGGAACAACTAAAAGGCCGGTACCTGAGGTCCTCAGGTAGGCTGGTCCAGAGTCAGGGCTAATGAATGATGAAATGATGCCTCACCATAGGTTTTTGGTTCTGACTATAGGAACAGCTAAAAGGCCGGTACCTGAGGTCCTCAGGTAGGCTGGTCCAGAGTAAGGGCTATACTGGTGAATTGATGCCTCACCATAGGTTTTGGTTCTGACTATAGGAACAACTAAAAGGCCGGTACCTGAGGTCCTCAGGTAGGCTGGTCCAGAGTCAGGGCCGGAATGATGAAATGACACCTCGCCATAGGTCTTAGTTCTGACTCTAGGAACAGCTTAATGGCCGGTACCTGAGGTCCTCAGTTAGGCTGGTCCAGAGTCGGGGCTGTAATGATGAAATGACGCCTCGCCATAGCTTTTAGTTCTGACTCTGGGAACAGCTAAAAGGCCGGTACCTGAAGTCCTCAGGTAGGCTGGTCTGGAGTCAGGGCCGTAATGATGAAATGACGCCTCACCATAGCTTTTAGTTCTGACTCTGGGAACAGCTAAAAGGCCGGTACCTGAGGTCCTCAGGTAGGCTGGTCCAGAGTCAGTAATGATGAAATGACACCTCACCATAGGTTTTAGTTCTGACTCTGGGAACAGCTAAAAGGCCGGTACCTGAGGTCCTCAGGTAAGCTGGTCCAGAGACGGGGCTGTAATGATTAAATGATGCCTCACCATAGGTTTTAGTTCTGACTCTAGGAACAGCTAAAAGGCCGGTACCTGAGGTCCTCAGGTAGGTTTTTCCAGAGTCGGGGCTGTAATGATGAAATGGTGCCTCACATTAGGTTCTAGTTCTGACTCTAGGAACAGCTAAAAGGCCGGTACCTGAGGTCCTCAGGTTGGCTGGTCGAGAGTCGGGGCTGTAATGATGAAATTATGCCTCACCATAGGTTTTAGTTCTGACTCTAGGAACAACTAAAAGGCCGGTACCTGAGGTCCTCAGGTGGGCTGGTCCAGAGTCAGGGCTATAATGATGAAATGATGCCTCACCATAGGTTTTAGTTCTGACTATAGGAACAACTAAAACGCCGGTACCTGAGGTCCTCAGGTAGGCTGGTCCAGAGTCAGGGCTATAATGATGAATTGATGCCTCACCATAGGTTTTAGTTCTGACTATAGGAACAACTAAAAGGCCGGTACCTGAGGTCCTCAGGTAGGCTGGTCCAGAGTCAGGGCTATAATGATGAATTGATGCCTCACCATAGGTTTTGGTTCTGACTATAGGAACAGCTAAAAGGCCGGTACCTGAGGTCCTCAGGTAGGCTGGTCCAGAGTAAGGGCCGGAATGATGAAATGACACCTCGCCATAGGTCCTAGTTCTGACTCTAGGAACAGTTAAATGGCTGGTACCTGAGGTCCTCAGGTAGGCTGGTCCAGAGTCAGGGCTATACTAGTGAATTGATGCCTCACCATAGGTTTTGGTTCTGACTATAGGAACAACTAAAAGGCCGGTACCTGAGGTCCTCAGGTAGGCTGGTCCAGAGTCAGGGCCGGAATGATGAAATGACACCTCGCCATAGGTCTTAGTTCTGACTCTAGGAACAGCTTAATGGCCGGTACCTGAGGCCCTTAGTTAGGCTGGTCCAGAGTCGGGGCTGTAATGATGAAATAACGCCTCGCCATAGCTTTTAGTTCTGACTCTGGAAACAGCTAAAAGGCCGGTACCTGAAGTCCTCAGGTAGGCTGGTCTGGAGTCAGGGCCGTAATGATGAAATGACGCCTCGCCATAGCTTTTAGTTCTGACTCTGGGAACAGCTAAAAGGCCGGTACCTGAGGTCCTCAGGTAAGCTGGTCCAGAGTCGGGGCTGTAATGATGAAATGATGCCTCACCATAGGTTTTAGTTCTGACTCTAGGAACAGCTAAAAGGCCGGTACCTGAGGTCCTCAGGTAGGTTTTTCCAGAGTCGGGGCTGTAATGATGAAATGGTGCCTCACCATAGGTTCTAGTTCTGACTCTAGGAACAGCTAAAAGGCCGGTACCTGAAGTCCTCAGGTTGGCTGGTCGAGAGTCGGGGCTGTAATGATGAAATTATGCCTCACCATAGGTTTTAGTTCTGACTCTAGGAACAACTAAAAGGCCGGTACCTGAGGTCCTCAGGTGGGCTGGTCCAGAGTCAGGGCTATAATGATGAAATGATGCCTCACCATAGGTTTTAGTTCTGACTATAGGAACAACTAAAACGCCGTACCTGAGGTCCTCAGGTAGGCTGGTCCAGAGTCGGGGCCATAATGATGAAATGATGCCTCACCATAGGTTTTAGTTCTGACTCTGGGAACAGCTAAAAGGCCGGTACCTGATGTCCTCAGGTAGCCTGGTCCAGAGTCAGTAATGATGAAATGACACCTCACCATAGGTTTTAGTTCTGACTATAGGAACAACTAAAAGGCCGGTACCTGAGGTCCTCAGGTAGGCTGGTCCAGAGTCGGGGCTGTAATGATGAAATGATGCCTCACCATAGGTTTTAGTTCTGACTATAGGAACAACTAAAAGGCCGGTACCTGAGGTCCTCAGGTAGGCTGGTCCAGAGTCAGGGCTATAATGATGAATTGATGCCTCACCATAGGTTTTGGTTCTGACTATAGGAACAACTAAAAGGCCGGTACCTGAGGTCCTCAGGTAGGCTGGTCCAGAGTCAGGGCCGGAATGATGAAATGACACCTCGCCATAGGTCCTAGTTCTGACTCTAGGAACAGCTAAATGGCCGGTACCTGAGGTCCTCAGGTAGGCTGGTCCAGAGTCAGGGCTATAATGATGAATTGATGCCTCACCATAGGTTTTGGTTCTGACTATAGGAACAACTACAAGGCCGGTACCTGAGGTCCTCAGGTAGGCTGGTCCAGAGTCAGTAATGATGAAATGACACCTCACCATAGGTTTTAGTTCTGACTCTGGGAACAGCTAAAAGGCCGGTACCTGAGGTCCTTAGGTAAGCTGGTCCAGAGTCGGGGCTGTAATGATGAAATGATGCCTCACCATAGGTTTTAGTTCTGACTCTGGGAACAGCTAAAAGGCCGGTACCTGAGGTCCTCAGGTAGGTTTTTCCAGAGTCGGGGCTGTAATGAT
Organism: Hirundichthys speculiger; assembly: GCA_018398805.1. Classification (NCBI taxonomy): domain Eukaryota; kingdom Metazoa; phylum Chordata; class Actinopteri; order Beloniformes; family Exocoetidae; genus Hirundichthys; species Hirundichthys speculiger. The sequence goes on from JAGFBZ010000723.1 coordinate 5,485, forward strand.
GAAATGGTGCCTCACCATAGGTTCTAGTTCTGACTCTAGGAACAGCTAAAAGGCCGGTACCTGAGGTCCTCAGGTTGGCTGGTTGAGAGTCGGGGCTGTAATGATCAAATTATGCCTCACCATAGGTTTTAGTTCTGACTCTAGGAACAACTAAAAGGCCGGTACCTGAGGTCCTCAGGTGGGCTGGTCCAGAGTCAGGGCTATAATGATGAAATGATGCCTCACCATAGGTTTTAGTTCTGACTATAGGAACAACTAAAACGCCGGTACCTGAGGTCCTCAGGTAGGCTGGTCCAGAGTCAGGGCCATAATGATGAAATGATGCCTCACCATAGGTTTTGGTTCTGACTATAGGAACAACTAAAAGGCCGGTACCTGAGGTCCTCAGGTAGGCTGGTCCAGAGTCAGGGCCGGAATGATGAAATGACACCTCGCCATAGGTCCTAGTTCTGACTCTAGGAACAGCTAAATGGCCGGTACCTGAGGTCCTCAGGTGGGCTGGTCCAGATTCGGGTCTGTAATGATGAAATGACGCCTCGCCATAGGTTTTAGTTCTGACTCTGGGAACAGCTAAAAGGCCGGTACCTGAGGTCCTCAGGTAGGCTGGTCCAGAGTCAGTAATGATGAAATGACGCCTCGCCATAGGTTTTAGTTCTGACTCTGGGAACAGCTAAAACGCCGGTACCTGAGGTCCTCAGGTAGGGTGGTCCAGAGTCAGGGCCGTAATGATGAAATGACACCTCGCCATAGGTTTTAGCTCTGACTCTAGGAACAGCTAAAAGGCCGGTACCTGAGGTCCTCAGGTAGGCTGGTCCAGAGTCAGGGCCGTAATGATGAAATGACACCTCGCCATAGGTTTTAGCTCTGACTCTAGGAACAGCTAAAAGGCCGGTACCTGAGGTCCTCAGGTAGGTTGGTCCAGAGTCAGGGCCGTAATGATGAAATGACACCTCGCCATAGGTTTTAGCTCTGACTCTAGGAACAGGTAAAAGGCCGGTATCTGAGGACCTCAGGGTCCACGAGGGCTCGTATCTTTAAAGGAGGTCAGATAAATAAGAAGGCCCAAGACCATTAAGACATTTATAAACTAATAAATGAACCTTAAAATCAATCCTGAAACACACGTGGAGCCAATGCAGCGATTATAAAACTGGTATAATGTGTTCCCGCCCTCTATTCCTCGTCAGCACACGTGTGGCTGAATTCTGGAGTAATTATAGTATAGATTTACTCTTTTTAGGAAGACCAGAGAGCATTACAGTAGTCTATTGTACTGGAGATAAAAGCATCAACACCTCCCTGCTGGCAAGAGAGAGAAATGGGCGGACTCTGGCCATGTTTTTAAGATGATAAAAACCTGTTTTTGTAATATTTCTAATATGTTTAATATAATCCAGCTCAGAGTCAAAAAGAACACCCAAGTTTCTCACACAATGAGAAGGTTTAAAATTATGTAATTTTGGTAAAATGATCTCTCTCTTGTTTTCAGGACCAATGATTAAAACTTCAGTTTATGTTGAGACACTTATAACAATGTCTGTGTTCTTTATTAATGAAGAGGCTGGGTTGGTTTAACCAGAGCTCCATTTCCATTGAGACTCTACAGACCTCCAAACAAGTGTTACAATTTTCTTTGCACAATTACATAACCCAAATACATATTCTTGGTCCGTTAGTGTTGTTGTGGAGTGACCAGTCTTGAGGTTGAGTCCAGTCTCGAGTCCATGGTGCTCTAGTCCAGGACTAAAGTCCCACATGTCTTATGTTTGCTCCTGGTCTAAGCATTTTCCCTCCTGTACTGTGTGTTATTTTCACTTTCTGCAGGGGAGATATTTTAAGTCCCCTGCAGGCTCTATCTGAGCTTGAAAGAGGTATTTAGCACTGCAGGAGGTGAATGTGCAAACTGCACTCATGTTTAGATGAGGACTATTTTTCTTTTGATTGAGAAGTTTGTTCATGCTCACTTTTTAAAACTTAAGTACAGGATAACAGTTTTGTTTAGGTGGCAACAGGAACAACTAATTACCACCTCTTTCTGCCATCAGCATCCTTCTTCATGGTTTGTTCCATATCATCCTTTTCTCAAGTTTCACCCATTCCTCGTTTAGGTCGTCCATTGTGACGACTAACTTCACTTCTCAGTGGAATCTTCAAATGATCGTCCTGTGTCTCGTTTGTGTTTAGTCTTCATCTGAGCGTTGATGGTCTAACCCATTCTTCAGTTTTGGTTTTCATTTACTGGTGGATGCTCATCCTCATGTTGTGGTTTAATATAAATTGTATATCAATGATCCAATTGCTAACTCTGCTTTGATTTTTGGTCCACATGGCCGACAGCCAGTGGTCGCCGTAGGTGATCAGACCAGATTGTTGATTAACTCTCTGGGATATTCATGCTTTTATTCACACATTTTTCCTTTTAGCTTTGGTTCCACTGTTAAATCAGTTCAACTTAAAGTCCATCTATCATAAAGAGTGATGACAGACAAACCTAGAAAGTATCGGTTTTGAGATAAAGAAGAGGATATAATTCAGATTTTAAGTGCAGTACTTTGATCTGGTAAGTAGAGTAACAATACTAACGACAGACTTTCTGTTTTGCATCTATTCAGTTATTTAAAGAAGACCTCGAAATGTTGAGAAGCTGGAATCCAACAGTCAAGAATGGGACGTGTTTTTCCCAGAGCTCAGTCATCTGGTCTCCAGTGTTCCCAGGCGTAGGGTTAAGGTTAGGGGTTAGGGGTTAGGGGTTAGGGGTTAGGGTTAGGGGTTAGGGTTAGGGTTAGGGTTAGGGTTAGGGTTAGGGTTAGGGGTTAGGGGTTAGGGTTAGGGGTTAGGGATAGGGTTAGGGGTTAGGGTTAGGGCTGTTGCACCCTGGCATAAATCCTAACTGATGTATCGGTTTCTTGTCTCTTGCAGGTCAACAACATGTTCCACCACAAGAGTCTGGGCTTTAAGATCAACATACAGGTCACTAAACTGGTGCTGCTTCATGTTCGCCCTGTAAGCCCTTCTTTCTCTTGTGTGTGTGTGTGTGTGTGGGGGTGGGGGGGGGGGCACAGGCCTAACATTTTTAGATCAGAGTCCCCCTGTAGGTGTGGTGGTTAAATCGCTTTTATGACACTAAGATTTACTAAACAGATTAATTAATTAATTAATTATTCTGTTAAATTAATTAATTAATTTAACAGAATAATTTTATTTAACAAATCTGTTTAATCCGTGTCAGTTGTTTTACCTACTATGATGTAAATCTCCCTTAATGAGGTTTGTGGCACGTGTCAAACATTATTTTTTAACTAGGTGACCTCTGTAACTGCTGTCTTTATCTGCTCAGGAGAGGTTAGAGGTGAGCCATCATGGTGAGAGGTCTCTGAAGAGCTTCTGCCACTGGCAGCATCAGGAGTTTGGCGCCCCCCCCCCTCGGGGCCTTGGTGCCAACTACATCTCTGCTAGACGGGATGTTCTGCCTCCAGTTGATAGTGCGGTGCTGGTCACCAGGTATGCAGCCTGCACACACAGTCTTCACAGTTTTTATTCAAATGAAGTTTAACATTAACTTTAAAGCCCATTATAAACTTCCAGACTAATGTGTCTATTGCAGTTTGTAGATTAAAAAAAACACGTTTATTTGACCCTTTTCAACACAGCAGGAGGACAGAAAATCTGACCATTCAGACAGGCTTTAAATCCCATTAAATTAACTCCAGCAGCTGCATCATGTCACAATGGTCACATATGAAACTCACCTCCCCACTGCTCCCACTGAGGTCATGATTTAGTTTCCAAGTGATTTCTGTTCATTTCCTTCTGTAAATGCCTCTCTAAACAGTCATCAGCTTCACTTATCTGCAGAGACATTTCTTCCTCTTTATCTTTTCCAAATTTGTCTCATTCCTGAATAAGTGGTCTGAATTGTGGTGATTATTTGTGTGTGATATGTCTCGCTGCAACTTTTGTTGAAGTTACTGCACTATCTGGTTCTTCAGACTCAGTGGTCCTCAGTCATTAAATCTTTGTAAATCTGTGAGTAGATTTGCACATAAAACACCTCCTTACTAAAAGTCTGCTCCAGATTTATGAGTGCTGCATAAAACTAGGTGTTTTTCATAAGAATGTGTGTAGGGAAGCTGTATTTACATTCATGTTTAGTGCCAACATCTAGCAAAACCATCTAGTGTGTATGCAATTTAATCCTATCGCAGACTTTTTGTGGGAGTGTGAGGGGTGAATGTGTCCTTCATCCTCTCTGGCAGTTAATTCTGACATCTTTATTAACATCTTAAATCCTGATTTTGTCAGAGAGGACTAAAAAACACCAGCAGTGAAACATTTAAAGACAAGACAGTTAAAGAGACACAACAGTGAGAGTCTGATGGGTGCTGAGTTGTGAAGTGTGAGGGGTGTTGTGTAGTGGATTGTGTCGTGATACAGAAAAAACTGAAAAAGATAACATGTGGAGAGCAGAGAAAACTAATAACAAAAAAATTAAATAAATAAATAAAACGAGAAAAGCAGTCGGAGAGCGCAGACCTCCGCCAAGCGCAACAATTATCGATAATTTGAAAGTGATCCAGAATCCAGTATTTCTTCCGGATCACACCCAAAATGAAATCAGTTATTCCTTTTCACATTTCCGACAACATTTCCAACAAACTCCATCCATAACCTTATGAGTTATCTTGAACACAGACAAATGAACAAACAGATAAACTCCGGCAACAACATTACCTCCTTGGCGGAGGTAAAAACTGGATGAAGACCTTCTAATGAGCAGTAGACTTGTGGGCATGTGAAGAATTCATGTTAAGATGGACTGATTGTGTTGATAGAAGGGGGTGGGGTGGGGGGGTGTTGGGGGAGGGGTGTAAAGCATAAATGTGTCCGTGCCCATATACACTCACATGTAAGTGACCAAAGTACCAAATAAACTGTCACCACTATTACCATCACCACCATCCTAATCTTAGTCCATCTTGAATCTTCACGTGGATGGACCAGACTGGCCCGAGAGGAGCCTAAAGGTCCAGGGGCAAACACCCCTGAGGCATACATCCACTGACAGGGTGGCAAGGCAAGGCACCCAGAAGGCCAGAACCTCAACGAGGCTAGCCCAGCCCCCACACCCACCAGTTCCCAGCCCACAGCAGCAACGCCACAGAAAATGCAGCCCCAGTAGCCGTCACCCCAAGCAGCCCAGGGGCAGCCGAGCTCCCCCACCACCCACCAACGGCCTACAGAGACCAGAGGAGGAGACAGGTGAGACAGAGAGAGATAATGAGGAGGAAACCAGGGGGACGTGACCCCCCCAGATGAGCCAAGACACCCCGACCACCCCTCGTCCGCCGCCCACCCGCAGCACAACAGCGGCAAAAAATTATGGGGAGCAGCCTGCAATGAGAGGGCTGCGCCAGGACGGCTGAACAGCACCTCCCCCTACGCAATGGTGCGCCAGCCTGCTGCAAGCCAACACCCCAGCCCACCCAAGAACCCCCGGGGGGGGGTACAGCAGAGGCACACCCGGGCCCACACATCAGCACAGGGAGGTCCCCACAGGTGGAGGGCCACCCAAAAACAGGGACATGCCCCAGGGGCCAGGACCCACGACCACACCCCTAATCCCCCGCAGGGCAGGGAAGGACAGAAAAAAAAAAAGAAAACGGCCAATACGGCTGGCCCATCCCCCCACCCTCCCCCCCAACATGTGTGCTTGTGTGTGTGTATGTCTGCTAAATGCATTTGGTGGCTTTATAGAGAGTGGCGATGCTGCCATCTGGTGGATCGGGACACTAACTACGATGTTCAGAACTCTGATATTTATTTTGATGCTCTGCCGAGCAACCCCAGTGACACATATTAGTTCCAAATTATGTTTATAGACGTCAGTGGCACTGAATGAGCTAAAGACTCCGGTCGGTCCCGGGTACAAATATTGCAAATATGACAATACCTTGGGTCCATTCGGGTTCACTTTCATGGACCTGTAAGACCTCGAGTGCAGACTATTCAGGTGAGCTAGAAGCCTTCGAGTAAACTGGTAAACTAACATTTCCAGCTGAAGAGGCAGTGGGAGGTGCTTCATTTTTAAAAAGCTCCCAGGGAGATGTGAGGATGGAGAAAAAAGAAGAAAAATCAAAACAAATCAAAATGAACCACAACCAGGACTTTTGGATTTTGGATAAAGAGAGAAAAGAAAAGACAAATGTTATTATATTTCTCAACATCAGTGAAACTCTCTGCTTAGGACAACGGCATCATTTCGGTGTAATGGTTCTCATTTTTATTGTACAGTCAAACTCATTTTTTTTTTAACTAATGTTATTGTAAGTGCTTTATTTAGTCAATATTCAGACAAGTAACCAGTAACCTTCATGCCCTTTACTCTGACTCCGCCAGGGCTGAAAGAACAGAGGTTCTTTCGGTTCTCAGGTTTAGCGTATAATAAGAAAATCTGAATCTCACCAGATCTGAAGTTGATCAGATCTTGTTCATCTCAGATCCTTTTATATCATTTTAACTATGATCATGTCAATACAACCTCAGATAAACAGGCCGTCTAACTACACACACAGGAAACAGCTCTTTCTCTGCCTTCACAAACAGATGTTTCACAAATCTTCAGCTGTTTTATGTGGTCTTGATAACTTCATCCGGGCTTGACTCGTCTAAGTATTGTGGTTTAAACTAAAGGACAAGGAAAATGAACTTCTGCTTATCTTGTTTATGACATAAAAAGCTATCAGATATCATTGTTTTTGCTTAGGGATTTTACTCAGCTAGAAATATGAATAAGACAAAGATCATCTTGAATCCTGAGCATCAGTGGCTCAATGCTCCAGAAGCAGACCAATGCTAACAGAACCAAAGTGGTTCAACCTTCTCCTTCATTGAGCAACAGCGTGAACTTCAGTGCCTGAACTCAGTAACTGACTGCTGGTACCTCTGAATGTTTTTCAGGACTGATTTCTGTGTTCATAAAGATGAGCCTTGTGATACTGTAGGTGAGTACCATCATGTCTCTTTCCTTCTCTGAGCTTCACTCTTGTACTGGAAAAACATTAACAGGTGAACAATGTACCTTAAATAAAGTCATAACATTGGAGAAGAAGACAGCGTGAGGACATCTGACATGAGTTGGAGGACATCTGACATGAGTTGGACACATCATGAACATGTACCAACTTTCTCTTTTAACACAAAAGAAAATTAGCGCCTTTCTTAATGTATCTTAAATCATTTTTTGTATTCGTGAAATGTCACATAAAGTATGATGCCAGTGTCAATTCAATTCAATTCAATTCAATTTTATATGTATAGTGTCTGTTACAATGCCAGTTGTCACTACAGAGACCCAGAGCATGACCCCCGAGCAAATATCATTAACTAAAATAATATGATTAAATCATACTAAAGGATAATGGCAAGTAAAAAAAAAAAACTCCCACAGTGGAAGTAAAAACCTTTAAGCCAAACAGTGGCAAGGAAAAACTCCATTTTGAGGGAGAAAAACCTTGAGCAGGACCTGGCCCATATGGGGGGACCTTCCTGCCGAAGGCCAGCCAGGTAAAGAAAGAAAAGAGGGGAGACAGGACAGAGAGAGGATGGAGGACAGAGAGAGGAGAGCACACAAATGACTGAATGAAATGACTACATAAACAGATGCAGGTAGCAGCACTGAGATGTGATGGTCAGAGGACTAGATCACCGGTCACCATGCCAGCCGGCACCCTGAACACGCCTACACACACAGGTGGAGGTAAACGCTGGGATGGACAGAGGAGGGAACTGCAAGTCAGCATGAAACTCAGGAAACTCTGACCTGTAAACATACAGAAAGAAAAGAGAAAAAAGGGGGGGAAATAGCACAACAAACTACACGAAAGAAAATGGAGCACAGTTACAGTAACAAGGTGCTACTAATTAACTATGGATTTAGCTGGAGGAGGAAGAAGGGAGGAGGAAAGGGAAGAAAAGGGAGAAGAGCTGTGGAGACACCACTCAGCAGATCATGTTCGTGTCCCCCTGCAGCGTAGGCCTATAGCAGCATAGCTATGACGAACCTGTGATTAAGACGAGTTACTCTAGTCTGAGCTACTACAGCTATGGCTACAACTATTAGCCCCTACACACACTGGAAATGAATGGAACAACATTCCAGGTCTGCACAGGACCATTAACAACTGATTAATTTAGAATCAGGTGTGCAGAAGCAGAGAAACTTCTAAGACCTGCAGGACAGCGGCCCTCAAGGACTGGAGTTGCCCACCCCTGGTTTAGACTAACTGTAGGCTTTACTGAACAGAAATGTTTTCAATTCAGTTTTAAAAATGGAGGTGGTGTTAGCCTCCTGAACCCAAACTGGTAGCTGGTTCCATAATAAAGGTGCCTGGTAGCAGAAGGCCCGTCCTCCAAACCTACTTTTAGATATTCTAGGAACGACGAGTAATCCTGCACTCTGAGAGCAGAGAGCTCTATTAGGAGCATAACGTGCTATCAAGTCTTGTAAATAGCGTGGAGCTAGGCCATTAAGGGCCTTATATGCGAGAAGCAGAATTTTAAACTCAATTTGAAATTTGGCCAACATGGATGTGATCTCGCTTACTGATTCCTGTCAGCACCCTCGCTGCTGCGTTCTGGATTAGTCGGAGGCTATTCAGTAAGCTTTTCGGACATCCTGCTAAAAATGCATTACAATAATCCAGTCTAGAACTGACAAACGCGTGGATAAATTTTTCGGCATCACCCTGGGAGAGGATGCTCCTAATCTTGGCAATATTTCGGAGATGAAAAAAGGCAGTCTGACAAACCTGAATAATATGCTGCTTAAATGACATATCCTGATCAAAAATGACTCCAAGGTTTTTCACAGCTGTGCTGGAAGCCAGCGTAAACCCAGTTAATCCATTCCTCAGGTGTTTGGGACCAAAGTCAATAACCTCTGTTTTATCCAAGTTTAGAAGCAAGAAGTTAGAGGACATCCAGGACTTAATGTCATTAAGACACCCTTGAAGTTTAGCCAAAGGTTTTGTTTCCTCTGGTTTCATAGATAAGTACAGCTGCGTATCATCAGTGTAGCAATGAAAGTTTATGCCGTGGCTCTGGATAATTTTTCCCAAGGGCAACATGTATAAAGTGAAAAGGATTGGTCCCAGAACTGAACCCTGTGGGATGCCATAGCAGACCCTAGTCCGTGTAGAAGAACGTCATTAAAATGGACAAACTGGAACCTGTCAGATAGGTATGACTTAAACCAGCCTAATGCTGTCCCTTTAATTCCAACAGTGTGCTCCAATCTATGCAGCAAAAGGCTGTGATCAACAGTATCAAAAGCAGCACTGAGGTCCAGCAGAACAAGGACAGAAACTAATCCATTGTCTGAGGCCATGAGGAGGTCGTTGGAGACTCTAATCAGTGCAGTTTCTGTGCTATGATGAGTTCTGAACCCTGACTGAAAGACCTCAAATAGATCATTTCTGTGCAGGTGTTCTCCTAACTGGCTAGCAACTATTTTTTCCAGAATTTTAGAGATAAATGGAAGGTTGGATATTGGTCTATAGTTTGCCAAAATGTCCGGATAATGAGATGGTTTCTTTAGCAAAGGTTTAATGACTGCAACTTTAAAAACCTGTGGTACATATCCTGATTTTAAAGATAGGTTAATCTGATCCAAAATTGATATACCAATAGAGGACATAACATCACCAATAGAGGACATAACATCTTTGAGCAATCAAGTTGGGATGGGATCCAACAGACATATAGATGGTTTAGCTTTACTGATAGTTGAGGTCAACTCAGAGACACCTACAAGAAAGAAACAGTCCAGAGTCAAATCAGAACCGAAAGAAATTAACGAAGCTGCAGGGACGTTCACAGCCATCGACAGTTGGACTTGGCCAACTATCTTTCCAGGCATGATGAGAGTGTACAGGTTTACAAGAGTACCACCTCCTTTCCATTTTCCGTACTTTCTGCTTCAGCATGCGATTATGCAAATTATACCAGTACGGCTGTCCCGATACTATATTTTCTCGATACGATACTGATATTTCAGTATTGAATATCACCCAATACCAATATCAATCTGATATCAGCGTGCTACAGATGAAACATACTTGAATACATACTCCACACTACTTATTCTGTAGTGTGGAGTGTTAAAAAAGGCAGCATCAAGTGATATTACTCAAATAGAGAATAATAGTCTACAACAGTATTATGGGAGAACATACCATTTATTAACAATTTAAAAAACTGCGGAATAGAAATAATAAATCGGCAGGCCCTGAACAAAAAGCCATATAACTTATCATATACTTACAAACAATTCAAAACAAATTAACAAGTTTCCTGCCCGTATATTCTGAAAACAAACTGCAATGTAAAGTCAGCATTGATCCAGTGCGCAGTCAGACTCAGAAAAGACAGCGGACGATGGTCTGAGTAGTAGTAGTGAAGCTAAGAGTGTTTGCTTTCTCCACATGTGCGGCAATATACTTCTTAACATCTTAGTGCATCTGAGGTATAGTTTTGTCGACAATGTAGTGGCTAGGGATAACAGCATGGCTCGAGGTGCTCAATTAAGCATTTAAACCTGACATTAGTCACCACTGACAGGGGCTAGTCATAGAGCACAATAAATGAGGCAATTTTTCTGTTATTGCCAATAACAGAAAAATTGAACCAGCACTGGGCCAGTTTCGGCCAGCGTTGGTCATTTGAAGGAGGTTGAGATTATATTTTTCTCCGTCTCGCTGGTCTTTTTAAAATCAGCATGCATTTGTTTATGGTTCTTTTTCAAATGCACAATGAGGTTGATCGTATTAAACTTCCCTTGTTCTGCGCCAGCACGGGAAACTTGTGCATGGCAAATTTTGCACTCAGCAGCAGCATCTTTGTTCGTCCTTAGGGAAAGGTACTGCCACACAGCCGACATTATTTCTTCCGAGGGCACATACGCTGTTACTGTTGTGGTCACGTGAGTGCTACATGTTGGAGCTGAGCACTCTTTGGGGTGTATTACTCCCACCTACCGCTGTGTTGGAGTATGAACCGCAGTCACCTATTTGCACATGGCAGAAGCACCGGAGCAGAATGGACTGCTTTTTATCGGAATGATAATATCGGAGACTTTACATGACGTCTGATATAATAATACGTCTGATATTCTTTTTTTGGCTATTGTAACCCTCTTTCGGCCTCTGTATAGACTGGACCTGATCTAATATAGAGGGCTACTAACTGTGTTACCAATTTACAGAATCCTGGGTGCTTAGCTGTTGATGGTGAGCTGGCTAAGTCTCCTATTACCCAAAAAAAAGAAACCTGGGGAGAGATCTTATGGGAAAAAAATGTTCAGGACAACTGGATAGAATGAGTAATAACAATATATTTGATTGTTCCAATCTTTGCTTTTTTCCTGTTGTGTTGACTTAATCTAAATTCTCTTATCTGGTACCTCTTCACACAAATAAGTAACGTTCTTTTCTTTCTCCACAAAAATAAAATACTTTTCTTTCTCCACAAAAAAAATAAAAATAAATGAACACAAACTGGAAACCATTGTACCAAATGCAAGAAAATAACAAATTATAGACCAGCCTTGGCAGCCCTATGAAGGTAAAATACAACCAACCAAAATACACGAACCTCTCGAAAATGTTCAAACACCACCAAGCGCTTGGATTTCTAAAGTTGGGGCCCTTATGTTGGTGCACATATGATGAAATCACATCCTACATAACACACACCCATTATGAACTGATGGCAACGTGCATGGTCTCCACTACTCACGGCCCCTCCGACATCATCATCCACACAAATCCTTAAAGGAAAGGAATAATCCAATGGAAACACATGGCCAACCCACGTACTCCTTGGGTGGAAAACCGAAACAGTGGGTAATGTCCGTGGGGCGGCGCGGTTCCAGCAGCTGCAGGCTCCTCACTGGTGGTACTCAGTAGCCGGTTGGCGGTTAGCTTCCGTCAAACTTTCGTCCTCTCCATCAAACTATGCTAGCCATTCAGTGTTGAAGGTTAGCCCCAACAGCTTCACCCAAACTGTCTACCGCTCACAGTCCAAGAGTCTACGGTTTTGACCCGTTTCCACCGGTCATTAACAATTCAAAACCCTCGCCTCCTTCTTCTTTTTTTTTCTGCACACCAAAAAAACTCCCCTCCCACCATCCAGATCATTTTCATTGGCTGGGTTTTACATCAATCAAACAAACAGTACATGTTTACAGTATTTAACCCTGTAATTAAACTCTTATAATGTACCACACGAATAGTAATCACACCAACATATTCTCATAACATTTACCCAAACTTTGTATGACAAAAAAAAAGAAAACAATTGCTTTGTTTTCTTTATTTAATGATATAATTACTCACACCCCCAGATCTTCATGGTACCTACAATATTATTGATATCCGATATCAATATCAGATTGGGACAACCCTACATACCAGGGAGCTGAGCTCCTATAGTTAGAGACCCTTTTCTCAGAGGAGCAACAGCATCCAGGGCTGAATGTAAAATATCAGCAGTATTGTTGACGAGGCAATCAATATCTGCTAGAGTAAATGTTAGGTCATTGCCCTCAGCTATTCTATCATATTCCACCATAAGGAGATGAGAGAGAATGACCTCCTTAAATTTATTCACAGCATCTTCAGAAAGGCATCTGCTGCAATGACACATTTCATTTTCTGTTGTAACACCACAAATGCTGAACTCAAATGTAATTAAATGGTGGTCTGAGAGAAGAGAATTCAGCAGCGACACTAACAAGTGGTGAGTTTCTATACCATAAGTGAGGACCAGATCCAGGATATGATTAAAGCAGTGAGTCGGTTCTTTCACTTTTTGTGAGATGCCTAACGACTCTAAAAGAGATCGAAAGGCTAACTTAAAGCTGCCACTGTCCACATCCATGTGAATATTAAAGTCACCCACTATGATGACTTTGTCTGAGCTGAGCACTAAACCAGTTAAAAAAATCTGAGAACTCAGACAGAAACTCCAGATAAGCACCAGCAGGTGGCCGGTACACCACTACCAACAAGACTGACTTTTCTGATTTCCAGCTCAGGATGGTTAGACCAGTGTTGTAATGTAACGAAGTACAAATACTTCGTTACTGTACTTAAGTAGAATTTTCACATATCTGTACTTTACTTCGTTATTTATATTTCTGACAACTTTCAGTTTTACTCCACTACATTTCCTAAATAAAATGTGTACTTTTACTCCGATACATTTCTCCTAACCATCTTCGTTACTCGTTACTAATAATTAAAATTAGAAGAAATTTGAGTTGGTGACGTAATGCCTGTTTGTCATGTCAACCGTCAAGCGCGAAGAAGAACAAGTCCAGGCACATAACGTTATTGATGCCATCATGGCAGCATCTGCTGCAGGCTCTGCTGCTAACGTTACTCCGGTAGAAGATGAGGAGCATCTCGACTCAGGCGAACTTGGTGAACTCCGTGGTGGTGACGAAGAAGACACCATAATACACCCGTGGCCGTATTTGAAAGAAATGTTTTCCTACGTTGGAATGAAAGATTCATCCTACCGGATTAAGTGCCTGTTATGCCTACCGAAAGTGACTGAATTATTGGCATTCAAAAACTCCCCGTCCAACCTGAAGAAGCATATCGAGGTAGGTTAAATTAATTTTCATTCAATTAAGCCATAATGTCAACATTATTTAACATTAATTAGTTATCATGACGCAACGCTCCGTGGATGGGCCCGGTGGATTTTCGGTGTAGCCTGGTCAGATATCTGGCCAACGTGATGGCCAGGCTAACGTGTGCTAGTTGGTTAAGCTAGTTAACTGATAAGCCAATGTGCAGATATTTAACAACACCAATGATTTTCCCTCCGAATTAATTCAACACAAAACTCTTGAAGACATGTCCATAATACTGAAATGGTTATTAACGGTTTCTGGTATAGCCTAAGTGGCGGCCGAATATTTCCCTAGGTAAATTGACGTTACACGTGGAGGGATTTTATTCTTTTAGACTACATCAGGCTAATTAATGGCAGGTTACAGAGCAGCATTCAGGATTACTCGTGTCCTCAAAAGCACCATGCATTTTGTTAAACTTGAGATTTGCTTTGAATTAATTACCTCAAAACTCAGTTGTTATCGGCTATTGTTAGGCTAATGATATATATTGTTAATGTAGGTTTACATATTGATCAAAGTGGATAAATAGTTGGTGTTTTTTTTTGTAGGTCAGCTAGTAACAAACAGGAGACAAATGACCAGTTAACACAAATACAGTACAGGCTTCACAACACCAACAACAGCAATGAATAGTCCAAGTTAATAGTGTGAGTGACAGGGTGGTAGGGGTGGGCTTCCGTGAGTGTTTATAGTTCTTGCAATTAGGTAAAGATAATATCAAATAATGGTAACTTGACTGTTATTGTTAAGTAACTTTTAAACCCTGTAGCATAAGTTGTTTTGCTTATAAAATGTATTTCTCTCACTGTTTCAGAGAAAGCATGTAGGCCACCTCAAAAAATATGAAGAGCTGACATTAAGAAAAAGAAAAAGGGCTCCTGAAACTCTTCCCACCACCTCCACCCTTAGGCAGACCACACTGGTGAACACCAGGGCTGTGTCTCAGAGGTCCATTGACAAAGCGGTCATGAAGTATGTGGTCCAAGGGCTCCAGCCATTTCATGTAGTTGAACAACAAGCATTTAGAGATTTCGTGAAGGAATTGCAGCCCAATGCAAAAATGATATCACGTCTGACCCTGTGCTCCATGATTGACGATGCCTCCATGGAAATGAAGAAGGCAGTGACTGAGGCCATGAGGGGAGTCGACCATATCGCCACCACCACCGACTGCTGGTCCGCCAGAAGGCGGAGCTTCATTGGCATTACTGGCCATTGGATTGACCCCAACAGTCTCAAAAGATGCTCAGCAGCCCTAGCCTAGGGGTGTAACGGTAGATGTATTTGTATTGAACCGATTCGGTACGGGGTGGTTGGTTCGGAACAGAGGCGTACCGAACGAGTTTCCACACGGACATATTAAGTAGAGGACCGCATGTTGTGGAGCACAGTGTTGCCAACTTAGCAACTTTCCAGACCACCCTAGCGACTCAATTTGTAAAAAGCGACTAGCGACAAATCTAGCTACTTTTTCTGGTGATTTTGAGACTCACGGGCACTCAAACCGCTAGGTTTGAAGCCGCGCTTCTCTCTCTCTCTCCCTCTCTCTCTGCCGGGCTCAGTGCACAGCCAGCGCGCGGTCAGGGCGAGTTTCTGTGTGCGGACTGGGTGCGTTTCACCACATACACAGGCGAGGCCACGCATGTGCACACAAACACGCCGCCCCCCGCGCACACAAACACCCCGCCCCCCACGCACACAAACACCCCGCCCCCCGCGCGAGACAATTCAAGCTTTTTCCCTCTCCACGTCCCTCAGGGCCAAATGTTCATATTCATTATAGGCTACTATTATTATTATTCTTACAATTACTATTGTGATTATTAATTTACAGATAAAAAAAATAAAAGCAAAAGTTCCACAGCAACAAAAAAAAAGTTTGTAGATATGTAAATAGTTCATTTGTAAAGGGAAATAGGTTAAAGGCTACTATTATTATTGTTTGTGATAAAGGTAATTGAGCCCCGATATCAATTACCTTCTCGTCCACATTTTAGCCAGAAAATCATACCCGGACTTTATGAAAAAATAAAAAGATTTGTTTTTAAAGAAACACTCTGAGCCTTATTCATGTTATTTAATCTGAGCAACAACTTGAAACTATTCAATGTTGCAACTGTTCAATTTTGCACATCAGATGGATATTTTCTTTAAGAAAAAGTCTGAGCCAATGTTATTTTTATTTTGTTTTTCAAAATATCTACATTTCAGAATATTGTATTTATATTTTTGAGCAAAATTCTAGCTTTGTATGGGCTAATGTTCCTATTGTTAAAAAGCACAAAAGTGTGTAATAAACAACTAGCACATTTATATATTGCATTTTGTTTTCTTACTGTACCAAAAATGAACCGAGCCATGACCTCAAAACCGAGGTACATACCGAACCGAGAGTTTTGTGTACCGTTACACCCCTACCCTAGCCTGTAAACAACTGAGAGGTTCCCACACATTTGATGTGTTGGCAAGCACCCTGAATGACATCCACTCCGAGTTTGAAATTCGGGGGAAGATTGTGCAAACAACAACCGATAACAGCTCCAACTTCATAAAAGCTTTCCAGGTTTTTGGTGTGGATGAGAACAACAATGCAGTCGGAAGTGATGGCGATCCTGGTAATGCATCCCAACCAGGAGAGGATGAAGAGGATCAAGAGGGGGATGAAGAAGTGGAGTTTGTTGATGTGTCAGCGCTCCTGAATGAAGATGATGGTTTAGAGTTCCAGCTCCCACAGCACCAGCGCTGTGCTTCTCACCTACTCAACCTAATAGCTACAGTGGATGCCATGAAAGCAACATCCAATGAGGCACACAAGAAAGTGTACCGTTCAACATTTGGAAAGTGTAATGCACTTTGGAACGAATGTGGAAGATCCACCCTTGCAGCAGAAACTGTTGAAGATGCTTGTTCCCTCCAGCTGCTGCGTCCAAATGCTACAAGGTGGAACTCCTTGTTCCTGGCAGTGGAAAGACTGCTGAGAATAATGAAAGAAAAGGGAGAGGGTGCCATCAGAGGCATCTGCACCAACTTAAAGGTTCCAATGTAAGTAAGAATTATGTATGTTTTATTTTGTTTTATTTCATCATAATTGAACATGAAGTCTTCTGATTTATTTTTCCAATCCTTTTTTGGGCAATAATAAGTTTTACATTGTATCACAATTTCCACTTATCATTGATCCATTTTACTTAATTTCTCATCCAGCAATTATTTTGTTGAATCCAATGAAATGGTTTTAGTGTTATTACAAACAATGGTGTTGTGTCTTTGTTTTCATCACAGGTTCAATCCTGCTGAAATTGTGTTCCTCACAGAGTATGCCACTGTCGTGAGCCCAGTTTCGCAGGCAACCAACATCTTGCAAGCAAAAGCAAATGCCACGATGGGATGGGTGCTTCCAACAATCAACCTGCTGACCATAAAACTTGACAGAGTCAAGTTGCCACTAAAGTACTGCAGGCCTCTCGTGGATGCTTTACAGGTAACTTTTATTCTTGTATTTATTTTATATTGTATTTTATACTTAATTCTGATTAATTTCAATTATATTCAAATGTCCTTTTCCAAATGTGTTACTTTGGCACTTTGTATCAGTGCTTGTTGCTAAAATGTGCTATACAAATAACCTTGCCTTGCAGGTGGGAATCAAGAACCGTTTTGGCCACATGTCAGGAGACCCTGAGTTGATTGCAGCTGCAATTCTACTTCCAAAATTCCGTACAACGTGGACAAAGGATGAATCCACAATCAAAACAGGTAAGACATCATGGGGATAGTGAAAAAATAAGTGTATATTTTGAATCTTTGAATTATTGATGCATGGGTAGTACATAAAATTAAATAACAAACCTTAAATTAAAACTTAAATTTGGGGTCATAGCATGTTATAGAGTTGCATTAGATCTATAATTTATATTTCCATTGTCACTATTTCAAGGAATTGACTACATCAGACAGCACATCGAAGAACCCTTCCTTCAGCTAGCAGATGCCAACCGGTCCAGTTCGTCTGATGACGATGACTTCTTCTCTGCCCTGCAGTCGTCTCAAGCACAAGATGGTGCCAAACAACTGGATGCATATATGGCCTGTTCAGCAGATCACATGGACTTGCTGAAATCCTTCCCAGCCGTGTGCAAGCTTTCCGTGAAGCTGAACACTCCTCTAGCCTCAGCGGCCTGTGAAAGGCTCTTCAGCATTGCAGGACTTGTCTTTAGTCCGAGAAGAGCAAGACTGAATTCTCGCAACTTTGAAAACCAGCTTCTTCTGAAGATGAACAGACACCTTTTCAGTTTCAGTTAATAACTTAATGCCAGTTGAAAGATATGCAGTTTGTCCATAAAACACACAGGGAGGTTGAGAGAGAGAGAGGTAGTCACCATTGATGATGGCAGAAGTTTAATTTTTATGTTGAAAAAGTTCAAGCCTCTTTCTCCTGTGCCTGGATATTATGCTTTCACTGTAAGGAAGCCACAATAAATTTCATAATCAAAATTCTAACCACTCACTTTTTAAAAAAATACCTTTACTTTTACTTTTAATACTCATGTACATTTTATATCACACAATTACTTTTTGATACTTAAGTACACTAAATGTCAGGTACTTTAAGACTTTTACTCAAGTAATATTTTAAAAGGTGACTTTAACTTCTACCAAAGTCATTTTCTGGTAAGATACTTGTACTTTTACTCAAGAATCGCTTTCAAGTACTTTATACAAGACTGGGTTAGACTAAGGGTGAGGCTTTCGAATGGATTATAATCGCATTTAGGTTTTGTTTTTACTTGTAGGCTGGAGTTGTAGACAGCTGCTACTCCTCCACCTCGACCTGTACTCCGGGAATATGATAATTAATATAACCTGGTGGCGTAGCCTCATTTAATCTAACATACTCTCCCTCTTGTAGCCATGTTTCTGATAAGCAGAAAACATCGCAACAAGTCCCAGTAATTCGATCATTGATTAACAGAGACTTAGAGCCAAGAGACTTCACATTCAGTAGTCCACATCTAATTAGTTCTCTTGGCTCCAAATGTCTAACAGTTTTTATTTTTATCAGGTTGTTTTGGTAATGCCACTATCACGTTGCGCTAAGTAGACTTTTGGAGGATGGGGAATTGACACCAATCCTATGTTTTCAATCGGCACCATGTTAACATTAGCAGCTACATGGTTGATTTCTCTATTTTTAGTGGTCGGGGGCGGTCCTCGAGAAGCAGCAGAGAAGCATGTAAGACTGCAGCTCTGCATCCTGGCCTCCACCCTGAATTGTCAGGGTAGCATCAAATAAAATCGGCCAAATTCCTAGAAATAAGAGCTGCACCATTCCGGGTGGGATGAATGCCATCTCTTGTAATCAGACCAGGCTTTCCCCAAAAATGTCTGCCAATTGTCAATAAAAGCCACGTCATTTGCTAGACACCACCACGACAACCAGCGATGGAGCGATGACATGCAGCTAAACATATCATCAGTGGTCAAATTAGGAAAGGGACCAGAGAAAGCTATGGAGTCCGACATGCTCTTTGCAACATTACACACCGACTCAATATTAACTTTAGTGACCTCCGACTGGCGTAGCCGGGTGTCATTAGTGCCGACATGTCTGATTACTGTACTTACGGTTACTCTTTGCCAGGAGCTTCAAATTTGCCTCAATGTCTACCGCTCTTGATCCTGGGATACACCAGACTATGTTTGCAAGAGTTGGCCTCACATATCACAAAATAGAGTCACCAGTCAGCAGGGTGGGTTTCTCAACGGGAGAGTGAGTCGCTGAGTGGGGAAAAAACAGTTTGATACTTGAAGCAAGTGGTGGTGATCCACGTGCCTTTGTTTTGGGCTACACTTCGAACCTTCGAACCGTCACCCAGCCGCCCTGACTGACCAGCTGCTCGGGTGCTACAGGGGGACTGCTAGCTGCAGCTACACTAGGCTGCTCCACCACTATGCTAGCCTGACTACCTGTCGCATCTAACAGACTATGTTCTAGTTGGTGGAACCGTGCCTCTAGCTCACTGAGCCTCACCTCCAAAGCTGTGAATAAACTACACTTTATGCATTTACCATTCTCGCTAAAGGAGGCAGAGGAAAAGCTAAACATTTCACACACTGAGCGGTGGGAGGGAGAAACAGAAGGAGAGGAGAAAGCCATGCTAAGAAGCTAATGGTCTAATAAGCTAAAGAACTAGCGATTCATAGCAGTGACAATCCCAGGGAAAAAGTGCGAAGCGGAACTATGTGCAAGTGCTCAGTTACAGTTTACAACAGTGTTGAGTTATCACTAAATCGAGTTTAGTTTTAGGTTTTAAAAGTTTTAAAAAGTTGAAAAAATCAGAGACTGTGACACCGTTCAAACCATTGACAGGAAGTGACACAATACGTTGCCCCGAGAGGGGCCATCTCGGTAATGTATTGTGTCGCGTTGCACAAGTGGCCTACTGTTTTAAAGGGGCCTTGTGAGGAGGTTTGTATTTAAAAACTCAATGCACGAATGTAACTTCGGGTCTGGAAGAATTACAACCACACACTGAATAGTTACTAAATATGATTTTCTCCAGTTTATCGTTCATCCTTTGGGTCAAAATGTGATCACATGTTGTGTCTTGGCGCCTTGTTTTCCTGGGATCTTTAGTAAAACATGAATTAATGTTTTGGGACGTTGATTTAAAGTCTTTCTGTGTTTGAGTGTTTGCAGTGAGACAAATTAAGATATTTATTTACTGTTTTTTGGTCTTTTCTCTTTAGATTTATTTTTCTTTCTTACATTTTGATTATTTATGTAACAAATAGAAGTGTGCAGCACTGTTGTTGCACTTTTGGTGGCATCCATTTTTTTATAGCACGATCTTATTTAAGATAAGACTTGACATTTTAACTGACATTTTCCATTAAATGATTCATTGTTAAGGGAAATTGTGTTGTTGTATTAACAAGTCAGTCACTCAGGCTTTAAAAGGTTTCATTTGAATGTAATTTAGCTAAAACACAAGGTCAGTGTACCAGTCCACATGGAAATACAGTATAATACTGTATACAACAGAGACAATTAAAATGTAATTGTCGAAGTTGTTGCCTTGTCGACTCACTGTGTTGCAGGTATTGCTTACCTGGGTGGAGTCTGCAGCCCCAAGAGGAAGTGTGTTTTAGCAGAGGACAATGGCCTTAACTTGGCGTTCACCATCGCTCACGAGCTGGGACACAAGTAGGTTTCAGTCTGAATCAGCACACCTGAATGTTATTTCATCTTGTCACTCAGAGTATGAGTATAGTATACTCATGAAAGCAAAAAATTGTATATTTTAAATGGAACATCACTAACATCTTTTAAATTCCTATCCCTTTTTTGATTTCTGTTCCAATAATCCTGACGTTGCTACCAAGGTTTTTAATGAATGAACAAAAGCTCAGTGAGATATGGCCAGCAGCCTTTAAAGACCTTTAAATAAGAGCAATCATGTTTGTAGGCTGGTCTCTGATGGTTTATGAAGAACCCTGAGGGTCAGTCCCACCATGCTGTCGAGGTTTGGTGCTTTTGACCAAAAACAAATCAAAATAAGAAATACCATATTTAAAACAGTGCTGTTCATGGCAGCTTGCTGCAGAAGCTTGTTTGCTAGACTTTTTGCATATTTTTGAGTTTTTAAAACCAAGGATGCTGGGCGGTTGCTGAGAGGATACTAGGAGGATGCTAGGAGGGTGCTGGGAAGATACTGGGAGGTTGCTGGGGAGATGCTTGGAGGGTGCTGGGAAGACGCTGGTAGGGTGCTGAGAGGGTGCTGGGAAGATGCTAGGAGGGTGCTGGGAAGATGCTGGTAGGGTGCTGAGAGGATGCTGGGAGGGTGCTGGAAAGATGCCGGGAGGATGCTGGGAGGGTGCTGGGAGGATGCTGAGAGGGTGCTGGGAAGATGCCGGGATGATGCTGGGAGGGTGCTGGGAAGATGCTGGGAGGATGGTGGGAGGGTGCTGGGAGGATGCTGGGAGAATGCTGGGAGGGTGCTGGGAAGATGCTGGGAGGATGCTGGGAGGGTGCTGGGAGGATGCTGGGAGGATGCTGGGAGGTTGCTGGGAGGATGCTGGGAGGATGCTGGGAGGGTGCTGGGAGGATGCTGGGAGGATGCTGGGAGGGTGCTGGGAGGATGCTGGGAGGTTGCTGGGAGGATGCTGGGAGGATGCTGGGAGGTTGCTGGGAGGGTGCTGGGAAGATGCTGGGAGGGTGCTGGGAGGATGCTGGGAGGATGCTGGGAGGTTGCTGGGAAGATGCTGGGAGGGTGCTGTGAGGATGCTGGGAGGATCCGTATAACATTTGTTCCCTCCGTTCTCAACTGACAATCAAAAATCAAAAAGTGAAAATATCACTGGTTATTTGGTTATTTGTTTTTGAATGTGACAGCAAAAAGGAAATAAGGCCTGTTTTGGTGCAGTCATTGTGTTCACGCTGATCGAAGTGAATGCTACTCATGACACATGCTGCAGCAGGTGGATGTCCTGCTACTGCAGCAGGTGGATGTCCTGCTACTGCAGCAGGTGGATGTCCTGCTACTGCAGCAGGTATATGTCCTGCTACTGCAGCAGGTGGATGTCCTGCTACTGCGGCAGGTGGATGTCCTGCTACTACAGCAGGGGGATGTCCTGCTACTGCAGCAGGTGGATGTCCTGCTACTGCAGCAGGTGGATGTCCTGCTACTGCGGCAGGTGGATGTCCTGCTACTACAGCAGGGGGATGTCCTGCTACTGCAGCAGGTGGATGTCCTGCTACTGCAGCAGGTGGATGTCCTGCTACTGCAGCAGGTGGATGTCCTGCTACTGTAGCAGGTGGATGTCCTGCTACTGCAGCAGGTGGATGTCCTGCTACTGCAGCAGGTGGAAGTCCTGTTCCTACAGCAGGTGGACGTCCTGCTTTTTTTTTCTCTTCCTGCTCTCCAGCGAAGGCGGACGCTTTTCTGTGAGCTCCTGCCCCTCTATCTGATCCTCGCTGCTCTTTGTCCTGTCTGTGTGTTTTTTGGAGCCTCATACGGATAAAATCTGAATATCTAAATCAACCATGGATCTGGTTAGCTGGTCTCTCAATGCAATTGATCAAATTTTTTCTACAAGGAGGGAATCGATAGGTGAGCCTTCATGTCCAGATGGAACAGAGCCAACGGGGTACGTTCAAGATCCATGGAGGAAGTGGCGCTTGAGCTGCCAGGCTCCTCTGTTCATCGAGGACGCTGAAGATGTCTACATATTTGGATTTATGATCATTGGATTCCTGCTGTTTGGCGTTGGCGGATACCTGATGTATCGGAAAATTAAGCGCGCGGATGCTGCTATTCCGGTCCTGATGTCCGTGTGCGTGGAGATGAGTCGTGCTGTGAGTGCCGAGACTGTAAAAAGAGACGAGATGAATCGGAAACTGGACGTGATTCACGGTGTGAACCACCGACAGCTTCAGATGCATGAACTCATGGGAAAAATGGATATCAACTTGGGATCACTACATGCACTAATTAGGGAGAATGGACACGAATAATTCGGACTTTCGGATGATTTCCCACGAGAGAGAACCAGCAAAGGACTTAAGGCAGGCAAAAATTCACTGTCAGTCTGACCGAAAACAATCTCTCTTATCTGAATCTGGCTCCCCTGAGCGGCCTTGACTCAAGGCCGAACTGTAAAAGAATCTCACCGAGGTCTTATCCGAAGTAGGCTCCCCCCCCACACCATCCCCCGCTCCATTGCCTTCCCTGACTCTCAATGTCCTCGCTGGATCCTGGTGTACTCCCCCACGTGGAGCGGACTGATTGCACTGCGCGCCACCGGCTGCGTGCCACCGGGCGAGCGTGCACGGGCCGCTTGGCTGGGACCTTTTTCCTGATATGATGTCTTGTCTTGTACTAAGCTTGTTATGCCTGTGCTGAGGTTTTTTTTGTGAATCCCACAACATGTACCTCTGATCAAGGACATGTGGTGTGAGACACCTGTTTTTTATCCTCTCCCCCCCCATCCCCTATGTGGTCATATTTTCCTCTGTTAAATTGAAGCGCTCTTATAGCGCTGACCCAAGCACCGTTGACTCCTGTCCATATGTTGTGTTGTTTTTGTATGTTTCTCTTGGACGGTGAACTGGGAAGTCAAATTCTGCTGTGTTGGGACACTGGCTCAGTGGCGACAATAAATTTGATTCTGATTCTGATTCTGCAGCAGGTGGATGTCCTGCTACTGCAGCAGGTGGATGTCCTGCTACTGCAGCAGGTGGACGTCCTGCTACTGCAGCAGGTGGATGTCCTGCTACTGCAGCAGGTGGACGTCCTGCTACTGCAGGAGGTGGATGTCCTGCTACTGCAGCAGGTGGATGTCCTGCAGAACTCTGAAATGAGGTTCAGGAGATTCAGGATTCTGTGTTTGGTGTGTCCTGAAGAGGAAACGACATAAATTATGTCTTCCTCCTCCAGAGTTCTTCTGGAGTTCTTCTGAACAACACGTCCAGGGCTGATGGATCACAGATGGCTGGATGGAGATGGATCATGACAGCTACAAAGCTGACTTTAATGCTAGCAAGACAGTCATTTCCAGGTCTAGTAAAACTGACCAATAAATATTAAAATCATTAGATGCAGTCAGGGAAGTGTAAGGTTTTTGATTTAGTCCACCTTGGCTTGTCTATTTGATTTTAGCAAATCAAATGATGTGGTCCTGATTCAGACTCAGAGCACGTTGAACCTGAACTCAGGAACACTCAGTTTACCATTTCACAAAGTGAGGTATATTCAAACTGGTTCAGTTAAGCCTCTTTCACAAACTGAGGAAACTAATGTGAACTAAGCCTGGTGTCGCAGTTTGACCTCCACAAGCCCCCCCCCCCACCCACCCCCCCCCCCCCCCCCCCCCCCCCCCCCCCCCCCCCCTTTATAAACCTGTTCAATGTCATTATACATTTAATCATTTCACACGCATTTTGAAGATGTCTGATTGATGATATGTCGTCTTTGTATTGGAACTATCACCTTTCATATCCCAGAAGCCTGTTTTAAATTTAACACTTTGGGTTATTCTTTAGCCATTTAGTTATTTGCAACTGTCAGTTTTCTTTATAGTAACACAGACATCAAGCATGGTTTCTTAGAAAAGGGAGTGGTAGCAGAGCTGTGAGAAAAGTGGCCTTTTGAACAAAAGCTCAGTGAGATATGGCCAGCAGCCTTTAAAGACCTTTAAATAAGAGCAATCATGTTTGTAGGCTGGTCTCTGATGGTTTATGAAGAACCCTGAGGGTCAGTCCCACCATGCTGTCGAGGTTTGGTGCTTTTGACCAAAAACAAATCAAAATAAGAAATACCATATTTAAAACAGTGCTGTTCATGGCAGCTTGCTGCAGAAGCTTGTTTGCTAGACTTTTTGCATATTTTTGAGTTTTTAAAACCAAGGATGCTGGGCGGTTGCTGAGAGGATACTAGGAGGATGCTAGGAGGGTGCTGGGAAGATACTGGGAGGTTGCTGGGGAGATGCTTGGAGGGTGCTGGGAAGACGCTGGTAGGGTGCTGAGAGGGTGCTGGGAAGATGCTAGGAGGGTGCTGGGAAGATGCTGGTAGGGTGCTGAGAGGATGCTGGGAGGGTGCTGGGAAGATGCCGGGAGGATGCTGGGAGGGTGCTGGGAGGATGCTGAGAGGATGCTGGGAGGGTGTTGGGAAGATGCCGGGAGGATGCTGAGAGGATGCTGGGAGGGTGCTGGGAAGATGCTGGGAGGATGCTGGGAGGATGCTGGGAGGGTGCTGGGAGGATGCTGGGAGGATGCTGGGAGGGTGCTGGGAGGGTGCTGGGAAGATGCTGGGAGGATGCTGGGAGGGTGCTGGGAGGATGCTGGGAGGATGCTGGGAGGATGCTGGGAGGTTGCTGGGAAGATGCTGGGAGGGTGCTGTGAGGATGCTGGGAGGATCCGTATAACATTTGTTCCCTCCGTTCTCAACTGACAATCAAAAATCAAAAAGTGAAAATATCACTGGTTATTTGGTTATTTGTTTTTGAATGTGACAGCAAAAAGGAAATAAGGCCTGTTTTGGTGCAGTCATTGTGTTCACGCTGATCGAAGTGAATGCTACTCATGACACATGCTGCAGCAGGTGGATGTCCTGCTACTGCAGCAGGTGGATGTCCTGCTACTGCAGCAGGTGGATGTCCTGCTACTGCAGCAGGTGGATGTCCTGCTACTGCAGCAGGTGGATGTCCTGCTACTACAGCAGGTATATGTCCTGTTACTGTAGCAGGTGGATGTCCTGCTACTGCAGCAGGTGGATGTCCTGTTACTGTAGCAGGTGGATGTCCTGCTACTGCGGCAGGTGGATGTCCTGTTACTGTAGCAGGTGGATGTCCTGCTACTGCAGCAGGTGGATGTCCTGCTACTACAGCAGGGGGATGTCCTGCTACTGCAGCAGGTGGATGTCCTGCTACTACAGCAGGTGGACGTCCTGCTACTGCAGCAGGTGGATGTCCTGCTACTGCAGGAGGTGGATGTCCTGCTACTGCAGCAGGTGGATGTCCTGCTACTACAGCAGGGGGATGTCCTGCTACTGCAGCAGGTGGATGTCCTGCTACTGCAGCAGTTGGATGTCCTGCTACTGCAGCAGGTGGACGTCCTGCTACTGCAGCAGTTGGACGTCCTGCTACTGCAGCAGGTGGACGTCCTGCTACTGCAGCAGGTGGACGTCCTGCTACTGCAGCAGGTGGATGTCCTGCTACTGCAGCAGGTGGACGTCCTGCTACTGCAGCAGGTGGACGTCCTGCTACTGCAGCAGGTGGACGTCCTGCTACTGCAGCAGGTGGACGTCCTGCTACTGCAGCAGGTGGACGTCCTGCTACTGCAGCAGGTGGACGTCCTGCTACTGCAGCAGGTGGATGTCCTGCTACTGCAGCAGGTGGACGTCCTGCTACTGCAGCAGGTGGACGTCCTGCTACTGCAGCAGGTGGACGTCCTGCTACTGCAGCAGGTGGACGTCCTGCTACTGCAGCAGGTGGACGTCCTGCTACTGCAGCAGGTGGACGTCCTGCTACTGCAGCAGGTGGATGTCCTGCTACTGCAGCAGGTGGACGTCCTGCTACTGCAGCAGGTGGATGTCCTGCTACTGCAGCAGGTGGAAGTCCTGCTACTGCAGCAGGTGGATGTCCTGCTACTGCAGCAGGTGGACGTCCTGCTACTGCAGGAGGTGGATGTCCTGCTACTACAGCAGGTGGATGTCCTGCTACTGCAGGAGGTGGATGTCCTGCAGAACTCTGAAATGAGGTTCAGGAGATTCAGGATTCTGTGTTTGGTGTGTCCTGAAGAGGAAACGACATAAATTATGTCTTCCTCCTCCAGAGTTCTTCTGGAGTTCTTCTGAACAACACGTCCAGGGCTGATGGATCACAGATGGCTGGATGGAGATGGATCATGACAGCTACAAAGCTGACTTTAACGCTAGCAAGACAGTCATTTCCAGGTCTAGTAAAACTGACCAACTAAATATTAAAATCATTAGATGCAGTCAGGGAAGTGTAAGGTTTTTGATTTAGTCCACCTTGGCTTGTCTATTTGATTTTAGCAAATCAAATGATGTGGTCCTGATTCAGACTCAGAGCACGTTGAACCTGAACTCAGGAACACTCAGTTTACCATTTCACAAAGTGAGGTATATTCAAACTGGTTCAGTTAAGCCTCTTTCACAAACTGAGGAAACTAATGTGAACTAAGCCTGGTGTCGCAGCTTGACCTCCACAAGCCCCCCCCCCCCCCCCCTTTATAAACCTGTTCCATGTCATTATACATTTAATCATTTCACACGCATTTTGAAGATGTCTGATTGATGATATGTCGTCTTTGTATTGGAACTATCACCTTTCATATCCCAGAAGCCTGTTTTACATTAAACACTTTGGGTTATTCTTTAGCCATTTAGTTATTTGCAACTGTCAGTTTTCTTTATAGTAACACAGACACCAAGCATGGTTTCTTAGAAAAGGGAGTGGTAGCAGAGCTGTGAGAAAAGTGGCCTTTTTCCCCCCTTTATTTATCTATTGAGGGTTTGAGTTAGTTATTCACAGTAGCAACAAACATCAGTCATCAGAGGAATTTCATAAGATTTCAGTTTACTTTTGAAAACAGCATCTTGCTTTCACTTCTGTCGGTAAAGAAATGTGTCTGTAGGGTCTCAGTGTGATTGGATAGATTGATTCAATTCAAATTCAAATTCAAATTCTACATACTTTATTAATTCCCCAAGGGGGAAATTCAAGTTTCAGTACACCAGGAAAAATCTGGTGTACTAGGGGAGCTGCTAGTGTCCAGCGCTCCTTTTCATGCCAGGTCCCGTGGTCCGAGTGCTAACTCCGGATAACAGCCATTAACAGCCGTTAAAACAGTTAACAGCCGTTAGAACCAGTATATCTCCATAATGATGACAAGTGAGATATCTCCAGGTCAGAGGAGGAAACACCGATGAACCAGACCGTCTCCTCTGGGAAGACCGAGCTCCATTCAGTCCGGCAAGAGACGTCCCAGAGCCCGGTTCATCATGCGGACCGGACCAGGCCGTTGTCATCTCCCCCGGCTGTGCTGGGCCCCACCAGGTCACCAGACGGCCCCTGCCAGGTCAGCTGACCCATCCGGCATGTAGACTGCTGGACGGGGGCAGGCCGCCACCGCTATGTCGGGGACTCTTGTCTCGGCTCCGTGATGCTGCAGCCCAGATCCAGTGGCGGTGGTTGCCGCAGGTAGCAGTTCAGGACTATTTAGCTTAGCTTTCCCGAACCAGCCTCCAGTGACACCGTCCATGTCCGCGGCGGCAGGTCTCCACCAGCCGCAAGAGGACCGATCCGCCCCCTGCAGACAGTATGTAGACATCCGACCGCAGATCACCACAAACCGGGCACAAACTGGAGCATCCAGCGTCCAGCGTCGCAGGGATAAGTCCGCGGAGCAGCAGCGAGAAGCATCCATGCCAAGCGTCGTCCAGGCAACATCCATTGATGTCACCAATATTCCCATCGACGCTCCTTTGAAGATTTTCTTCACCTTTGTTGGGTGAAATGTTGTTAAAGTGGGTATGACCGAACCCGTTGCATTCGAGTTACCTATCTGGTAAGTTTTTTTTTTTTTTTTTCCCTGATATTATGAGAAGACCCATGTGGATGCTCCACACCTGCAGACTGCCAAAGCTTTTATCGGGCACTGACACTAATGTCATCGAACCAAGGATCCTCAAAAGGGAGTTTTTCCTTTCCACTGTTTGGCTTAAAGGTTTTTTTTTCCCACTATGTGAGATTTTTACCTGCCATTATCCTTGTTTAGGATTTAATATTATAATTCTAGTTAATGATATTTGCTCGGGGGTCATGCTCTGGGTGTCATGGTCTGGGGCGGCCATGACGGCCATTTTGGGTTTTTCTTTGTTCAGTGAATGATGGTGTAAATGTAACTGAATGGAACAATATTTAACATCCTTGTAGGCAGGTTAAAGAAACCCTGCCAGGTTAGAATCAGGACAAAGCATAAACATGAGAAAAACCCTGTCTCTACCAGCAGTGGGATCTCAAAATGTCCATCCAATATTTGTTTGACCTGTGTACGGTCTAGAAGGGATAAAAGACGTAATCCCTGGTGCCTGTACCTTTCTTACATCCTCACATTACTCAACATTTGTACCAGTAAGCTAGAAATTGAGCCCTGTGTTTCTGTAGATCTCATCTACAAGCACTGACTGTGAAGGTGAGTGGTGTATTCTACCTGATATAGCTCATAATATATCATTGTCTCGTCCTCAGCATGGGAATCAGCCATGATGAAGACCATGACAACTGCACTGGCCACTCCCATATTATGTCTGGTGAATGGGTGAAAGGGAGAAACCCCAGCAATCTCTTCTGGTCCTCCTGCAGCCGTGTTGATCTGGATAACTTTCTCAGGTGAGAACACTGTAGCTTAAATAGTGTCTACCTGAGCTGCTGATTAGTCCAGTGGGACTCGATGTGTTTGTGTATGACTAGTTTATATTCACATATATTCTTGCTATTTGCATGACCAACACCTGGGAGAGCCGTGATTGGTTGTTACGGTTGTCATGGTGACATGGTGTCATGGTGGCCTCTCCACTCTGAGCTTCTTGAGCTGAGACGATAGTTGTGATCAACAGTTTTGCCTCCAGATGTGATTTTTATTATTCGGGTTAAAACACAGAAGCCAGTGAGAACAAACCACGAGTCACTTTTCTGTTTCTCAGAAAACCTGTGCAGTTTAAACTCCTGGTTTTGTAATAGTTGCCTTCTGTGAGAGAAGACATTTGCCCTAATAAATGATGATCAGCTCCAGGGTGATCAAAGAAGATCTAAAGTTACCTGTGAGGACTGGAACGATTAGAAGACATCTATGTGAAGCCAAGATATCAGTATCTTGTACCCTGCAAAGTCCCTGTTGTGTAAAAAATAAGATCCGATTTCGATGAGAAAATCAGAATAGAATTTATTAAAGAGAAAAGAAACAAAAATACAAAAATCTTATGTGCACATAAGGAGAGCTGTCAGTCAGTACTCCACAGAATACTGAATGAGGACTCTGTCAGACAGAGATGAGGGTTTTCTTTTATACCAAGACAAAAGGTGTTGATTCTTCTACAGATTTTTACATACAGCGTGGATCACAGCAGGTAGGTTATTCCGATCACAGCTGACCCCTGCTGTGTCTCCTTGATCAATGAATCACAGCTGACCCCCGTGCTTGCCTTTTGTCACACATTATGATGTGTATTGGTCTTGTTAAATTCCCCTTTGGGGATTAATAAAGATTTGAAGAATTGAACAGTTTTTCCTCCCTATGTTCAACTGCATATCAATGTCACATATGAACGAGCCCACAAACTAAACCTTTGAATTTTTTCTCTTTTTCAACAGATCCAAGGCCAGCATCTGTTTACTTCACACAGACGTCAGGAACCGTTTCCAGCTCAGTCTGTCTTCCAAGTTGCCAGGCATGAACTACAGTGTGAATGAACAGTGCCAGATCCTTTTTGGAATCAATGCTACTTTCTGCAAAGAAATGGAGGTACAGTATTTCATCGCTCCTTTAGCCCACATGTCATATTTCACCACACATGATTTAAACTAAAACCAGGAGGTTTATGTCGATTTGAATCATACCGTCAAGAATTGTGTAGTAAGGAGGATCTAAACACGGACTCAAAAGTGGAGTCAGGTTTTCATTAGTTTGATACTGAAAAACTAAAGGAGGCAATAAATAATGAGAACATATCCAAATCCAGCTGTGAAATACATACAGGAAGCAAAACTAAAAAGAATTCCCAAAAATGTCTAAATAAAAGAGGGAACAAAAAAAACAAAAAGATCCAACAACAACAAAAAGGACCTGGAGACGAAACGAACTGTGAGCAGGTGGACATATGAAGCTGAACACACTACAGGAATGCTTTGACCCATGATGCACTCTGTGAACTGTGTACAGATAGCTTCAGTGCCAGGATGGGATGTGTTACTGTACACAGAGCGCTGTCCCCACTAGAGCGTTGAGCTGTTTGTCCAAAAATAAGCCCCGAATCACGTCGCTAGTGACCTAAAGTGCTAGCTGATGATAAAGCGTCTGTCCAACCTCAGCCAGAGTCAGGAGAAGGTTCCAGTGCTTCACTTGTTTCAGGATCAAACAAGCCTCATTTATCTGCACTTCAGGGAACACAGTCATGAAACATGAGAAGAACACATTTGTGCAGAAACTTTAAAATTTAAAATTTATGCTTTAGTTTTTGTAGGTATGGATAAATTCTCTTCCTGCCTCTGACCACTTGAAGAACCCATGGACTGTAGAAACTATGGACCAAGTGTCTGGTCACGTGACCCATAGACAGAGAGCATTTGAAGGCCATTCTTTCTCAAACTGCTCAACACCATGTAGCAAAGACCAGCAGCAGTGTTGGGCAAGTTCACTTTCTACACGAACTAGTTAAGTTCATAGTTCATAGAAACGAAAATTAACTAGTTCAATTCATAGTTCACAGAAATTAAAATGAACGAGTTCAGTTCACCATTTCAAAAAAATGAACTAAATAATACATTTTTAGTTCATTTTTAACATTTTTTTAATGTTGCTGCGAGCAATTATTTGTCAAAATGATTACCACTGCCCATATTAGGGATGTAACGATATGGAAAATTTGATATCTCGATTATAGTGACCCAATTATTACAGTTTACAATATTATTGTGATATTCTTAATTACTGTACAAATGTCTAAAAAAAAACATACATTTTAATAATTTCACAAAATCTTATGATTTTCTTGTCATATTGAAACATCAGAAGCCAAAATCTTATCAAAATGAAACTTTCACATTAAAAGGGCAAACAACTGGCATAGAAAGAGGTTTTATTTTAAATTAACAAAATAAATAACAGGAACAAAGCTTATTTGTCTGGTGCAAATTTAAATAAACACTTTAACAACCATAGTAGGTCAAAATATGCAAACAATTATCAGGAACAAAAATTATAGTGAAGTTCAAATGAAATAAACTTTTGACCTTAAGCTGAACCTTAAATAAGTATAAATGTTCAAATAAAGAAACAGTTGTATAGGAGCTGTAGTTCACTCTGTGTGTCTGTGGGTGTCGCTGTGTTGTTATCTGAGGGTCAGGTATAAAGGTAGCTGCCTGTTATTGGTTAGTGTTTGACCCGGAAGGGCAAAACCACCGTTAAGTAAAAGTAGTATGATTTAGCAGCAGGGAGGGTGATGAGTGAGTTAGTGAGTGAGTTAGCATTCCGGCTAGCTTGCCAGCCACCTATAAGCCTGCCTCATTGTCTACAAATGTATATGGCCCTGGATATTTATGTTGTTAGGTATAATGTGAGGAGAGTGATGTTAACGTCACTTTATTAATTATATTAATACAATGCTGCGACTGTCTGATGTTAACATAGCTCTGGTGTGGGACAGACCTATGGACCAGAGCTAATCCTGACAGAGAACTCATCACCCTCCCTGCCGCTAAATCATAACATTACTTTTAGTAAACAGTGGTTAAATCAATCATCTAATAAACAAAGAAAACTTACCTTGGAGTAAATGTAGGTGTGTTTTGTAACTTTCCCCACGTTCAGTTGATTGTGTGGACGGACACAACTGAACCCACAGCTGCATTCTCCAGCGTTTGTTTTGGTTTGGTAAAGAGAATAAAAATGTCCCTCCAAACGTTCTGGACACCTCGAGTCACTGTTGCAGGTCCCCAGCAGCAATATTTCACTACGGCGTTATTATAGTATAATACTAACACTGATGATACACATTCTGGATCACGAACATCCGGGCCACTGGCATCCGCGGGCCATAGCAACCAGGCCAAAGGGGAAAACAAACGTCACGCCGATATCAAGAATATATTCTCGACCACGAACATTCGGGCCACTGAACACATCTGGGCATGCACGGGCCATAGCAACCAGGCCAAGGGGAAAACATATCAAGAATGGGAAAAATGGCAAAATAACATTGTCCTTAATGGAGGAGCAGCAAGAATGTCCGACCTAGCAACAGTAACTAGGAAGGGGGCGGTGCTTACCGATAGGTCAATTCCTTAATGAGCTTCAGTCCAGAAGTGGGGTGGTTGCTGCTTGTGTAGAACCTGGGTAGATATTGCTTATCATTCAGATGACAATGTTGCTACCTGATATGGACTGTGTTTTTTCACAATATGAAGACACCTTTTACAGCATGTGTTCTAAACATGAACATAAATTAGAAAAGTAACACGTTTGTCT
Source organism: Hirundichthys speculiger (assembly GCA_018398805.1). Lineage (NCBI taxonomy): Eukaryota > Metazoa > Chordata > Actinopteri > Beloniformes > Exocoetidae > Hirundichthys > Hirundichthys speculiger. The sequence continues at coordinate 38,955 of JAGFBZ010000723.1, forward strand.
TAATTAATGGGTCCATTGTATCATTAAAAATCAGATCGTTTTTCTTAAAATGTCAGTGGATTATAATGCACTAACAGTATTATGCTGACAAACACCGACACAGTAACTCAGTCAGTTATAAAGTGATGCTTTGAATGTAAGGTGGTTGCACATGGAGGCTAGCAGCAGCTCTAGAAACCTAAGAAGGTGTGCTAAATAATACTGGCTTATTGTATCCTACACAACATGGCCATGAAACGAGGCCTTCCAGTGCCAGAGGTGCCTAATGCACCTGAGCGCCTGCAGAAGCAGTTCACGATGAAGCTACTTTGATACACCAGCAACTGAAGTGTTTGACTGGACCAGCACTGGTAGACTACTTAAACACTGAAAGTGTTTAGACGTGTGAGGTGCTGCCATGACAGGAATCTCCAAAACACTAATTAAAACCAAGATAAACATAAGGAAAATCCAGAAAAATCCCCAAAACACAAAACTCAAACCCAAAACCTGATTTACTATTGCAGCAACTCATCATCAGTAGGGTAAAACTAACCTGTCTCACGACGGTCTAATCCCAGCTCACGTTCCCTATTAGTGCGTGAACAATCCAACGCTTGGTGAATTCTGCTTCACAATGATAGGAAAAGCTGACATCGAAGGATCAAAAAGCGGCGTCGCTTGGACAGGTCACCAGTCCATCGCAGGGCTACAGATAGACGAACAACCACACACACTCACATTCACTCCTACGGGTAGGTCTGTGGATATTCTCATTTATCCAGGTAAGTTCCATTCTCGCAGCAATTGAATCATAGGCAACTGGACTTAGATTTGTCTAGAAGACGTTTCGCCTCTTATCCAAGTGGCTTCATCAGTTCTCAACGCATCAGTCTGACTAGTCCACACTAGTCAGACAAACAGCGGAGTATGACTCTGGTTTTTAAACCTCTGTGGGGGTGTGTACCCATCACTTCCTACGGGTAATTTAGAACCACCAATTAACCTGACATGCATGTCTTTGGACTGTGGGAGGAAGCTGGAGGAAACCACGCAAGCACAACCCTAACCCTAACCTTCTAGCTGTGAGGCAACAGTCCTGACCACCAAGTCACCATGCTGCACCTCCAATATCATTTTTGTTTTTTCTTTGGTGTGTGCTGTTAAGGTCATGCAGGTTGGGTTGCACCTTGGTCACTGGGTGGGGATGCTAATTAATGATGTTAACCACCATTCAGGAACAGATACATGTTCTTGTGAACAAATCTGACCTTTAGATGGTGTTTGTGAATCTGGACTTCATTTTTAGTAAGGAGCTTTTTACGTGCAGATCTACTCACAGATTTCATGAATGAGGACTAATGAATATAGACTGCTTGCCTGAAAATCCCACGTCTTTAACATAGTACTGTTGTTAGCTCAATAAATGAGCAAACAAGAAACTTTTGGGACCCATTGCTGTTGACCAGTCAGCACTGAAGACACTTGCATCATACTACAGAGAATGATTTCCATCTGACGATTAATAAAGATTTTTTTAAAGTTTTTTTTTCTTTTTTTGCACACTCATGGATAACATTATGTAATTTTTATTTGTTGGAAAAGAGAAAACTTAAATGAAACCCAATGAACCTTAGTTAGAAACAATAACAGGCTTTTAAGAAAATCAGAATTAGTAAGTATACGGCAAAAACACAATCAGGTGTCACCACTAGAGTTTCAGATGTTACATGTCCCCCTTGACCAGCCTTCTTGTAATAATTCATTGGCTGTCAGTTCTTATTTTATATCTCACTGCAAGCTACTTTCGTTCCAAATTTCATGCAAATCGGCCAAGTAGTTTTTGAGATATCAGTCGGAACATGGTGTATTTCGGCGCTATTTGGCGCGTTACAGATGGTCATCTTGATCTCTATATACCCCATAAGGTATCAAAAATATGAATACAAGTGTTAAATGTCAATAAAATGCACCTAAAATATTGAAATAACATGTTATTTTACTTATCTTTTCAGGTGATGCGTCATGGGAGCAGAACAAGTTTTGATAACGTGCCATTCAGATTTTTATGTGTTTGTTACGAAAATCTTGTCTTCGGAGGTTGCACGTCGAAATGTGTGTCCCACAGTGGCATTTGCATAAAATACTGCATAAAAACTGTGTTTATATCAATAATATTATCCAGCTGTTTGACTTAGGTCATGATAAAGACACCTGGTACATGTCCTTGTTCTGCAAATATAGCCATCACGTCATCTTGCTAATTTTCCACCAAAAGCTGTAGTGTCCGTACCCCCTGCCTGTACAGCTAATGAACTGCTCCACATCAATAACTGAGAATGGGTTTTAAAGTTGCTTCTATGTGAAATGAAAATATGCATACAAAATTTTTTTATCACTGATAGTACTGGTGATGAGGGGAGTCAAGATCATCAGTGTAGTGTCCGTACCCCCAATGTAGTGTCCGTACCCCCATTATATGAAGGGTTTTGAGGGGCGGTTAAACCATGGCAACATTGTAAATTTAGACTCCGTTATGCATCCATGTCTACTGGAAGTGTCCGGTGTGCGTCTGACATGAAATCCAGACGTCTGGATTTGGGTAGTAATAGAATATCCCGTGACAGCCTATAAATGACTGACCCGATCTTATCCACGCTCAGATCTCTGGATAACTGTGTCGCTCCCATTCTCTCTTGACTCCTCTTAAAGTAAGTGAACCTAAATGGATAATTGTCATGTATATTGTTGGATTCAGCTTTGAGGAATATTTGTATTTAAGGTGATTTTAGCATTTAATTCAATCTAATGAACATGGTGAACCAGCCAACCCAGCCATGGCTGGTGAACCAGTCAGGATTCATGAAATGGAAATACTGCAATTTGATGACAGTGGACATTACAATTTGTTCTGGTTCTTGAAATGTTATACTGTCAAACTGTACCAACAGAATCAATGTAAAGCAGAAACATTTAAGTGTATTTAAGTATGTTTGGAGAGCAAGTTGGGTCGGCATAGAAGTTATGTAGTGTCCGTACCCCCCGGCGTTACGAGGACTGTACAGTACCAAAAAATGTTGTTCATACACGTAAATTGTGTTTATGGATCATATATTTGTGTTTAAGTTGTTGGAGCCACGAAATATATGATAAATGTTAAATTGATCAACCGAAAAGTACTTTGGGGCAAATTTTTATGGTGGAAAATGTTGTCTCACTGGATTTGCTTGGTGTTTTGACAGTTTATGAGCTCAAAGTGACAGAAAATATGCATTGAAGTTGGAAATAAAAGGTTTTGAGATAAAATTATGTGTTATTTTCAGACATAAATGTGAATTTTCCATGAAAAAAAGGACACATCAAATGCATTTGAAGAACTGTTGTAGTGTCCGTACCCCCTCTGACGAAAAATGACCTCCCAATTTACAATTGCGGTAACTTCAAAACCAGAAGCCCTTGTGCTCCAAAATTTCACGATGACGAAGAGCAAACTTTCGAGTTTGATTTCAGATATATGAATGTGCTATTACTATTGGTTATATTTTTCACCTCTGTGACCCATGTGGTGACACCTGATTGTGTTTTTGCCGATACTTCCCAAAGGAGAAATGCCAGTCTCATTATATAATTATAATAAGGATAATAATCATAAGGAGGAGGTGCCACACTGTCGTAGCTGTGTATGGTTCTGCTACACACTGCTGAGTGTTTGTTAAATGAACACAAAAATTGTTAAATTGTTAAATTGCTAAAAGGCCTTGTTTTTTCAGACTTCAATCATCCAATCACCAAACGAGTCAACAGGAAAAAACTAACTGTCATTGGCAGCTCTGCTGCACATCCCACTAATACATGTTAATGACAAATGTGGCTCCATTTAAAAAGGAAATAAACAGCTTTTCCAGCTTTATGAGATTTATTGTCGAGAAGCATTGTAACAACAAAGAAATACTCTATCAAAGACAAGTTTCCTTACATTTTGTGCTGAGTTTAGTTTTTACTTTTTTGGTTTTCTAATTAATGAATTACATTTGTTTGATTTACATGAGTACAAAGTGGCCAGAAAAGACTGGTGTGAAAGACAGCACACAGGCACGAATCATTACAACACAAAAACAAGAGTACAAGACCAAAACCTGAGTGCAGGAACAACAGGTCATCTACCACACCAGTCCAGATACACCCGAGACATAACCGGGTGTAAGATGTGTACACTGTTCATGGGACGCCAAGTAGCTGCAATAATGTCCAGGAGCATCTGTGCCTGACTGGGTTGGAAGTCCCAAGGGCAAAATTGGGAGATCCCTTCAAGTGTGAGATGCTGAAAGCAAAGATCCTGTAAGATTTCCAGGCCTGGACAGATAAACTGGTGATGGGTTAGCAACTGGACATTGTGATAGTCAACAAACTCCAGAAGACTGTTGCGGTCATAGATCAGTCCCAAGAAGAAGGAACCTTTTCTAAAGCATTTGTCTTTGTGGATTTTTCAGTACCTTATGTGTGCTGGCCTCTGGTGTTTGGTAGAGGGAGACGCATCCTGTAGGACCAAACTGGATTCTCCCCTAGAAGGAACAGAGTGTGGAACCGACAAGGTAGGACTGTTGAACTCTTTTTCATGAACTGATTTTCTACATTAATTTTCAATAAAACATTATCTGATCTCCATCTGAATCTCAAACACAGACAATTACAACATGTCTAATTTGATAACACAGTCATAATTTCTTGTGTGACCTACAAAGTAAGTTATCCCAGAGTCTAATTGGTTCAGACAAGGCTAATAGGAGACAGGAGCTTGCACATCTGGATTTCAGTTAATCAAATAAGCTTGGAATTGTGCTTTTAAGATATTTTGATAAAACACAAATAAGAGGCCTTTACTGAAGTCAACCATGACAAATATTCAAACAGTCAAACAGAGACTACAAAGAGATACAGATATCTCTTATCATTTCAACATTCACAAGGCAACAGCGCAATCAACTGTGTATAAATATGCAGTTTAGGACTTTTCCAGGAAGTGGATCTCAAGCTCAAATAACTCCAAAGGCACAACAGAAAAGACCCTCGGGGGGATGAAGAACAGCATGAGTAACAGCTAAAGGCATGAAGACATCACTGATAGACATCTCTGTTCATCAGTCTGCAACCTGCAAGGGTTCCATGGCAGCCCAGGACCGAAGCACATAGTGATGCTTCGTAGTAACCTCAACAGAGCTTTTCACACCAAACCCTAACCCCCTAACCCTAACCCACACCCTAAACCTAACCCTAACCCTAACCCCTAACCCTAACCCTAATCCAAACCCAAACCCTAATCCTAACCCTAACCCACACCCTAACCCTAACCCTACCCTAACCCCTAACCCTAACCCTAATCCAAACCCAAACCCTAATCCTAACCCTAACTCTAACCCTAACCCTACAAGCATGGCTGAGAAAACCCCTAAGATGCCAAACACTGTGCAGGTCTGATACAGTGATACTGAAAGCACTTGCTTGAAGTTATTGCTGCCAAAAGAGGTTCAACAAGTTGTTAGCTCCAAGGGTTCAGTTACTTTGTAGTCCAGCAGTGTCTATTTGTAATGAGAGTGTTCAATAAAGACACAAGAAGTTACAGTTGTTTGTGTAGTATCAAGTTAACATTTGCTTCCCTTAGATTAAGATCAGATAATGTTTAATCCAAATTAAGTCTGAAAAAGTTGATTTCAAGGGTTTCACTGAATTGTTCTTACCACTGCAATGTTCCTTCAATCACAACTTTTATTTATTTTTTTGGTAAAAAGTTGATTTTTAAATGTTTAAAAAAGCTGCCACCATACAAATGTCCTTTGCAAGACATTTATAATGTATTTTCTATTCTGTTCTCGTCTCTTCCTCTCTCACATGATACCTTCACTATTCACCTCTTTTGTCTGTATAGCGAGTTTGAAGTCATTTTGGTTTGCTTGTATGTCAGTGGTGCAGAGCAGGCCAGTGTGTCAGTAAGGCCCCCATCCCTCAGCACATACATGGTGACTGGAGTACCTGGAGTCAGTGGAGCACCTGCAGTCGCACCTGTGGCACCGGAGTCCAGTTCAGACAGAGAAAATGTGACAACCCTCCGTAAGTCACTGGTCTGCGTCTGTGTGTTCGTGTGTGTTTAAGCTGTTATTTTTGATACCTCATTAGTACATTTTGCGGTATTAACACTCACGTTCTTGGGTGAACCGAGGTCCAATCCCACTGAAGCAGAACAGCATTTTTGGCATTCTTGTAGAGGATTCAGAATCTGTTTTTATGACTCTCCCGGACCCAGTCCACTGAGCTGAGGATCTTTGAATAGAAAGCCAATGGCCAGCCCAGTGGTGGGGGTGGGCATGAACTGGTTTTGATGTCAGGGGCAACAGTTTAAACTGAGATTACTCTAATTACTCTGATTATGCAGATTACTCTGCTCTCTTGGTGCTCCAAAGCCAAAATAACTATCCATCCATCCATCATCTACACCAGTATTACTACAGTGTATGATCTCATGAATGTGTGATCCTTTAACCCAGTCGTTCAGCAGTAAACATTTTTGAGAGTCACTGGGGGCACAGGATGTTTAAACCAGCTCTTCCCTCCTTCATTGTGGGGGGACATGAGATCTCCCACTCACAAGATGGATGACCTTTTTGGACCATTTATGTATGTACTGTGTCTGTGCTGTGCAGCTTCTTGTGCAGCTTCCTGCAATTGTATTTCAGTATGATGTTTGTCATGAGTTTGTATTCATGTGTGCTATTATTGATGTATATTCTCACTTTATAGAAAGCAATATAGTACATCACATTTGCTTTTTAATTGTTCTGTCATGTTTGTGTTCTGTGTGTGTCCACGTGTACGCTGCCAGGCCTGGTCCAGATGGCCAACAATGCTCTGGGGCCAGTGTGGAGCACAAGGCATGTGAAGGCCCCCTATGTCGCAAGGGAGCGCCCAGCTTCAGGGACCTGCAGTGTCTGTCCTACAACCGACACGCCAGCAAGGCGAAGGGCAGCATGTTGGCTGCCATCACTAATGATGGTGAGACACACACACACACACTCCTTAACGAAGCAGCAGTACCGTCCTAACTCATTCACTCATTTGTTGTGATGTTTAATATAGCAAACAGGTATAAACAGCTATATACAAGTACATAATCATCAGAGGCTTCAGATGCTTTCAAAAGTAGAATCTTGTGCATATTGTATGGAGCTAAATCAGGGTCAAAAGTTTTGTAGCTGAAAAACAAAAATCTGAAACTGAAAGTTTTGATATTGAACTTTAGGCTTTTTTTTTTTCACTTACAAATTTCTTGTTTTCAGATTTCAGATCTTATTTTTTCAGGTTCAGATCTTTTGGCCCTGATCTAACATGGGGGTGGACATTATGATTGACAAGGCTGAGAACCTTTCTCAAACAGCGTTTGAGAACATAGCATAGGGCAAAGCTAAGAGATGTATCAGTTATGTCATGTTAAAACTAATAGAGCTGTGCCTGAGTTAATGGTTGTAAATGTCGTTAAAGTCAACCTCAACTAATTTGATATACAAGGAATCTGCAGCATATTAATAGCAAACTAAAGCTGCACGCCGTATGGACCAGTAACTGAGTAGTAGATAATAGCACACAGCTCATTCATGCTATGCTCAATGCTCCAGCCTTGGAGTAAAGGGTGGTAGACATTTCTCCCCTGCATGCCAGAGCCAGAAGGCTGACCTTTTTCCTAAATTTTAGTAATCTTTCTGCCTGAAGTTTACTTTTAATTATAAGTTGCAAAAAAGACCCGGATGCACACGGAGGCATCCGGGTCAGGCTGGGAAGCCGTGGGGTTGAGGGACCAGGTCACTGGCCCTGTCCCACCCTCTCCAGTATGTGTTCAGGCCTCTTTTAATGAACATTACTAGATCAGGGCACAAGACACATGGGTCACACACGAGGTCACATGGTAGGATTGGAGGTGCACCTTGTGGTGGGGATCCAAGTGGCGGGTGGGTTGCGGCTCACCAGTGGGTCACTGTCCTCCTTGCCACCCCCTAACCACTCCTGCACTCCAATTTTAATGCCGTCACCTACCCTTATTCACTTAGTTGGGGGTCACACACCACTGTTGGTAGCACTACTGTTTTCTAATCGGGGAGCCTAAACTGGGCCTAAACTCCACTTCACAAGGGTTTTGGTCAGGGTCTCGAGGCTCCATGGTGTGGACCTGCTGAGGGAGGATTTGGTGACAGGGCGGTGCCCCTGGTTTTGTTCCAGCACCCCATTCTCCCCCACGGCCTCTCCGCCATGGTCTGGTATGCTGCACCTGGGTGGCTGGCTCTCAGGTGGGCTGTGGTAGTATGAAGGTTGCCCCCTCTGGTGTGGCCTCGGCCACAGTGGGGGCACCACTGTGGCCGAGGCGTGGCCTCGGGCACGCACTGGGGCACTCCACCCCTACGGTTACTTCGACATCTGGCCCACAATGGTATTTCTTTCCATCTGGATCCCCATAAGAGGTGGTGACCTATATGGCTTGAGGATCTGTGGGGGCGCGGCTCTGGCCCCCGCCCTGTGGGTTTGGTGTGTCCCTCCCCTTTGGGGCAGGGTGACTTACGCCTTGCCCTCTGCGGGGCAGTGGTACGTTGGGGCGTGGGCAGGGTCACCTGCCCTCGTGCCGTACCCACAGTACCCATGTTCTGGTGGTGCAGGCTGGTGCCTTTCTGGACTGTGGGCCACTCCACCTTTCTGTTGCCTCCGGTGTATGGGGGAGGGCTTGTTGCCTTGTCTGGGCTTGTGGCGGTGGGAAGGGTGGATGGGCTGGATGGCACCTGTTGGGTCTGGAGGGAAATCCGGTGCACTGGTGGAGGTCTGCTGCCCAACACTTCAGCACTGACTGTGGTCCAGCCAGCAGGCGTGGTTGTGGTCAGTGGTTGGTGCTGAAGAGGCGCTGGATGCCAACATCACAGCTTACTGTCCTGGGTCCAGGTTGCTGGTCTGCTTTAACTTTGGAGAGGATACTGGAGACAAACACTTTCACAACACTACCACAACTCAAACCACCACACATTCATCTATATTAGGGTTTCTCAATGGGGGCGGTACCGCCCCCCCCCCCCCCCCCCCCCCGGGTGCCTTCTGGACCTTTAGGGGGGCGCTGGAAACGTCAGGGCTGAGAGGGGGGCACTCAGGTACAAATGAGGGGTGACACACCTTGAGAACTCTATTTTAAACTTCCATGGTTTGCCAAGGTTTTTTTATAGTGCAAATCTACTTAAGTTTCAATAAAATGTGGTCAGATTTCCTTTCAACAAATAAAGCTGCTGTCTGAGACCAAAACCCGAGTCTGCTGATGTGCTGATTCTTGAGCAGGTGTCGCAATTACAGGAGCATCTTTCTAAAAAACATCCAGACAAGGCATCTGAGGGATCAGCACTCAACAATTAAATAATTTTCCAAAGGTAGGTTTCAATTATATTATTATAAAGGCCTGTTTACAAACACATAAATGTGTAGATAATTATTAAATGTTTATGGTAGCCTAGAAGTCAGATATTTCACCTGTCTCTTCTTCGATGTGGCGCTTTCAGTAAATCCTCCTCCTCCGCAGCTTCTGTGCTTCTCCTGAATCAGCGCAAAAATTTCCTCCGCAAATTATCTTCGCTAAAAAGAGAAATCCCTAGCGCGCATTACGTCATACGATAGTATGAGGAACTCCAATGGGGGAAAAAAATGTTCATTGTTGTTCAGGTGTTGGATGAGCTTACAGACAGAGATCTGCTGCTCTACACTGGCCACTTAAGTATTATACTTATAACATAATACTACTACTAATAATACTAATAATAGTATTATTTCCATGTAATTTCCATTATTTCTATTTCCACAAATTAAAATCCATGTTTACACAGACATGCACGTTTATTTTTTATTTTTGTTTTTTTAATTTTAATTTAATTTTTTTTTTGGGTTAAGGGGTTAAGAGCATCATGGTGGCCCAGGGGGGCGTTTGTTCAAAAAAGGTCGAGAACCACTGATCTATATACACCACACCACACAACTCACACATACTTCACTACACATATTACACACACCGCACCATCACAGTCTGCTTTATATGTCTTCTTGTTTAGTGTCTTCATCTGTTCTTTTGTACTCCACTGTCGGTGTTTTAAGTCCTCCCTGACAGAACCAAGGTTTTAAGAGTTAATAAAGCATGTTAGATTCATTGCAGTATTCAGGAGTATGTCCATATGAGCAAAAATTAATTCAAAGACTGAATTTGTATCACAGGGATACTACAGGATGCTCAATAGTAGGGCTCGGCCAAAAAAATCGATTTTTATATTAATCGCGATTTTTTTCTTGGGATTTTAAAAAATCGATTCTCATACACGAATTGATTTTTGGCTCCATGGAAATACTCCGCCCGCTGTCTCTTTTGTCATCTACACTTCCGGAAATAGAAGCACGTGTGTCACCATAGTAACCAGAATGCCGGCAAATTCACACGACAAAATGGCAAAGTACTTTCACAGAGTCTGAACTCTTTCCACACCGCCCCACTTCAAATCAAACGTATGGACTTTATTTGGTTTTTATAAAAAGCACGAGGCAGGAGAGCTCGATATGAGGAAAGCCATATGTAAGCGTTGTCGCAGTCAAATCTGTTACTGTGGTAACACCACGAACATGACGGCGCACATCCTTCGCCACCACCCACAGAGGTCTGTGCTCTCTGACAGGCTGGGTCCGCGTTTACTCGAGAGTTAAAGATACTGGCGGTGGCAGCTAATGTCAGGACTCGGACAGTTAAATGATTATTCATTAACGTGGCGTGTTTGTCATGAAACAATCGTGTTGCCGTAGCGTGTTATTACCGGTTTGTTTACTGGCAGCTGTAAAGCACAACGGATCGCCAACATGACAACACTGCATGAGAACATATTCACGACACGTCCTGACCGGTGTAGGCTATTAGCGTTAGCAGTTGCTACCAATAGCATCTGTATCCGCAAAGAGAATAACGACGTGGATTTATTGTTGTTTACATCACGTAGCCTATGGAGCAACTGAACCGGTAGAAGAAGACAACTTTAGGTAAGAAAATCAAGTTTTATTCAACGCTAGACAACTTTTAAAATTAGCAACTATAGGCTGTATTGTCTCGGTTCTATTCGGGTAACTCAGTTCAGTTCGTGGTCGGAAACTAAAGACTCGGGTCGGGTCAGTTACGGGTCCAAAAATTGCGGGTCCATTCAGGTTTGGACTCCCGAACTTATGATAATAGCTCGGGTCGGGTCGGTTTCGGGTCGAATTTTCACGGCTCTATTCGGGGTCGGGTCCATGAAAGTGGACCCGTGAAGACCTCTAAACCAGAGGTCTTCAACCCTGGTCCTCGAGGTACCTATCCAGCAGGTTTTAGAGGTTTCCCAGCTTCAACACACCTGATTTTAATTAATGGTCATTATCAGGTTGTCCTCAAAGTCTGCAGAAGTCTGTTGATGACACAGCCACTTGTATCACGGTGTGAAGAAGAAGGGGAAACATCTAAAACCTGCTGGATAGGGTGCCTCGAGGACCAGGGTTGAACACCTCTGCTCTAAACTACAGAAATTGCGCATTTTTAAAAAACATATTAAAACTTATTTAATCTTTATATTTTTATTATTATTTCATACTTAAAATAATATAATAATAATAAGAATAATAAGAATATATTATTATAATATTATATATAATAACCAATAATTACATATAATAAATATAATATTTAATATTATTATTATATGATTTCTATATTTCAATAATTGAAATATAAAAATCCCAATACTTGGTAAAATCGAAATGCAATACTTGTTTAATCAGAATCGCGATATAAATCGAATCGGGACCCAAAAATCGTAGGAGAATCGAATCGGCACAAAAGTGTATCGGCCCAGCCCTTCTCAATAGTTGCGTGTAAGAGAAGGATGTAGATATATTGCACCACACACACTTCCCAGCTCTGTTACAAGTTATCATCAACATTAGACAAACCATCTTCAATGCCACGCAACAGACTGTCTGACTGGCCACCCAACTAGCAATTTCTTATTTAATTTATTTATGTATTTAATTTTTCCAAAAAAGCAACTAGTGACAAATCTGTTGAGTTTTACTCCATAGAGCAGGAGATGGTCAGGTGATGCTCAAGCTCCAGCTGAGCATAACTGCTGTTCAATAGCCGCATGTAGAAGTGGGACGTTTGGAAGTGTTAACCATAGTTGTTGAACAGCAAAATCAGGCAAGATCACCTCTTTATACTGCAACTGGTCCGGTCTAAGCAGCTGGATAAATGTATGTCGGGTTTTCACTGTCAATCAAGTGAAAGTGGTATGAAGAAATCATTTGTTCGACGGGTAACAGTACAACAGTAACTAAAGACAACGTGTTTGAGAAAGGTTCTCAGCCTTGTCAATCATGATGTCCTGCCTCCTGCGTGAGATCGGTGCAAAAAGATCTGAACCTGGTTTCTTTTTTAATATCACCTTTTTTTTCATGATTCTGTTTTTTGTGTCCATGTGTTTTGCATGTTTCTGAGCAGAAAACCCATGCATGCTGTTCTGCAGCCCGGTGGGCCGAGATGTTCCGGTCCTAATGGCTGACAAGGTGATAGATGGGACTTCCTGTGGGCCATATGAGTCTGACCTGTGTGTTAATGGGAAGTGTAAGGTACAAATGCTCACACCATCACAATCATTCTAGATACAGTTGGACTTCCATTGGCCTCGTAGCCTCACAGTTTTCTCCCTTTACTAGTTAGCACAAGGTTTGTGGCCCAACATCCCCCATTCGGTCCGAGAACTAGGATGCTGGTCGTAGTCTTTGGAGCTACTTACGGGTCCAACAGTCCATGTGTTACTCTGGTTATGCCTGGGAGAGGAAAAAAAACTCAAAGTTCATAGTTTAACAATTCATGGAGGTTGGAGGCTTAGTATCTGGGCAGAGTAGAGGCAATGTCTGGGCAGAGGGTAAATCAAACCTACTTATCTACACATTCACATTCCTAGGTATACTTCAAGAGTAAATGTCTAATTTTCTGCTGTAGACCTCAAGTGTTGACCAGGAAAATAGGAGAGAAAACAGCGTCAGGATTCACAGAGGTTAGTTGATTCCAGTGGTGCTCTGGAATCGACCGGTGTGGTGTTTTGAGGTGCCTGTGAGTGGTCCTTCAAAAAACCAAAAATTAAAATAGAATGAATAAAAAAATAAAAAGTTCAATCCAGGCTTGTGTCATAGTCTGGTCTGTGATAACTGCTTGACTGAGAATGAAATGGTGCTAGGTGTCAATGCATGCAAATTGGGTGGGTTTGGACATGCATCCCCTAACACCGCAAAGTTACTCCACCCCCCTTCCAAGTGTGGAACTGGTTTCCACTGCTGAGAAGTGTCTACGTGTGTGTTCCTCTGTGTGTGTGTGTGTGTGTATGTGTGGGGGGGGGGGGGGGGGGGGGGGGGGGGGGGGGGGTCAGACCTGACAAAGTGTCAAAGTGTCAAGTGTCGTTTTTTATCAAAAACGAAGAAAGAGACGTGGATTCTTACAACAGCTAAACTTCTTTACCTAGCGCCTTTTGTACATATGTGTATCCATATATACATAAAGGGTACATAAAGTTTAATTAATTGATCGATTGGACCACGTTAAGCCCATTTATGTGTGTACGTGGCTCGATTCTGTGTTCTCAAAACAACCTCAACGCGATACGTGCGGAGTCACTGTTTTCCCAGATAGCCTAGCGCTCTTCCACTCTCTGTTGTGTCTTCAGGGGGAAAAAGGCCTTAGCTGGATTTTCCCATGCTGAGAGCGCAAAGATTGTTTTTAAATAACCAATTTGACTTCTCTCTCAAAAGAACCAATTGTTTAATTTTCAAACCCAAATTCATGCTTTTCCATTAGAGAAATTAATACTTTTATTGGGTTTAATTAACCTCTTCTCTTGTCCTTCCCTCCTGTAGTAGCTTGTTACATACCACGTCTTTCCCCCCCCTCACACACAAGACTCCTCTCTCAGTTCAGCACAGATGTACATAAACATCATTCTCTACCCAGATCAATCACCTAGATCAACATATTTCTTGTTGTTTACTGACCAGTAGTCATTACAATCATTATTCTTCACAATTCTTCACAATGTGAATAATTCGATTATAATTTGCATTTATGCCACTGTCTATTTACACGAGTATCATTCAATATCAATACCAAAGTTGGTATCGATATTATCGATATTTGGATCGATCCGCCCACCTCTAGTACTGGAGTTGAAATTCACCACTACCTCTCTATGTCACAGACATGAATGTACTGCCAAGACAAGTCATTGCTCTTCCACTTTACTCGCAGAAAATAGGCTGTGATGGAATCGTTGGCTCCTCAGCCCAGGAAGACTCGTGTGGAGTGTGTAACGGACAGGGACGCTCCTGTAAGGTCGTGAAAGGAGATTTCAGTCGCATGAAGGGAATGGGTGAGTGAGTGTTTTAACGGAGAACTACAGTAGAATCATGATGGAATGAATGTATCCAGTCATGTCACTTATTGCTGGTTGATGACTCTTTTTATTATTTAATTGATCTGTTAAGAAGTTGTTTACAACAAGCTATTAAGGTATTCTGCTGTCAAAAAAAAGTATTTTTTTTCTCTATTAAGTAAATGCATCATGACACAACAACATGTCTTCAGGTGGAAGTGTTTGAACGAAAACAGTCCCTAAAGTTAACAGTTTTTAGTACCTGTAAAGTACTAAAGTTAACAAAAATGTATCACTTAAAACTGCATCATTCTGCAGAACTGATTGTAGTTCAGTTTCCAGTTTACACAAATTCAACTTAATAAATGAATAAATGCAGAGAAAGTTCAGGATGACAACTTTCACTGTTAATATAACAGACAGATGAGGATCCACATCTGGGCAGATTTCTTAACATCCTACTCAGGCCACAGCCACTGTTTTATGTCTTGTATATACATTAGGGCTGGGCAAGTTAATGCGTTATTATCACGTTAACGCATTCATTTATTAACGCCGACATTTATTTTATCGCGCTTTAACGCATGTTGTTCACATGCTTTTGTTGAAAAATCTGTTACTGGCTGCCGCGGAGCCGGGAGAGAATTGGCAGGTAAATACACGCAGAAGCTAAAATGGACATGGAGAGTGGTAAAAATCTGTGAACTTTACAGTTCAGGTAGCAACTCAGGTAGCAATATTAACAATTCTGTCTGAAAAAAAAAATTCTGGACTGCAACAAAACTTTTAAATCCCTTTGTTAAAGACGATCGTGTCATTCCTCCATGTTCCATCAGATCTGCTCCATGTGTTTACTGTCCTACTGTTCTCTAGCTGGTTACTGCAGTGCAGCTCCATCTAGTGGCACAGATGTATAATAACAGAAATTCTATTCCTCAATTATAAAACAACCCCCATTTTTAAGAATATAACTTCTAGATTAAAATATCATCCTGGGTGTCCTGCAATGGTGGAAATGAGCATCAGAAGATTCTGTGCTCGTCATGATCTGAGGAGAAAAAGACTTAAAAAGACGCAGAGCTGGAGAGGCTTCATCTATTTATGAGCTGAGTTTTCATTCAGATTCCCACAATATTGCAAATATTATAGTATGTGATTCCAGCGCCACCATGCTACCTGAACTGCTGCACAAAGACATTTCTGGGTCACGTAAACCAGACAATTAAATATTAAAAACAAATTCAGTTCCGTGGCCTGTGTTTTCATTTTTTATTTTTGATCCAAGTCTAAAATTGAAATATATATTTAAAAAAAACAAGCATTTTTCCAGGTTTTTTGTGTTAGATCAGTGGTTCTCAACCTTTTTTGAACAAACGCCCCCCTGAGCCACCATGATGCTCTTAAGGCCCCCTCCCCCAAAAAAAATAAATAAAAAATGTGTATGTGTAAGCGTGGATTTTAATTTGTGGAAATGGAAATAATGGAAATAACATGGAAATAATACTATAATATTGTAGTTGGACTGGGGCCGAAACCTCTTCACTTGTTCTTCTGGACTGTGAGGCTGAATTTCTGAGATTGAACTTCAAGACTGAATTTAAATCAAATTGATCTTTCAACAGAGCGAAAGGCCACACCGCCTTTTATGATTTTTTAATTCATCATGACATTTGTAAATAAATTATTGGAACTAAGAAAAAATACCACTACAGCAGAATTTGTTGTAAATCTGTTTTATGGGTAGGCTAACTGAAGATGCCAACAACATCATGCACACTTCACGTGAACAGCGGTGAATTAACTAATCAAAACTCTGAACCATAAATAGATTTGCACTATAAAAAAAACCTCGAGAAACCCTGGAATTTTAAAATAGAGTTCTGAAGGCATGGCCCCCTCATTTGTGCCTGAGCACCCCCCTCTCAGCCCTGACATTTCCAGCACCCCCCTAAAGGTTTAGAACGCCCACTGGGGGGCGGTACCGCCCCCGTTGAGAGACCCTATGTTAGATTAAAAAAAAATGAAAAACAAAATAAAATGTCACTTTTTAATTTTTTTTTAAATTTTTGATTGACAATTTAAAATGGAAAGAACAAATGATACACAGACAGGTAAAGTTACAGAACTTTAACATGGACATTTTCATTTTAAAGTTCTCCCAGATGGAGGATTCGACAGAAACAAGGTTATTTGTAACAACTGACAAGTTGAACTCCCCATTAAAAGTTTCTGCTGTTACCTCAGAAATTACGTGTTTTAATGTTCTGATTGTGGCTCAGGATTTTGTTGGTAGACTTTTTTTTATTTTTCATGAAAAAACAGGATGACATTAATGCCCTGGCAGTGGCAATAAGCTTTATTTTATTTGACATTTTTAGGATGAAATTTATGCTAAATATGCGTTACAGACAAGTGCTGATGTTAAAAGTGTTTGAACAACAATTGTTATGGCACTTTAGTTCATATGGCAGCAGAACATTTAAATAAAAGTGACCTTTACACTACTTTTGAATTCATCATTTGATTTTCAGTATACAAAAATCGATTAATCATGATTAATCAGGGAAATTGTGCGATTAGTTGCGATTAAAAATTTTAATCGTTGCCCAGCCCTATTATACATATTTATTTATTGGGTTTTTCTTTATATCAAATGTAAAAATAGTTATTCTTATAATGTTGAAACTGCATGCCTGATCAGTAAAATGAATGATTAACAATGAAAAATGGAAAAAATAAAGAGAAAGAGGCATTTTCTTTGTCCTGAACTTGAGGCACAACTTTAAATAAATTAAAAGATGACCTTTGACATTCCTCTTCAGAGGTACATCATTTCTGCTGCAACCAGGAGGAATCTGAAAAGGCTTTAGCAAATGATTTCTATACATATCACATAAGTTGTCTACAGGTTTATGTGATATGTATAGACATCATCCTTCCTGATACACGTTAAAAAAAAGATCTCTGTTGACCAGCGTATGTCTGATGATTTTATCTGTTTCTTCTATCTTTCGTGTCCTACCTCTCTGTCAGGCTACATTGAGGCTGTGGTTATTCCTGCAGGAGCTTGGAGGATCAAAGTAATGGAAGACAAGCCGTCGCAGAGCTTTCTGGGTAATGATGTTTAAGTGTCTGTAATAGACATGCCACTATTCACTCAACTTACGATACAATTCAAGTCACAATTCAGGGTTCATGATACAATTCGAATCACGATTTGAATCATGTACAACACAAAATTAATTTACAGGCCAATTACAGATTTCTTTTTATTTTTATTATTATTTCTCTCACACAAATCCAGCCTTATTCCTTTTTAATTCACTTCAATTCAATTTTATTTGTATAGCGTCTATTACAATGTCAATTGTCTCTAGGCGTTTTACAGATACCCAGATCATGACCCCGAGCAAATATCATTTACTAAAATTATAATATTAAATGCTAATCAAGGATAATGGCAGGTAAAAAAAAAACTCCCACAGCGGGACTACATCACACTAGCGCCACATACAGTGACGTTGAACAAGAACATCATTGAACTCGAGTGCGTCCTCTGCTGGCCTGGAGACAACATTGCGAATCATGGCTTAATTAAATCATTTCCAATTGTGTTTTAGAAAATCAATTTAAGTCGATTTTTTTCTAAAAACACAGCACAAGCATCGCTGCTAAGCTTCAGGCATACACAGCAGGCCTGACTGTAGTATTTTACATACAATATATGGATTTCGTACTCTTTGAAAGACTTTATATGTCAAAAAAGTAATTATCATACAAGCTGGCTCATTTTAACAGGTAGACCAGATTATTGGAGTTTCAGGCTTAATTATGCACTGGGTGGGGGGGGGGGGGGGGGGGGGTTAAGCCTCCTGTCTTGGGATTTAGAAGTTGTACCTTGTAGATGACATGTAGTAAAGGGTTCTCACTGTTATATCCATTTGCTAATTGCTTTAAAGTGCTTTAAGGAATTTCCCCTTCGGGTGATCAATAAAGTTTCTGTCTATCTAAAGTAAAAGTGCTGAGTCTCCTTCACAGGCTAACCTGGAGTTTCTAGAGTTTTTGACATAGTGTGATGAAGACGTGTACAGTCATGGCCAAAAGTTTTGAGAATGACACAAATATTACATTTTCACAGTCTGCTGCTTCAGAGTTTCTATATGTTTTTGTCAGGTGTTTATATGTTATAATGAAATACAATAAGTGGCATTTCATCAACTTCAAAAGCTTTTATTGAGAATTACATATAATTCATGCAATAAGTCAATATTTGCAGTGCTGACCCTTCTTTTTCAAGACCTCTGCACTTCTCCCAGGCATGCTGTTAATCAACTTCTGTCACGGTCTACCCTGGCAGCTCATGCTGTGGTGGGTGAGTTCTCTCACCTCTCTGCCACGCCTCCTCATCAGCTCCAGTTTTCCACACCTGCCTTGCCTCAGCTGCAGCTCATCTCTGCTCATCAGCCAGCAGCATTTAAGCTGCACTGTTTCCCTCAGGCAGTGCCAGATTGTCTTTGCAGCTTCCACTACTCTCCAGCATTCATTCTCGGACTGACATCTTGGTTTCGACTCTGGCTTGCCTTCTTGTCTTTGTCCCGACCCTCCGCCCGTCCATGACAAGTCTTTCGTCTGCTCCCTTTGGACTTTGTTTGACTTGTGGATTATTTTTGCCTTTTTAAGGAAACTGCAAATAAAATCTTTTCAAGATACTTCCTGTTGTTGTGCTGCACTTGGGTCCTAAAATCTGCCCCTGACAGTACAATCTGGACAAAAATGGACTCAGCAGACAACCCCTCACTCTGGAGCGACTGACCAAGATAGAGGGCATCATGCAGCAGCAGGAAGCTCAGATGTCTGCTGTTGTCTTGGAAGTTAGGCAGTCAGCCCAAGTGCAACAAATAATGACTTTCTTCACTTCCTCTGCTACTACCCAGCCTTTGTCTGAAGCTTCCGCTTCAGCTCCAGACCCTTAAGCTCCAGCTCCAGCTTCTTCTCAGCTCAGCAACAGTCCAGAGCCCCAGGTGGGAGTCCCAGAACATTATGATGGCAACCCAGACACCTGTGGCCCCTTCCTGATGAACTGTTTGCTACTATTCTCCCTTCTGCCCCGTACTTTTGCCTCAGAGCAGGCAAAAGTGGCCTTCACCATTAACCACCTCACGGGCAGAGCTCGTCTGTGGGGGACCGCAGAATGGGACAGACAAACCAACGCCTGCTCCTCTTTCCAGAATTTTTCTGAGGAATTAAGCAGGATTTTTGGCCAGGGTTTCTCCAGCTCAGAGATTGTTCAAGGCCTCATGGGGCTCCAGCAGAGGGAACAAACTGTGGCAGACTACGCTATAGACTTCCGTATCAGAGCCAGGCGCAGCAGATGGAACCCTGCCGCCCTGGTGGATGCATTCCTCCATGGCCTAGTGGATTACATTAAGGATGAACTGGTTTCCCATGATGTTCTTCAGACACTGGATAAAGTAATTGAGCAAGCAATCCGGATTGCTCATCGTTTTCAGACCCGCCAATGAGAGAAACGTCAGGGGTCCTCTCATCACCACCTAACCTCACAACCCAGAGGGCCTGCTAGCACCTCTGCACCCTCTTTAGGTCATGTGTTGGAAGGATCGGAACACATGCAGTTGGGCCATGCTTCCCTTACCCAAGAGGAGCGAAAACGACGTTGGAAGTCTAACCTCTGCATGTACTGTGGCCAGGCTGGTCACTTTAAGTTCACCTGTCCAGTAAAAGCTGAGCCTCACCGGTAGTTGAGGAGATACTGGTGAGCCCGACTGTTGTGCCCTCTCCTCAATCACAGAGGCCTCAGCTTCATTAAGTGGGGCCCTTCCTGCCATTTCTGCTGCTTGAAGAAAGCTGCCCCTCCACTCCACTCACATTCGTCCACTTCCCCACCTGACCTCTCCGGGGTACCCCCTGAATACCATGACCTCAGTTCCATCTTCAGTAAAGCCAAAGCCACATCTCTGCCTCCTCATCGGCCTTATGATTGTGCTATTCACCTCCTGTCAGCCACTTTTCCACCCAAGGGTTGCCTGTTCTCCCTATCAGCCCCTGAAAGAAAAGCCATGGATATTTACATCAAGGACTCTCTGGCAGCAGGTATCATCTGGCCCTCATCCTCTCCAGCTGGAGCAGGCTTTTCTTTGTCAAGAAGAAGGATAAGACTTTGAGACCTCGTATTGACTACAGAGGCCTGAACGACATAACCATTAAGAACCGCTACCCTTTGCCTCTACTATCTTCTGCCTTTGAACTGCTTCAGGGGGCCACGATCTTCACTAAGCTGGACCTATGCAACGCCTAGCATCTGGTCCAGATCCAAGAGGGAGACAAATGGAAAACGGCCTTTAACACACCGTCTGGGCACTATGAGTACCTGGTAATGCCCTTCGGCCTCACCAATGCCCCCGCTGTTTTCCAAGCCTTGGTCAACGACGTGCTCAGAGACATGGTCAACCAATTCCTCTTTGTTTACCTGGATGACATCCTGATCTTCTCTAAGACTCTGCGTGTGAGCATGTCCATCATGTCAGGGCTGTTCTCCAGCGTCTTTTAGAGAACTCTTTGTTCGTAAAGACTGAGAAATGTGAATTCCATGCCTCGTCTGTTTCCTTCCTGGGTTACATCATGGCCAAGAACTGTCTCCAGATGGACCCAGCTAAAGTCACAGCAGTCACCTCCTGGCCTATACCAGACTCCTGCAAACAGCTACAATGTTTTCTCAGATTTGCCAATTTTTACCACTGCTTCATCCGTAATTACAGTTCTGTGGCTGCTCCTCTCACTGCCCTTACCAGTTCCAAGGTACCTTACCAATGGACTCCTGCTGCTGATGAGGCTTTCAAGGCTCTCAAGTCAAGGTTCACCTCAGCACCAATCCTCCGAGTGCCAGACCCCATGATACAATTTGTTGTTGAAGTGGATGCCTCAGATGTGGGAGTTGGAGCTATCTTCTCCCAGATCAGTGGACGACCATAAGCTCCACCCCTGTGCCTTTTTCTCTCGACAGCTATCATCAGCAGAGAGGAATTATGACATTGGCAACAGAGAACTGCTGGCCATGAAGGAGGCCATAGAGGAATGGCGGCACTGGCTGGAAGGCACAAAAGAACCGTTTTTGATTTGGTCTGATCACAAAAACTTTGAGTACCTTCGCTCTGCCAAGAGACTTAATTCTCGTCAGGCCCGTTGATCCCTTTTTTTCACAAGGTTCAACTTTATCCTCTCATACCACCCTGGTTTTCATAACATTAAGCAGATACTTTGTCCTGGCAGTTTCAGGATGGGCAGGGCTCTACCGAAAGCACTGAATCCATCATTCCTCCTTCCTGCGTCATTGCGGCGCGGGACATCGAGGAGAGGGTGAGAACCGCCACTGAGGGGCAGCTGGGTCCCAATGCTTGTCCTTCCAATTGCCACTATGTTCCTGAGGGGTTGAGGTCCGATGTTCTGCAGTGGGCCCACTCTTCCAAGCTTACCTGTCACCCAGGTTCCCAACGTACACGAGATGTTCTACTACAGCGCTTCTGGTGGCCCACCTTGGAGGCAGATACCTGCAATTATGTCAAGGGTTGTCGTACCTGCAATCAGCAGAAGACCTCGCATCAGGCTCCCAAAGAATTTCTTCAACCACTCCTGATACCACATCGACCCTGGTCCCACATCTCCCTGGACTTTGTGACCGGAGGACTTTGTCTTCCTCCCTCTGATGGCAATACAGTCATACTGTGGTTGACCATTTCAGCAAGATGGCCCACTTTGTGCCCATCCCCAAACTACCCTCTGCTAAGGAGACTGCCAAGCTGGTCTTACAGAACATCTTCCGTCTTCATGGTCTCCGCATAGATGTGGTATCCAACTGGGGCCCCCAATTTTCTTCTGTCTTTTGGAAGGAATTCTGCAGTCTGATGGGAGCCACTGCCAGTCTCTCCTCTGGGTTCCACCCACAGTCAAATGGGCAGAGGGAGCGCATGAATCAGGAGATTGAGACGGCTCTGCGTTGTTTAGTGTCCCAGAATCCATCCCCATGGTCTCAACAACTCCTGTGGGTGGAGTATGCCCATAACTCCCTCGTCTGCTCTTTCACAGGGATACCAGTTTTATCTATTCCCGGCTCAAGAGAGGGAGGCCTCCTGCCCGTCTGTCCAAACCTTTGTTCGTCGCTGCCGTCGCACCTAGGACAGAGCCCGCTCGGCCCTCCTGCGCTCTGTGAGTCGCTATGCTGCTTCTGCTAAACAGTGCCGTTCCCCAGCTCCTGACTACCAGGTGGGCCAGTGGGTGTGGGTCTCTGCCAGGGACCTGCCCCTCCGGGTGGAGTCTAAGAAATTGGCTCCCAAGTTTGTTGGCCCCTTCCCTATTCAGCGGCTAATTAGTCCTACAGCAGTGAGACTGCAACTTCCCCCCACTATGCGTGTCCATCCAACTTTCCATGTCTCTAGGATCAAGCCAGTCCATGAATGGCCGCTATCACCAGTGGTCCCGCCTCCTCCTCCTCGCGTTATCGATGGAGGTCCTGCCTTCTCTATTCAGCGCCTTTTTTGATCCCGTCGTCTGGGCAGGGGTCTCCAGTACCTGGTTGATTGGGAGTGCTATGGTCCGGAGGACTGATCCTGGGTTCCTTCTCGCCATGTCCTCTATGTGGACCTTATTGCCGACTTTCATCGCCTACACCCTTCCCAGCCTTACCTCGTTTTGACACCGCCGACTGCTCCAGGTTCGATGGCCGGCATTTCAGTTCCACCTCCCAATCATGAGGGGGTTCTGTTGTGTGTTGGGGGCTCGGCCATCCCCGGTCCTGCGGTACTGCCTATGGAGGGCATGGATTGTTCCGACTCAGAGGAGTTTTAGGCCCGCCTGCTGCTTTATTCCCCTTCCACCCACCCAGGCTAGGTGGGCCTCTTTTTTTTTTTTGGGATGTCGGGTGCCGACCCTTGATGGAGGGGGGGGGGGTTCTGTTACCTTCTACCCTGGCAGCTCATGCTGTGGTGGGTGAGTTCTCTCACCTCTCTGCCACGCCTCCTCATCTGCTCCAGTTTTCCACACCTGCCTTGCCTCAGCTGCAGCTCATCTCTGCTCATCAGCCAGCCAGCATTTAAGCTGCACTGTTTCCCTCAGGCAGTGCCAGATTGTCTTTGCAGCATGCACTACTCTCCAGCATTCATTCTCGGACTGACATCTTGGTTTCGACTCCGGCTTGCCTTTAACCATGTCTTCTTGTCTTTGTCCCGACCTTCCGCCCATCCACAACAAGCCTTTCGTCTGCTCCCTTTGGACTTTGTTTGCCTCGTGGATTATTTTTGCCTTTTTAAGGAAACTGCAAATAAAGTCTTTTCAAGATACTTCCTGTCATTGTGCTGCACTTGGGTCCTAAAATCTGCCCCTGACAACTTCTGGATCAAATCCTGACTGATGGCAGACCATTCTTGCATAATCAATGCTTGGAGTTTGTCAGAATTTGTGGGTTTTTGATCGTCCACCCGCCTCTTGAAGATTGACCACAAGTTCTCAATGGGATTAAGATCCGGGGAGTTTCCTGGCCAAGGGCCCAAAATCTTAATGTTTTGTTCCCCAAAGCCATTTCGTTATGACTTTTTGCTTTATGGCTAGGTGCTCCATCATGCTGGAAAAGGCATTCTTCATCATCAAACTGCCCTTGGATGGTTGGGAGAAGTTGCTCTCAGAGGACGTTCTGGTACCGTTCTTTATTCATGGCTGTGCTTTTAGGCAAGATTGTGAGAGATCCCACTCCATTGACCGAAAAGCAACCCCACACATGAATGGTCTCTGGACGCTTCACTGTTGGCATGAGACAGGACTGATGGTAGCGCTCACCTCGTCTTCTCCCAACAAGCCTTCTTCCAGATGCCCCAAACAATCGGAAAGGGGATTCCTCAGAGAAAAAGACTTTACCTTATGACTAGACCTGCGTGGCAAAAATCTGGACAACATCCGAATTTGATCGGCCCATTTCGTGTCAGGTAAGTTAAGTGAAATGTTGTTAGCTCTTAATTTCACACATGAATAATTATCAAGAAAAAAGCTCTTAATTTCTAGTCTAAAGATAATATCAAGCTACCACCTAGCTACACTAGCAGCACAGTTCTTAAAATGTAGAGCTACAATGCGCTATATTTCTCATTGTATTCCAGGTAAAGGTCTGACCTTTATCAAAAGGATGACCCAGATTGGGTGCCATCTGTTGGAATGACGGGTCAGCAAAAGTCACCTGAAAAAACAGGGACATCACGCTACAAACAGCATATGAATCGAACCCAGCAGAGACAGGAGGTTGAAGCTGCTGCTGCTGCTGTTGTGACTGATGCTGCTGCTCCTGCTGCTGCTGAGACTGATGACCCTACCACAAGTGATTATGTCAGCAGTCATTTGTGCAGCACAGGGACACAAACTGAATTGACTGGTTATTACATTGCTCTCTCACCCATCCACGGACCATCTGGTTATAGGCCTCCAAACGTTTGTAAGATTTGAGATCTTCAAATTCAATTCAAATACAAATTCAAATATACTTTATTAATCCCCCAAGGGAGAAATTCAGGTTTCAGTACACCAGTCTGGTGTACTAGAGGAGCTGCCGACGTCCACCACTCCTTTTCATGCCAGGTCCCATGGTCCGAGTGCTAACTCCAGTTAACAGCCATTCAAAACAGTTAACAGCCGTTAAAACCAGTATATCTCCATAATGATGACAAGTGAGATATCTCCAGGTCAGAGGAGGAAACACCGATGAATCAGACCGTCTCCTCTGGAAAAACTGAGCTCCTTCAGTCCGGCGAGCGACGGAGCCGACCATCCCAGAGCCCGGTTCATCACGCGGACCGGACCAGGCCGTTGTCATCTCCCCCGGCTGTGCTGGGCCCCACCAGGTCACCAGACGGCCTCTGCCAGGTGAGCTGACCCATCCGGCGTGTAGACTGCTGGACAATCGGGGGCTCCCGTCCCGGCTCAGTGATGCTGCAGCCTGGATCCAGTGGCGGTGGTTGCCGCAGGTAGCAGGACTACTTAGCTTTCCCGAACCGGCCTTTAGTGACACCGGCAGGTCTCCACCAGCCGCAAGAGGACCGATCCGCCCCCCGCAGACAGTATGTAGACATCCAACCGCAGATCACCACAAACTGGGCACAAACTGGAGCGTCCAGTGTCCAGCGTTGTAGGGATAAGTCCCCGGAGCAGCAGCGAGTAGCCTCCATGCCAGGCGTCGTCCAGACATCTTCTGCTGTGTATGAGCTTGGCGAGAAAAACAGGTAGTTTAAGATGTCGGGGTATGCAATCAAAGGGAGGCTCTCCGGCTCGTCATTGGTCCAAGACGAGGGAGCTAACTCGTACGGATCGACACCACCGACAAACTGTAACTTTTCAGAATATCGTTCCCTTTCCCGTGGACCAAGTCCTTCTCTGTATGTTTTTGCGTCTGTAACGCCTTTTGAAGAGCTTTTCTGTGGTTTATCTATCCTTTATTCACGGTCGTTTGCATTGATCCAGCGGTGTGTTTACATCCGAGTACCGCCAAGATGGCCCCGCATCCGGGTCGCTGACCAAAACGTGACGTATATGCAAATTGCCATTATAGAAACTGAAAGAGCAGACTTTGTGAAAATGTAATATTTGTGTCATTCTCAAAACTTTTGGCCATGACAGTGCTATCATCTGCGCACAATGGCAGAGGTACAAGACACAGGTCTCTGAAGTGATGAGACTCTGGTTGCGTTATGTTTCTAATGGGGAGCAGACTGGGCGAATCCAGTAACTACAGTCCAACTACGACATCTCAGCTGCTCCGTCCCCCTCTCATGCCAGTCTCTAACTTGACATCTGTGAAAACGGAGCTGGCTCCATATTTTAGATAGATTTTCATCAAGAGCCCATGACACCACCTACTTTTCCTCCAACATAAAGAATCCTGGTTCTCTGAAAAGTGCAGTTTGAAGACAGTTTGTTTTGTAACAGATGCTATACATATAAAGTTGAATTAGATTGTACTATGTTCTTATACACATAGACTTGTCAAATGGTTGGTGAACATTTATCATTAATTTGTAACACAGAGGTTCATCAGGAATTAGTGAGTCTTGGTTTGATCTGCTGGTAATTGATGAGTTTATTTGGAACACATTTGTTGAAAAAATAATAAAATACGATTGCATCAGGGTGGGAGTGAAGAAGACCCACTTTTGCTTCTCTTCTTAGTTGTTCATAAAGATCTTTTTTATTTATTTATTTTTTTTATCAGTGATATGTCTTGAAAGCAACAATCTTCAAACTTAGAATGATACTATATACTAATAGTTTTTAACTGCATAAAACCTAAAACTACCTTTAAAGCGATAGTTTTTGAAGTGGACTATAGTTTATGTCAGCAGTTTACTTTTATCTGAGCTTCAACTAAAACTAAAACTGATTTTGTAGAGTAGAAGAAAAACACAGAGAGCCTCTGACTGCATTTGGGGATTTATTCTTTTATTTGTATATTATGAAAATATTCTATAATATGCAAATATTTGGGACAGTTGTTTTTACACATAAAACTTCACAATACCAATATGGCCTTCAGACACAGAACATTACAAAAGATAAATAAAGAAGAGAAACAAACCCAAAAGCACAGATCAGAAACCAAAAACATGACACACTCACCCAGTCCGGTTCAGTCCAGTCATTATCCATTTATATTCCATTTAAATATACGTTGGTACATTTTATATATGTACTTTTTATATAATTCAATTTATGATAACTGGATTATGTCAGTTCTTTAGGACCAGGGTAGTAAATTAAACCACCAGATCACAATAAACCTTGGCTCCAGTTCACTGTCCAGTTCAGAGACTCAACCAGTTGGAGCTGAAAGAACAAAAATCCAACATATCTGGACAAGTATTACCGCCATTACCTTTCGCATTTCTCTAGCTGCGTGAATAGATGTGGCATAAAAATCTATCCTTGCTACCTCCTCGTAGAACCAACGTGTTGTTCTATATAACTAGTTATTGTTGATAGCATAGCAATAGTGAATCAACAATTATTATCGGCACCTGTCTTGCAGGAGTTTGCATGTTCTCCCCGTGCTTGCGTGGGTTTCCTCCGGGTACTCCGGTTTCCTCCCACAGTCCAAAGACATGCATGTCAGGTTAATTGATAATTCTAAATTGCCCGTAGGCGTGAATGTGAGTGTGAATGGTTGTTTGTCTCTATGTGTGGCCCTGCGATGGACTGGCGACCTGTCCAGGGTGTACCCCTGCCTTTTGCCCGTAGACGGCTGGGATAGACTCCAGCAGATCCCCGTGACCCTTCAAGGATGAAACGGGTATAGAAAATGGATGTCTTGCAGCTTTCTCAAAATAACTGGTGTTTTAGTTTAATCCTGACTTTGGGCCATAAAAATTCTTACGAAATAATCATTCATTTATTCATTATGGTGCACTACAGGAGATTTTGTTGCCCATCTTCTTGGTTCAGTGATGACTTCTACAGTGTTGGGAAACATCAACACTCAACAAAATAACTTGTTAGGTGAACGTAATAAAATTATGGAAATAATTGACTGAAATGTTGACTGAGCTTGATGTATTTGGGTTACTGTGGGTTAATGACCATGTTTTAGTCCAACTGGGAAAAATTTTAAACTTGCATGACAGGGGTATGAGGTATGAGGTATGAGTTATGAGGTACTTCATTTAACAAGGTAGTTACAACTACTTTTTAAAACAGTATAATTACATGAATGAATTGAGTTGATCCAACAAAACAAAGTTAAGTATTCATCAGAAATGCAATCTAAACCTGCTTAAACCCCCAGATGTTGTTGAGTTTGAAAAAGAAAAACACAGAAAAAAAAATTGGATTTGTTGGAATAAAACTTTACTTTAAACCAGAAAAGGCAACAGTAACTTAGAAAACGCTTGAAAACATGTTGCTGTGAAAACACAAGCAGACAGCCTAAAAAACTGGAGCCCCAGTTAACACCCTACTCATATTCAACATCAGGACATAAAATGAATTGTTTTCAGTAAAACAAACCTATAGAAGCTCAGGCAGACATGTTGGCAGAAACCTGTGATCATTTGTTCTTCATTTTTAAAGATGGGATTCAATCTCAGAATGACACACCTTTGACCGTAGAGAGGAGCCCTCCTACTGAGGGGTTTGCACACTACTGCCACCCTCTGTTCTGGAGTTGTAAGTGGAAGTGATTTGCAAACTAAACCCATTAGAACATAAATTATTCTGGTAAATTTCCTGTTGTCACGTGTTATGCTAAAACTACGTAATTTAAAAGTGTTCAACTACAAAACATGATTTTATTTAACAGAAGCTACATGTTTGACTTAGGACAGGGATGTCAAGATCCAGTCCTGGAGGGCCACTGTCCTGCATTTTTTTAGATGTTTCCCCGCTTCAGCACACCTGATTCAAATGACTGGGCCATTAACAGACTTGTGCAGACCTGGATGACAAGGTGGTGATAATCCATTCATTTGAATCAGGTGTGCTGAAGCAGGGAAACATCTAAGCGGCCCTTGAGGACTAGAGTTTGACACCCCTGACTTAGGATAATGTAACACCCAGTTTGCTTTTTCTGAGTGCACGCACTCAGTGGACTCGTCACACAAATGATAGTAGAATCTATATATTGTCGTCCCTTTTCTTTCCCATGCTAGTCTGTTGTCATCCACTTGTGGAGCTCATGCCTTCCCTGTGTTGTTCTCCTGTCTCCACCTGTGGTTGCTTCACTTGGTCACACCTGGGCTCAGCTATGCCGTTTGCTTGTTTCTCTTTGTTAAATTTGAGTATTTTTAAATATGGACAGTTTGTATTGTAAAAGACTATACAAATAAAGCTAAATTGGAATAAGAAAATAATTAAGCCCAAAATCTCAATTTCTTTCAGCCCTAAAGGACTCCAGCAAGAGGTCCATTAACAGTGACTGGAAGATTGAGCTTCCAGGAGAGTTTGAGCTGGCTGGGACCACGGTGCGCTACGTTAGGAGGGGACAGTGGGAGAAGATGTCTGCCAAAGGACCTACCAAGGCTCCTTTACACCTGATGGTAAACAGGGATATCAGCTGCAGCTAATTTACGTCAATCCTGCATAATAATAGGGAAAAGTTAGGGGTGTAAAGATAAACCGATGTGAATTGGTTATCGGTCTGTGACGTATGAGATTCGAGTGCATTGGTCAACGGAGAACTGGATCGGTAAAAATGCACTACGAACGGTCCGATGTCCCATATTTACGGCCGCGAATCGGTTTTACTGAGGTCCAGCGACCCAGACCTGCCATTGTTGTGCCAACGGGCGCATGAACACTCACGAGACTCAAGCGTTGACGTTTTACCTGTAAGAGTCGTGACGTCAGCTATGTAGCTGAGAGAGTGGCTAGCAACATGTCAGACAACGAGGATGAAATATGCAGCGCTTCTCACCACTGGTAAATGTAGGTAGGAAATGTGAACGTACGCTCATCTGCCTCGTCCCCGATGTGGACATCACTAGGTCCTGCTTCTAGTCCCACTTAGCGATGTAACCTCCAAACACTCCAGGTACACAGGAATGAAGAACGTTCGTATGACTGGAATAATGAAACAAGCTGACCTGTTCTGGACAGGATTTACTGACCAAGTGTCATTTAAAGGGCCAATTTCAGAAGTTCTCAGTTTGCTTTTTAGGGCAATTATATGATAATAAAAAAAATAAAAATCTCCCGACTCCGAGGGAAAACATCTCTCCGTTAGCATTCTGGCTAACTCACTAGCCACCTATAAGCCTGCCTCGTTGTCTACAAATATATATGGCCCTGGATATTTATTTTGTTAGGTATAATGTGAGGCTAGTGATGTTAACGTCACTTTATTAATTATATTAATACAATGCTGCGACTGTCTGATGTAAACATAGCTCTGCTAATGCTAACGGAGAACTCATCACCCTCCCTGCTGCTAAATCATATTATTACTTTTACTAAACGGTGGTTAAATCAATCATCTAATAAACAAAGCTAACTTACCTTGGAGTAAATGTTGGCGTGTTTTGTAACTTTCCCCACGTTCAGCTGATTGTGTGGACGGACACATAACTGAACCAAAGCCTGCAGATTTCCACCGTTTGTTTCATCTTGTTAAAGGGAATAAAAATGTCCCTCCAAACGTTCTGGACACCTCGAGTCACTGTTGCAGGTCCCCAGCAGCAATATTTTACCACGGCGTTATTCTAGTGTAATGTAAATACGGTTGATAGGCATCGGAAAAATGGCAAAATAACATTGTCCTTAATGGAGGAGCAGCGGGAATGTCCGACCTAGCAACAGTAACTAGGGAGGGGGCGGGCAGGGATTTTAACACCTGCTTGTGCCTCCAGGTGTATCTGTCTTGAGTGAGGTTCAGTTTTCAGCCAGCGAGGATGTGCCTGAGTGTTGCTGCAGGGATCCAGTTGATCTGAAGTATGTATAGAAGTCTTTATTTGATATGTGTTATTGGGTTTTGAGTGATCCAAATGTTTTAAATCTTCTGTTTTTTTTTAAAAAGAAGAGTATGTTAAGGCCCCCAAAAAGGCGATTCATTTCGGAGAATAATAATAATAATAATAAACATTCGAAATACAATAGAAAAAGATCTTATCCATCCCTGAACTTTGCTAGAATGTAAAGTTAGGACGTGATACCTGTACTGGGAGCTCTAGGTTACCTGAACGCCTCATTATGAGCTGGAGAGGGTGAGTGTTGTTGAATATGTTTGGACGTTTCCTCCAGGCACATAAGTGCATTCATTGTGAATGAATGCTCTCTGACTCTCTCCATCTTGTTCAGATGCTCTTGATCCAGGGCTTCTTTTTGTTGTTTTCTTCCAGATTTATCTTAGAGAATTGTATTGTATATTGAAACTAAGCTGCCACACATGGACTGAGAGCACTTTCATATTTATTGTAAACGAATATATGAAAAATGAATAGAACAATAAAAACAGGAAAATGCTTGACTTTTTAAATTCCATGTTTCATTTTCACAGTAGAAATGTGATTTAGCTGAATGTACACCTCTGTGTCGCTGCCTCAGGTGCTGCTCTTTCACAATCAGAGCTATGGGATCCATTATGAGTACACAGTGTTTCTGAACACCAGCCAGGATGAGAGCACTGGAAACCAGAAGGAACCAGAGCATCTATACATCTGGACACACAGCAGCTGGCAGGACTGTACTGCACACTGTGGAGGAGGTAACTGGTTTTAACTGGTTGGTGAACAAAACTGCTACATAAGAAATATGTGTGATATTTCTGAAGACAAAATGAATGTTGCAACATGGAAGACCTTACGAACTACTTACAAATGTAACATCCATGAAGTCTTATTTTTGGTTTGGTTTGGTTGTTACATTTGTTTGTTTCCTTATTGGTTATTTAGATGTTTATTTCAAGGCAGGACAACCCTTTGTCTCCTCTTCTCTTTGATGTTACCTTGGAGCCACTTGCAATAGGGATAAGGGGTCATCCAGGTATACATGGGGTCAAGTTTGGTAATGTTGAAAGCCTTGTTAATTTGTACGCGGATGATTTATTGCTTTGCTTATCAGACCCAGTGATTTCGGTTCCCAACCTCCTGGATTATATAAAATCATTTGGTAGATTGTCTGGGTACACAATCAACTGGGAGAAATGTGAGTTTATGCCATTGACTAACATGTGTCCAACTTTCCTGAAATCATTGCCATTAAAGTTAGTTACCACCCATATCAATTATCTTGGCCTTAAGATCTCTAGAAACCCTAAACTTTTATTGAAATTGATTTTTTTGGATATGTTGGATAAACTAAAAGCTATTATTAAGAAATGGAAGTTGCTTCCTCTTTCAATGATTGGCCGAATTAATGCCATCAAAATGGTTGCACTTCTGAGGTTCTTGTATTTTTTTCAAAACCTCCCTATTTATTTGCCAGTACATTTTTTTAAGCAACTAGATTCAGCAGTCTTGTCCTTTGGGCGGATAAACCCCCTCGCATTTCTAAAGCCCATTTGCAGAAGCATGTAAAAAGTGGGGGTCTCGGCCTCCCTGTTTTTAGGCATTATTATTGGGCTGCAAATGCAAGAGCTCTTCTTTTCTGGCAGGGGGGTGCTCCTTATGATGATTGTTCCTCTCCGCTTTGGCTAAAGATTGAATCCATGTCTGTAACACAAACCTCACTCCCAGCATTGCTTTTCACAATTGCACAACCACCCCACAATTTGTTTGGCAACAATTTCATTATTATTAACTCTTTGAAGATATTGAATCAAATAAGAAAAGTTCTGGGACTACCAAATGTTTCAATAAATGCACCAATAATGGGCAATCACCTGTTTAAACCTGGCTTGACAGATGGGGTGTTTCTGGAGTGGAGAGAGAGAGGCCTATGTTTTATTTCAGATTTTTACATAGATAACAATTTTGCTTCTTTCTCTCTGCTCCAGGCTAGATTCCACCTCCCTCAGTCACACTTTTATCGATATTTACAGATCAGACACTTTGTCAGGGGGCATGTTTCTGACTTCCCAAAGAGACCACACAATCATAATTTTTATGATACATTTCTTTTACAACCAGATTCCAAGCATTTGATTTCCCATTTTGTCACTGCTTTTGAGACACCAGCAAGTACCAACTATCTCAGGGATACATGGGCAAATAAATTGGGAGTTCCACTGTCGGATGAGCTGTGGAAAGAGGGTCTGTCCAGTATACAGATGTGTTCTATAAACTCTAGATATCGACTGATTCAATTTAAAGTCATTCGTAGGCTACATTATTCAAAAACGAAACTTAATAGAATATTTGAATCAGTGTCTCCTATGTGTGATAGATGTGACAGTGCCGAGGGTACACTCTTGCATCTATTCTGGCACTGCCCAATACTGGAAAGCTTTTGGAGTGACATATTTAACTGGTTTTCTAAGCAATATATGTTAAACATTAAACCAGACTGTAACCTGGCTATTTTTGGCGCCTCTGAAGAGACATCAGCCCTTCCTTCTCACTGTAAATGGGCTCTCAGAACAGGCATGGTAGCAGCCAAGAAGTTGATTTTACTTAACTGGAAGTCTCCATCATCCCCTTGCCTTAAGAGATGGCTCAATGAGATGGTTTTTGTTTCCAGGATGGAATGATTCCGTCTAAGCAGAGGGAGTGAACCACATCTTTTTGACAAAATATGGAAGCCATTTTTGGCCTTACTTGACCAGTCGTAACGGACAATAAATCAGGCTGCTATGTGGTAATGGTAATCTATTTGAATATTTTTTCTGTACTGTATTGTTATACTGATTAAGGTTTGGAACATCCTCTCAGGGTTCTTTGTGCGTGTGCATTTATGTTTGTTTTATATTTTTGTTTTTTACTCAACTCCCTGACAGTAGACAGAAGGCACTGGACTGTTTCGGGTATTGTAGATTTACTCATGTAGCCTCTGTCTTTTCTTTTATTGCTTCAATTTCTTCTGGTAGATATGTCAGGTGCTGGGTATTTGTTTTGTATGTCTTGTTTCCTATTCTTTGTAAAAAAAAAAAAAAAAAGTTTGAAAAGTGAAAATAAAATATAAAAAAAAAAAGATGTTTATTTCATGTTATTGATTTTTCTGCTTATGCTCTTGTGATTTAATTACGGCCCGAGCACCGAGGGTGCGAGGACCCTATTGTATTTTGAATGTTTATTATTAGGGCCCGAGCACCGAGGGTGCGAGGACCCTATTGTATTTCGAATGTTTATTAGGGCCCGAGCACCGAGGGTGCGAGGACCCTATTGTATTTTGAATGTTTATTATTAGGGCCCGAGCACCGAGGGTGCGAGGACCCTATTGTATTTCGAATGTTTATTAGGGCCCGAGCACCGAGGGTGCGAGGACCCTATTGTATTTCGAATGTTTATTATTAGGGCCCGAGCACCGAGGGTGCGAGGACCCTATTGTATTTCGAATGTTTATTATTATTAGGGCCCGAGCACCGAGGGTGCGAGGACCCTATTGTATTTCAAATGTTTATTATTATTATTAGGGCCCGAGCACCGAGGGTGCGAGGACCCTATTGTATTTCGAATGTTTATTATTAGGGCCCGAGCACCGAGGGTGCGAGGACCCTATTGAATTTCGAATGTTTATTATTAGGGCCCGAGCACCGAGGGTGCGAGGACCCTATTGTATTTCAAATGTTTATTATTATTATTAGGGCCCGAGCACCGAGGGTGCGAGGACCCTATTGTATTTCGAATATTTATTATTATTATTAGGGCCCGAGCACCGAGGGTGCGAGGACCCTATTGTATTTCGAATGTTTATTATTATTATTAGGGCCCGAGCACCAAGGGTGCGAGGACCATATTGTATTTCGAATGTTTATTATTATTATTAGGGCCCGAGCACCGAGGGTGCGAGGACCCTATTGTATTTCGAATGTTTATTAGGGCCCGAGCACCGAGGGTGCGAGGACCCTATTGTATTTCGAATGTTTATTATTATTATTATTATTATTATTATTATTCTCCGAAATGAATCGCCTTTTTGGGGGCCTTAACATACTCGAAAACTCACGAGATTTTGCACACGCATTCATTGTCTGCGAAATTTACATATTTTATGGGTGCTGCGCATGGGCACACAAAAGTGGCTCAATAGCGCCACCTTGTTTTTTTAAAACGACGAGCCCCTCGATATGCTTCCACCTACAGACATGAACTTTGTGTGACTGATGTATCATCCTCAGACCTACAAAAAAGTCCCATGGACCCCTGCTCTAACTCCCACAGGAAGTCTGCTATTTTTAATGGAACATTCAGTTTTTCCGATGTTTTGGTCATTTCCGGGCCTCGTACTTTAACTAACTCCTCCCAGAGATTTGGTCCGATTGACTCCAAACTTGTTTTGTTCTAATCTAGACACCTGGCCGAAGAAAGTTTGCGAAGCACATAACATTTTACCAGAGGGCGTGGCTGCAGTGACGCGGCGAAGTTTGATGTCATTTCGAAGACTCGCCATGAAAAAGAAATGGGCTGTAACTCGGCCATAAAGTGTTTAATCTGGCTCAAAACAGATGAATATGATCGTAGTCCGATCCTTAACATATAACAGCTACCAGATTGAGGAACCGTTGTAGCGCCACCTATTGGCAACAGGAAATGTCAAGTTTTGCATTAGGCATCCCTGCTTCGAGTGTGATGAGCCGACAGACCTCATACCAGTTCAAATCAGTAGTAAAGACATTGAAGATGATTGACAGTGAAAACTGTAACTTTTTATCAAAGGGCGTGGCTGTGAAAGTACGGCGAAGTTGGATGTCTCGCCACAAATGAAAAAGTTGTTATAACTTGCACATGCATTGTTCAATCTGCACCAAAATCTATATGTCTGATGATTCTTCCACCCTGAACAAGTGTATATGACAATCTTGAATGAACTCCATAGCGCCACCATCTGGTCATAGGAATTTGATTTTGGTCTTATTATATCGATTTTCTGCCTCCCTCTTCATCGTATCAGCCTGAGAAGCGGTCAGACTAAAGTCAGAAGGGTTCTGATGGATGATGTACAATTTCGTGTATGCACGTCCAACGGTGCCAGCGCTATTTATCATAAAACAGGAAGTGCTCTTCTCCAAAATAAATTGCCTTTTTGGGGGCCTTAACATACTCAAAAAGTTACAAAATTTTGCACACACATTAGTTGTTTGAGAATTTTACATATTTTATGGGTGCTGCACATGGGCACACAAAAATGGCTCAATAGCGCCACCTTCTTTTTTTGTATCGACAGCCCCTCCATATGCTTCCACCCACAGACATGAACTTTGTGTGACTGATGTATCATCCTCAGACCTACAAAAAAGTCTCTTGGACTCCCGCTCTAGCTGCCACAGGAAGTCCGCTATATTGAATGAAATATGGAGTTTTTCCGATGTTTTGGTCATTTCCAGGCCTCGTACTTTAACGAACTCCTCCCAGAGATTTGGTCCGATTGACTCCAAACTTGTTTTGTTCTAATCTAGACACATGGCTGAAGAAAGTTTGCGAAGCATATAACTTTTTACCAGAGGGCGTGACTGCAGTGACGTGGTGAAGTTTGATGTCATTTCGATCACTCGCCATGAATGGAAAAGTTGTTATAACTTGCACATGCATTGTCCAATCTGCACCAAAATCTATAAGTATAATAATTCTTCCACCCTGAACAAGTGTATATGACAATCTTGGATGAACTCCATAGCGCCACCATCTGGTCATTGGAATATGATTTTTGTCTTATTATGTTCATTATCTAACTCCCTCTTCATCGTATCAGCCTGAGAAGCGGTCAGACTGAAGTCAGAAGGGTGCTCATTCATGATGTACAATTTCGTGTATGCACGTCCAACGGTGCCAGTGCTGTTCATCGTCAAACAGGAAGTGGATGGTTTTGTCGCACGCAAATGAAATAAATTCATAAAAAATCACATGTTGGTCATAAGAAGCTAAGACTGAAGGATCATGTTCCTTTCACTCAACCAAACATTTCATACACTACAACATATGGTCAATTCAGAAGTCCACCACTCTATATTTTTCAAAACGTCAAATGTAACCGATGGGCATAATTCTGGCAGTGTAACTTATTTTTTATGGCACCTAATTTTTCAATTAGAGTCACCAAACTTAGCAGTAATTTAGCTGGATATGCCAGCATGGTGGATGATTTATTTGGGAATTTTAGAGGCATGTACTGAATTATTGCGAATATTTTAATGTATACTTCTGCTAGAGCGACTGTATAAAAAGTATTTTTTTAATTGAAAATATTAATGAAATTCCAAAAATATTAGGAGGACAGTTAGCTTAAGATACAAGAATTGTTCTGTATTTTTTCTAGATTTTTAAGACAATTTTCTGATTTTACATCAATATTTTGGTAAATAAACTCTGCTCTCTCTGGCCTCAGCAACAAAGAGGTGTGAAATGAGAGAGTGAAAGAGAGTGGGGGGAAGGGGGACAATGCGCTGACTTAATGACCTCTTGGCAGCATGTTTGGGAAGAAAAGCTTGAAAGGATCATTCCAAGAAGAATCTGCTAATATTAGCAGTGGTGTTAATGCAGAAATGTATATAATATAGAGTTTAATCAAGTTGGCAGATCGAGCTACTTTTGAGTACTGCTTAAAAAATGTGTTGTTGAAAGAATTATTATAATAATGAATTAACATAGGTGTAGACAGTTGCCAAAAAGAAGTATGTCATGATGTAGAATAAAAAAGCATGTTTGACAGCAGTTAGGAAACAAAATCGAATTTAGTTGTTTGAGAATAAATATGTTAATGGTTGAATTTTGAGTACTTTTAAACTACTATGCAAGGTTTTGCTGTTCACAAAGGCTGAGATATGCAATGACAATCATCACATTATGGGACACAAATAGTTGGCTGTAACTTGACCTTACATTGTTTAATCTGGTCTAAAATGGATAGGTATGTTTGTAGTCCCATCCTGAAAACTGAGAAGCTTTAATATTCAAGAACGGTGGTAGCACCACCTTTTGGCAACAGGAAATGTCATGTTTTAGGAAGGGATTAATGAAATGAAATGAAAAATACTTTATTAATCCCAGAAGGGAAATTTGACATTGTGATAATGGCTTTTTTCAACAATAAATAAATTACAGCAATAATAATACTGAACTAGAAAATTTCGGAGAAATTTTGATATGTGCATGCCCGCTTGCAGCACATTTATTGTCGCTTGCTGCTGCTTAATGCACGTCCGTCTTCAGAGCAGGGTCATGTTTGGACGTGTTACCTGTTACGCTCTTATGCAACATTTCCATGGGCCAACATCAGTGTGTGACCTCAGAAATGCACTTCTGGAAGAATGGTCAAAAATCCCCAATAAACACACTTCCTAGGAGTGTTGAAGCTGTTCATGCTGTCAAAGTCATGCTGCAAAGAGCCAGCGAGCACCTAATTCCACTGTCTCCTGTCAGTCCAAATCTGGATTTGTGTGTCCAAACAAACGGCTGTAACTGAAAAGCTTAATAAGTTTTCCGTTTTTAAACTAGAGCAGTTTTAAAAAGTCAAAATTCATCCACCATAGCTGGCGCACAACATTTGCCTTAAGCCGGGATCAAACTCACTGTCCCCTGTACAGGAGGCAACTGCCTTAACCACTGGACTAACGTAGCACATGATGTTACACAGTAGACAAGAGTATAAGTCTTTGTGTAAAAACAGGTGCCGATTCAGCCTTCTGTGAAAGTCCGATTTTCCATGTCCCGAACAAACGGATCTCATTCAAAAGCTAAATAAGTTTTTGAAAAAATTCTTGAACCGTGAGTGCCACAAGGCTTTCAGGATTCCAGTAATGTATTTTTTGTTTGTCAAATGCCTACGGTTTTTAAATTATGGCAGTTTAAAAACATGAAAGTTTTACTGTCAGACGAGACAAATCAGAATTTCCCCCATAGAAATTAGTGGAGCCGGGCAGGACCACCTTGAACTCTAGGTTGATTTGACGGAAAACTAAACACCACACAGACACAAAAGTCACATCATCTGAAAGAGGACAAAAATGCCTACGTTTTGATGTATAATTTATGTTTTTTGTCGTTTTCTCAGTCGTTTTTTGGGTTTTTTTGGATTTTTTTCTTCCATAGCGAGGGCGGGGTAACCCATGATGCCCCTGTGAAGCACTTTACTCAAGACACTTGAGTAAAATGGCCCTCGAGGGCCAAGAGGGCCATTTTACTGCATAACAATATGTGCCTGCCAATGCATTGGCATGCACATAATTAATAAAAGTAGGATGTCTTGTTGTGGAGGCTAATGGCTGCTGGCAGGAATGATCTACTGTATCTTTCCGTCTTGCAATGGACCTGAAGAAGCCTATCACTGAACACTCTGTTGTGTGATCACTGTGTCATGAAGAGGGTGTGAAGACTCCTCCATCATCTTCATCAGCTTGTGCAGCATTATTTTTTGTACAATCATATCCAGAGTTACACCCAGCTCAGATCCAGCTTTCTCGATCAGTTTGTTGATTCTCTTCAGGTCTCTGGTTCTGGTGCTGCTGCCACAGCAGATGGCTGCAAAGCTGATTGCACTTTCAACAACAGACCTATAGAAGATGTGCAACATCTTGGTGCAGACATTAAAAGATCTCAGCTTTCCACTCCAGTCTGTTGTCAAGCTAAACTCCAAGGTACTTGTATTCCTCCACCACCTCCACCTCCTTTCCCAGGATGTAAACACTGCTGTGTTTATTCTTGCTCCTCCTGAAGTCGACAATCATCTCCTTAGTTTTGCTGGTATTTAATACGAGATGATTGTTACCACATCATTTCACAAACTGACAGACCAGTTCTCTGTATTTGGCTTCTTGTAAGTTGCTGATACGTCCAACAACTGCAGAGTCATTAGAGTATTTCTGCAGATGACAGGTCTCAGAGTTGTACTGGAAGTCAGAGGTGTAGAGCATGAAGAGAAATGGTGACAGAACAGTTCCTTGTGGTGCTCCAATGCTGCTGACCTCCATCTCAGACACACAACCTTTCAGTCTCACAAACTGTGGCCTGTTTGTGAGGTAGTCATAAATCCAGGAGGTTGTGGAGGAATCCACCTGGAACTGATGGAGCTTCTCACATAACAACGCAGGCTGAATTGTATTAAAAGCACTTGAGAAATCAAAGAACATGACCCTCAAAGTGCTGCCTGATTGGTCCAGATGAGAGTGGGCTCTGTGAAGCAGGTAGATGATTGTCTTCAACCCCAAGCCCATTACGATATGCAAACTGTAATGGGTCCTGTAATGTGCTGACCTGCTTGTTGCGGTTACGCATCCCTACTCCAACTGAGTTGAGCTGACGTATCTCAAACCTGTTCAATTAGTAGTAAAGACATTGATGATGACTGACAGTGAAAAATGTATTATGCACTGTATATTAATGGCTCAATAGTGCCACCTTCTTTTTTTGTATTGACCATTCCCTCCATATGCTTCCACCCACAGACATGAACTTTGTGTGACTGATGTATCATCCTCAGACCTACAAAAAAGTTTCTTGGACCCCTGCTCTAACTCCCACAGGAAGTCCGCTATTTTAAATGGAATATGGAGTTTTTCCGATGTTTTGGTCATTTCCAGGCCTCGTACTTTAACAAACTCCTCCCAGAGATTTGGTTTGATTGACTCCAAACTTTTTTTGTTCTAGTCTAGACACATGGCCGAAGACAGTTTGCGAAGCATATAACTTTTTACCAGAGGGCGTGGCTGCAGTGACGTGGCGAAGTTTGATGTCATTTCGAAGACTCGCCATGAAACAGAAATGGGCTGTAACTCAGCCATACAGTGATTAATCTGGTCCAAAATGGATGACTATAATCATGGTCCCATCCTGAACGCATAGAACTTGTTATATTGAGAAACGGTACCACTCTACATTTTTCAAAATGTTAAATCATAACCAATGGTCAAATTCTGGCAGCTTAACATATTTTTTATGATACCTAATTTTTCAATCAGAGTCACCAAGCTCAGCAGTAATACAGTTTAATATGCCAGCATAATATATGAATTTTTCCAGAATATTTACCTCAAAGACTTTTTTTTTTTTTTTCATTTTTTTGAAAGACAGTTGTTTAGAGAATGAGAAATTAAGTTTTAAAG
The DNA here is from genome assembly GCA_018398805.1 of Hirundichthys speculiger. Lineage (NCBI taxonomy): Eukaryota > Metazoa > Chordata > Actinopteri > Beloniformes > Exocoetidae > Hirundichthys > Hirundichthys speculiger. The sequence goes on from JAGFBZ010000723.1 coordinate 80,088, forward strand.
AACGGTCTTTGTCTCCATCTTGTGGCGGCAGAAGGTAATTTTCAAATTAAAATTTTATTTTAGTTACACATCACATGAGTTGTTCTGGCAAGTAATTGTAAAATAACGTGTTTTTTTATGAATAACCTTATTGTCTTCATCATATTTTTATGTTCCAAAAATATTTGAAAAATAGCAGTCGTCTTATAATGGGGCGCAGATAGCATTTTCAAACTGAGGGGGCTGAGTTGTCAGTAGAATTGTGAGTTTTCTAACTGAATTAATATTGGTAGACAAAGACCTATCTAGGTAATGCTCGCCTTACATGATCAACTTGTTAACTGTCTGGTGAGTTAATCATGCTCCAAAACTTAATGTCTTCTGCATGTTTTATTTAAACATTTGCTGATCTCAGCAGGATAAAGAATCTCATTACAGAAACTTTAATTGTAACTTCTAACAGAAAGGGAATGTCCAAAAATGTATAACAAATTAAAATTTAAATAATTCACACTTGTGCCTTCATATAAATGATTAGAAACATTACAATATGTATGAAAACATATATAAACACTCGAACAACAGATTAACACAATAAAAACAAAAAGTATTTTTTCCAATAAACAAATTGATCATAAAAAGAAAATTCCTCTGCAGCCAAACAAATTTACTGTCTATAAGCAGACTCACTAGGTCCCAAAAACATCTCTCCTTTCATTGACCTGAACATATTGCTGGGCAGTATCTTTTCTGTCCAGTTTGTCAAGTCTGTCTCAGTGAATATGGCACATCGGGGAAAGTTAATAGACAACATGATACTTAGATTGCTTGGGTTTTGAAAAAACGCTGTAATTGTTTTTTGTTTTTTCATTGCTGACCTCACCAGGGATTGGCTGCAGACCAGGAGGACAATGTTAACGTCTTAAATCTCGAAATTTTTACAATATTGCTTGAAAACCTTTTCACATTCCCATTGCACCCACTGAAATAAAATGTTTGCAAAATAAACAAAACGTTTTGGTCCGGTCTAGAGGGTATAATCAGAGAAAAACTCTGACCAATCAAAATTGTGATCATCATTACTTTCATTGGCTGCCTAATATGTCAATCAAATATCAATGCACTCCCACCCACCCCTCCCTCCCTCCCTGCGGTTAATGTAGTCATGAATCATGTGAAGGCGTGGTTTCAAGGGGTGAGCTGAAGAGGAGGAGGCGGAGCCTTTGGGAGGAGGGAGGGAGTGTATATTTTCAAAATCTCACTTGAGTTGGATTGCTGGAACCGTTTTTTCAAAGAACACCTACCCCACCTTTAACAATTATTGCTTGTTAAAATACCATTATAAAAATAATAACATTAAAAGATATACAGATACAGAATACTGTTATTTTACATTTAGCCAACTTCAGGTAAGTCCAAATGACTAGCTACTCAACATTACAAAACAAGTATTTTTCACACCACGGAAAACAGGCAAAGGATATCTTTTAGTTCTTGAAATAAACACTGATTTTTCTCCCTCCTCTTCTCTGGCTTAATGTGGCAGAAAGATCACCAGCTCAGTTATTGGACAGTTGTTTATGATCAACATGGTAACCGCAACTGGCAGACACCAGCAACTCTTATGACCCCGGGGTCGAAATGGTGCATTACAGTTACATTGGAAATCGGAACTTAAAGCGCCGGACGACATAACCTGAGAACTGAGCGCTTCCCAGTTTAAAAATTGGGACGTCATGGAACGTGGAATTAAAAAAAAAAAAAAATGAACAGTTAATGAAATGAAATGAAAACTCCTGGTAGATTGTAGATTTCAATCCTTTTCCGACTTTAAGCTTCAAATTTAAGAGTACAGCTGATTGTATCATTAGTCATACCAGAAACACGATGCTATGAAATGGATCAGCTGTGCCGGATCACATTCTGGATCCAGAAACTTTTTAAGGGACTCTTTGTCATTGTGAGACAGACGAGCTGCTTGGTGGAGGTCTGTGCTCTCCGAGAGCTTTTCTAGTTCTACCTATGTTTGGTGCCTTTCATACAAACGGTGGTGGTGGTGGGCAGATAGGGATCAATATAAATCTGGGGGCGACATGACCCCCCCCTCCCTAGTGCCATCTGCGCCCTTGTCATTTAATCAGAGTCGTCCTATATTCTGGCCAATATGGGAATTAACTAGGAATATGAATAAATAGAAATCCCTTTATTGTCATTGTAATTGTTCTGAATTACACATGCATTATCCAATCTGCTTGAACATTCATATATTGATGATTCTTTCACTCTGAACAAGTGCATCTGACAATCTTGGACAGTGCTACTGTCTCATCAAAGGACCTATCCTATGTGTGCTTTATCAGATCAGCCTTGGATTCCTACAGCTCATACTGATAAAAGTCCTCATTCACCATCCATATTTTGTGCATGGACGAGTCTGAGGTAACAGCAGTATTGTGTTCAGTTTTCCTGGTTCTTGCTAGAACTCTGGCAACAGGGTTCATCATGATCTGAAGCTGTCTAATCAGAAAAAAGATCATTATGGTAGTCAAGTCTGCTGGAGATGAAGGCTGGATAAGTTTCTGTAAATCCGCTCTAGACATCAGATCTCTGACTCTTTATATTTGCTTAAGATTAGAGACAGTTGTGACAGTTACAGCCTTGTTTTGCCAACTTAGAACTCAGCTCTGAGTAGATTCGACTGTTCTTTTTGTTTTCATACCCCTGGATCCAAGCTGGGCAGCAACCTTTCCATTTTTATAACCAAATTGGATTTTCACTGTATTGTTTTTGTTCCTGACTGGTTTGGGAAGGTGGTGGACACCTGGGGAGGGTGGTAGCACTGGGTGCGAGGGCCCGATAAACGCTGCTTGCAGCTTTAATGATTCTTTCCTTTTGGCCACATTTAGGAGATTTGGCTTGAATTGATGCTTGTTCTTTGCAGGTGCTGCCTAGGTGGCTCCTGATTTGGCTATGCTTCTTTCTTGTGTGGGTGTTCATGATCCAGTATCCTGCCATCATGTTAATATGCAAATGATCCAGGATGTTAATTGGGAGTACTTCAGAAGTTCTCAATTGGAGTTCATGGGTCGCCCCGGTAGCGCAGTGTCTTCCCCGTTCTCTCTGCCCCCCTTCCTGACTCTCTCCACCATCAATAAAGGCCACTAGTGCCAAAAAAATCTTTAAAAAAAAAATGGAGTTCAGGTCTTGCGCATTGTGGGCCTGCAAACTCTTGGTTTTAGAGCAGCTCCTCGCTGGTTGCGCGGGGGGGGGGGGGTCTGTCTGTTGTAGGTGAGGCCTGCTGCAATCATGTTGTGTTTGGTGGTATTTACTTCCTGTGAGGTTCCATGCTTGCATCACATGGTGCTAAAACCAGTGATGCTTCTTTACATGATAGGAAACCTGATTCTTTCCTGTCCTTGCCCGACGGTCGACTAGGGGGTGCACCTGTGGGTGTTTCTGGTGATTGAGTACTGGTCATTCAGTCGTCTGGTTAGGTAGGAATTGTGTTTTCCCCAGTGGGGTTTGGCTGTAATCTAGAGTAGTTAGCCTCCAGGGGATCGTTGGCTGCTCCTCTTTTTTTCAGGAATCTGGCAATCGAGATTAAACTAAAAGTTAAGATTCAAACTCCAAATTCAGTCAGGCGATCAACCAATTCCAATCTGATCCTGAGAAGCGTACACAAAGTAGAGAACAGCGTGCTCTATTGCTGTGATCTAGATAAGCTTGTCAGGTGTACAACAAAAAGTGGGGATTGTTGGTTGAAAATTACATCAGTATCTAATATATAATATCTAGTCCTGGACTCAGGCACCATGGTGGGGTTTTTCTGAGGCTGGCTGAGGAGAATGTAGCTCAAGTGGTTAAAATGACTGCGTGTCCTTGGTTTATTGTCTTGTACTGGCAACCAGTTGTCCTGTACACTGCTGTGAGTACCTGACCATCTCTGCTGTATACAATGGAGATTAAATCTCCACCTGCACCCTCTGTCCTATTGTCCAGTCAAGTGTTTAAGTGTTGTACAATTGACTCACAAGAACTCACTAATTATTGGTAAACTAATATATATTAATAGTGAAAATTGAAATACCATGGATCAAAGCCAAACTTCGTTGCATCTTTGAGCAGAAAGTTGAAGGGAATATTTCTCTAATGTCTCTCTTCTGTGGGAAACTAAATATGAAGACGTTAATGGTGCATATAATTTATGGGAACGTTAAAGCAGTTGAGGTCAGATTCATGAACTAAATCAGTGTGTCAGCTCTGGTTGTCAAAACATCTACACAAGCTCTCTGGAAGAAAGATGACTTCCATCTAAAAGAGATGAGCTGAGTCCCTCAATGTTTCATCAAAGGCTGCTTTCTGAATACATTTAATTTCCCGTCTTAAATTATGTTTCATGTCTTAACTACCAGTTGGAAGTTCAAGGCTCTAACTTCTTGTGGGACCATTCACGTCTCATGTGTCCTCATCATCTGTTCGTTCACCTCTCTGCCAAAGCCGACATCAAGGATTTCAGCTATTTGTGCATCAGAAGCTGTTTTGTTCACTTCCCACATACGCGGGAAAACCTCAGCCAGCCAACCAACCATGATCCTGTTGCCAGTCTGTAAATGGATCACATTTGTAGATACTAACTATAGCAAGGCCAGGGAAAGCCCAAACGTCCTAACAGAGAGATGGTACCTCAGAAATCCATGGTTTTAATTACAGGATTGTATCTTTCATCAAAGATAAACTCATGTTTGTGTGTGTGTTTGTACAGGGGAGAGGAGGACGGTGGTTTCTTGTATGAGGCTAGTTAATAAAACCATGGAGCTGGTCAATGATAGCTACTGTCAACCTGAGAACCGGCCAGAGCCCAGAGTCCAACACTGCAACTTTCACCCCTGCCAGTACCGGTAAGAGACACACACACCAGTCGTTCCTGTTAATTATCGTAGACTTGTTCTAGCAGGCTTCAAGACACAGACACAGTATGTGATTGTGGCTAAGACAGATGAGTGAGTCTTCTGGTTGAAGCGTCTGCGTTTAATTCCCCAGTCCCTCCAGTTGTCAGTGTCCTTGAACACCCATTCCATACAAAATAAAGCACTGTTGACAATAGATAGAGAGTGCACATAGCAAGGCTCAATACGCATGCTTAAGGATGAAACCCACTCAGAGTGGATAGGCCCAAAGACAAGGCCGGACAGTCCGGATCATGAAGGATCCTTGAAGAGGGCAGTTCCAGCCAACTTCCTGTCAACAACATGCCTCTGAACAACCTGTCAGATATCATAGAGGCCAAGATGAGCAGAAATGTGACTGACTACATGGGTTAGGGTTAGGGTTAGACACCAACTCTAACCCTAACCCTCTGACACCAGAGGGAGCGAACACCACCAACAGAACAACAGATCATCAGGACAGTAGTTTGACACTTTTACTCTAGATAGATGAATCTATGTGATCCGTTAAAAAGCCTGAGGCTTTTGAGTGACCGCAGCAGTGTTCAGTGAGTTCAGTTCAGTGAAGCGCTCCAGTTATTTGCTTAAATTATCATTATTTCCACTTATTCCCCATGATCTTAAAAAGCCATGTCTAAATCAGATTTCCTCATCTGCTCACACCTTCATCCTGTGCTGGAGCCTGTTGAAAACACTTCTGCTGGACTTGAGTGAAACCTGGCTGCTGAAAATTCAAATGTCAAATGGAGAAAGAACTAAGGTGCTGTAAGATTTTCAGACTGATGAACTGGAAATGTATAACCAACTGGACATTGTGCTGGTTGACTCCAGCACAATAACCCCCCCTCCCTCGCGTCGTCCAGGCAACGGACGACGCCTGGCATGGAGGTTATGGAGGCTACTCGCTGCTGCTCCGGGGACTTATCCCTGCGATGCTGGATGCAGGACACTGGACACTGGACGCTCCAGTTTGTGCCCGGTTTGTGGTGATTTGTGGTCGGATGTCTACATACTGTCTCCAGGGGGTGGATTGGTCCTCTTGCAGCTGGTGGAGACATGCCACTGCGGACATGGACGGTGTCGCTGGAGGCTGGTTTGGGAAGGCTAGGTGGTCCTGAATTGCTACCCGCGGCAGCCACCGCCACTGGATCCGGGCTGCAGCGTCACTGAGCCGGGACGGGAGCCTCCGACATAGCAGCGGCGGCATGGCCATGACCGGCAAACAGCTGCTGCCTCTGTCCGGCAGTCTGGCACGCCGGATGGGTCAGCTGACCTGGCAGGGGCCGTCTGGTGACCTGGTGGGGCCCAGCACCGCCGGGGGAGACGACAACGGCCTGGTCCAGTCCGCGTGATGAACCGGGCTCTGGGACGGTCGGCTCCGTCGCTTGCCGGACTGAAGGAGCTCAGTCTTCCCAGAGGAGATGGTCTGGTTCATCTGTGTTTCCTCCTCTGACCTGGAGATATCTCACTTGTCATCATTATGGAGATATACTGGTTTTAACAGCTATTAACTGGAGTCAGCACTCAGACCACAGGACCGGGCATGAAAAGGAGCACTGGACGCCGGCAGCTCCTCTAGTACACCAGACTGGTGTACTGAAACCTGAATTTCCCCCTTGGGGATTAATAAAGTATATTTGAATTTGAATTTGAATTTGAAAAAGGTAGTAATAATAGATGGAGCAATCCAAAAAGCTAGAATGAACAGAAGATGCTTGAAAAGTACAAAGAGAGATCAGGCAAATAACGATGAAAATTTGGTTCATTTTGTAGAAAAGTCTGGTTTTGGTGGTATCATGGTAGTAACTCGGCCAAAGTGGCTGAAAGTTTGTCCTTGTCTCTTCCAGTGAGATCACTTCTTCACTTTTTCATTTGGACAGCACTCGTTCACACATTGTTGTATAAAAATTACAAATTGTTCATATTAGTTTACCAGCAATTGATTGAGGTTCCAGTGAGGCAATTGTACAACACTTAAAGGCATTGGACATTCGGACAAAGGATGCAAGTGGATTTAATCTCCATCTATATAGAAGCAGAGATGGCCATGCACTGTAAAAAAAAAAAAAAAAAGGGGTCTTCAAGCAAGATAAAAACACTACAACTCAATTACAACTTCACTCAACTCTCCGGTTGAGTGAACGCTGGCGCGCTTTGCTGCCGCTGCTCACCAATTGATTGTTTATTACGGGATATTCTGCTCACTTCTATTGGATTTTGCTATTGTTTTCACTTGGGAAAATTCATCCCGAGTCTGGTTGACCAGAATCGACGTCTTTGGCCAGCAATTCTGTGTGCACTTGCACTTGCACTAAGATTGGTCTATCCGGCCTGCTCCGACCACTCAGCCTCAGCTGATTTCCTTGAAGTTGCCTCCGTCCTCGGCTACAATGCTGCCTGCCTGGATATATATCTGGTCCACGATCATCTGGTCTTTCCTGTATTTTGTCCACCAACCCGTGGCGGGTCTTCTCCAGTACTCAGCTGCTGAGCTTCTCCGGCTGCGCCTTCTGCTGTCTGCGCCTCCACCGGCTCTACTCCACCTCCACCTGGACATCCTGCCACGCCGGAGATATATTCATCGAGGGTCCCGCCGGAGTTTCCAAGTGGATAGCTCAACTAAAATAAATTCCATCTGGTCCAATTCCCGTCGCCTTCCACGTAGCACTGGTCGGGTTGTTGACCACAGTGTGTTAGCCTGCCCTGCCCGGTCTGCTAACAGTCCTGTCAGATGCGACAACACAGCTATCAACTTCAGTCTTTTAAACATCCGCTCACTCACGAGCAAGGGGCATCTCATCCAGGATCTCCTCATCGACCGTAAGTGTGACTTTCTCTGTTTAACTGAGACATGGCAACAACCCAGTGACTTTTCTCAACTTAATGAATCCACCCCTCAGGGGTTTGTTTACATCTGTCAACCCCGTGGCTCCCGCCGGGGAGGAGGTCTTGCGATAATTCACCGCGAGAAGTGGAAAGTCTCGCTGGTGTCTATTTCTGCTTTCAATTCCTTTGAATCTATTGTCTGCCAACTTCTGGTCCTATTCCCACCATTATTGCAACTGTTTACCGCCCCCCCCAAATCAAACAGTGACTTCTTAAATGAGTTTTCTGATTTCCTCACACACCTCACCACTCTCTCCCCCAACATCATACTGCTGGGAGATTTCAACATTCATATGGATAATCTCAACCATCGTCTGACCAGAGACTTCACATCCTGCCTTGAGGGTTCTGGACTTCAGCAACATGCTAGTGTCCCCACTCATTCAAACGGCCACATATTGGACCTAATTTGCTGCTCTGGTGTCACCCCACTTGATATCACAACTGATGAACTCCCGATATCTGATCACTTCCTCCTCTCATTCACTGTCAAACTCCCCCTCGCCATCGCAAAGCTTCTCATATCTTTGCGCAACATTAAGAACATTAACCTGGATTCTCTCTCCTCCAGTATCGACTCCCTCTTCACCACTTTCAACCTTTCCACCCCTGAAGATCTGGTATCTCACTATAATGCTGGACTTAATTCTATCCTTAACTCTCTTGCTCCGTTAAAAACCAGATCTGTTTCTTTCTCCCGCTCTGCACCCTGGTTTACCCCTGAGCTTCAGCTAATGAAAGCCAAAGGTCGGCAACTTGAACAGCTCCATAAAAAAACTGGTTTAACTGTTCACAAGCAAATTTACAACAACCATATACTACATTACAAGGACTGCATTGCTCAAGCCAAATCCAACTTTTATTCTGACATAATCCGTTCCAATGAGGGTAACACCAAGGCACTGTTCTCCCTGTTCAGGAACATCATCCAACCCCCGGACTCTCTACCATCCCACCTGCATTCAGCTGCTTTCTGCAACTCCCTCATGTCATTTTTAAATGAAAAAATCCAGAAGATCCACCAGCATCTTGGCTCACAGCCACCCCCCAGTATTTTATCTGAATCACCTCCACACATTAATTCCTTTTCCTCCTTCCTGCTCCCCTCCACCCTAGAAATCTCTGATATCATCTGCAGGTCCAAGCCATCTACATGTCAACTGGACCCTATCCCCACTGCTCTGGTTAAAGTGTGCCTTCCTTCTCTGCTCCCCCTCATCTCTGCCATCATCCACTCCTCCCTTTCCTCCGGATCTGTCCCTGCATCACTCAGATCTGCTGCAATAACCCCAGAACTGAAGAAACCGAGCACTGATCCTACCAACTTCCATAACCTACGTCCTATTTCTAATCTACCTTTCATTTCCAAAATCCTCGAAAAAACTGTAGCTGCTCAACTTCACAGTTATTTGTCCCAAAACAACCTTTATGAACATTTTCAGTCTGGTTTCCGCCCCCTCCACAGCACAGAAACTGCCCTAATTAAAGTCACCAACAACCTCCTCATGGCAGCCGACTCTGGCCTACTCACCATCCTCATCCTCCTTGACCTGAGTGCAGCCTTTGATACCATCTGTCATACCACCCTCCTCAGTAGATTATCTTCCATTGGCATCACCCGCTCCCCATTTGACTGGTTTAATCCTACCTCTCAGGCCGCACTCAGTTTATCCAGCTCAAATCTTTCAAATCGCAACCATCTGCTGTCACCTCTGGTGTGCCCCAGGGCTCGGTCCTGGGGCCCCTCCTTTTCATCATCTACCTTCTTCCCCTTGGCAATATTTTCCGTAAATATAACATACATTTCCACTGCTATGCGGACGACACCCAGCTCTACTTCTCCAGTAAACCCACTCTCAACCTCCCACCCTTCTCCCTCATCGACTGCATTACAGAACTCAAATCCTGGTTCACATCAAATTTCCTCAAACATAACAGTGATAAAACTGAGGTTCTCCTCGTTGGTACTAAATCAACATTATCCAAAACTGACAGCTTTTCTCTTACCATTGATAACTGCTCGGTCCTCCCCTCCCCTCAGGTTAAGAGTCTGGGTGTCGTTCTTGATAGTACTCTATCTTTCCAGTCCCACATCAATAACGTCACCCGGTCTGCATACTTACATCTGCGTAACATTAACCGCCTTCGCCCCTCCCTTACCCCCCATACCACTGCCATCCTCATTCACAGTCTCGTCACCTCTCGTCTGGACTATTGCAACTCCCTCCTCTACGGTCTCCCTCACAAATCCCTCCATAAACTGCAACTGGTTCAGAACTCAGCTGCCCGGATCATCACCAGAACCCCTTCCATCCACCACATCATGCCCACTCTGCTGCAGCTACACTGGCTCCCCATTAAATACTGCATCCAGTTCAAGATTCTCCTCCTAACATTCATGGCCATCCATAAACTCGCTCCTTCATACCTGTCTGACCTCATCTCTGTCGCCACTCCCTCCCGTGCCGTCAGATCCTCTGCTTCCATCCACCTGTCTGTGCCCTCTGCCTGTCTCACCACCATGGGGAGCAGGGTCTTCAGCTGTTCTGGTCCTCGGCTCTGGAACTCACTTCCATCAGGAATCAGAAATTTGGACTCATTCCCTCTTTTCAAAACCTCACTCAAAACTCTTATTTTAACCCGTCTCATTTAGGCCTGTGTTTTATATATTTATTGTGTTTGTTTTTAACTGTGTTTTAATACACTGTACGGTGACCTTGAGTGACAGAAAGGCGCCTTTAAATAAAATGTATTATTATTATTATTATTATTATTATTAAAAAGGTTCTCAAAACAAGATTCAAGATTTCAAGATTCAAGATCTTTATTTGTTACGTACACAATTATACATTGTACATTGCGCAGTAAAATTTGTTATTGTACCCACAGGGCCAATGCTTTCTTTTAAGAAGAAACAGGAGAAAAAAAAAAATTAAGTTTAAATAAATAATAAATAAACACACAGTGCTTGAGATGAGAAAACTATGAAGTCCAAATAAAGCAGAGCAGAGGAACTGTGCAATATTATGCTTAATGTGAGTAGTGGTCACAGTTAAGCAGGCGGATGGCCTGAGGGAAGAAGCTCTTCCTCATCCGCTCAGTCCTGGTTCTCAGGCAGCGGAGACGCCGGCCTGATGGCAGAGGGGAAAAAAGATAGTGTCCGGGGTGGCTGGACAAGTGAAAAAATCTGTAAATGCAGCAAGATAATTTCACTTGGTAAGATTTCTTAAATTAAGATTGTAGGAACACTTGTTTCTAGATTTAAGAAAGGTATAGTTTGTTACTGAATCTTAAAACAAGATTTATTTTGATGAAGAGAGTAGATGAGGAGGAGGAAAAACATAATACATCTTATTTTAAGTGGTAATTGTCTCATTTTAGGATTCCCTGCCTGTTTGAGACAAAAAATTAAAATTTTACTTGATATAAGATTATGCTGATAAATTGAAGACTTGAAATAATAAAGTAATTATTAAAACAAGAAAAAAATATCTAATGCTTCTAAATGTAAGCTTTTTTTCTTGGTAAGAACCAAATAATTTGCAGTTTGGGGACCTGACCCTATTTTCACAACACTCCCCACTTTTTGTTTTGCACCCCACTTTTCATTGTTCATGTGACAAACTTATCTAGATCACAGCAGTAGATCTAGATCCACCCAAAGGGGCATGGCCCACAAATGCGAGCTACAAAGGGGATAATGAAGCACAGTCTACGATTGCAACCCTTCAGTAGCCAAACACCCATCCCCACTATGTGCACGAATGGTTGGATCCAATTGGAATTGGTTGATTGATTGAATTTTGAGTTTAATTTGGATTGCCAGATCCTCGAAAATAAGAGGAACAGCAAAAGACCCTTTGGAGGCTAACCCTTCTAGACTACAGCCAAAAAAAAAGGCCATAATTCCTATCTAACCAGGCGATTGAATGACCAGTACTCAATCATCAGAGGCACCCACAGGTGCATCCCTAGTTGACTGTCGGGGCAGGGACAGAAAAAATTATGCAAAAGAGGCATCACTGGTTTTAGCATCATGTGACTCAAGCATGGAAACTAACAGGAAAATAAAAGGAAGTAACACAAAATCCAAAAAACCCAAAACATGATTGGAGTAAATACCACCAAAATATAGGCCGGACCAGGAGCCGGCAGTCAGCCAGGCCTCAGCCTAATCCCTGTCACGCAAGGAACAGAGAAACAAATTTGAGATGGAAACCACATGGGAGACGTTAACATGATCGCAGCAGGCCTCCCCTACGACAGACAGATGCTAACCCTAACCCTAACCCTCCCAACGAGGAGCTGGTCTAAGACCAAGCGTTTTGCAGGACCTGAACTCCAATTGAGAACATCTGGAGTACTCCCAGTTTACACCGTGGATAATTTGCATATTAACACGATGGCAGGATACTGGATCATAAACACCCACATGTGGAAGAAGCATAGCCAAATAGCACGTCCCCCTCTAGCCCGAGGTTAAGACTGATAAACGAATTTATCACAGACAACACTGCCAGCGCCCAAACACCGCACTTGGCTTTCTTAGGGAACCCTAAACCGCTATTCCTAAAGAGCACACAACCGCTAGAAACAACCAGGCCTCATAAGACAGGACTGTCCTCCTCATAAGGAGGATAGTAAACAAAAGGCGAAAGAAAACCCCTCCGTTCTGATTGGTGTTACTTGTGAACCGCATTACAGAATAATCCAGAGTAGACACATTGCATTTATTTGACACGTCCGAAACGTCCGCAGCTCCCAGATCCCTCAGAGCCGCATCTTGATCGCGTCCTTAACACTCCTCCTGCCCGCCACTAACACCCCCAAGTCTCTACCACAGTAAAGAACTAGGAGGTAAACAAGCAGGAACGAGTTAGCAGTGAAACGAGACAAAAATAATTACTATTCATCACCCCTATTCCTTCGATCGACGCAGCCATCGCATGGTACCAACCGTCGCTGCGGTAACCTGGATCTCCTGAACCCTAACACATAATCTGAAAGGCTTTACCCGGTGGTGGGTGTGCTGTCAGAGATGTCCGCAACCCCCCCCCTGTAAAACCTTTCACAGATCATCATCTAGGACACCAACCGTCATAGACATAAGAATGAATCAGTAATGCAAAGCATCCTGAAAGACGAAACTTCACATCTTCATTTTAGGACCAATCCAGATTTGCAGGAGCACTAAACTGAAACGCAGCTCCACCTTGTATCAGCCATCCCAAAGTCTATGTCATGGTTTGCAGTAGTAGTTAAGGGAGGACCCAAAAGGCAGGAGTTCAAAACAAAAGTTTATTTAACAAAAGCATGAAAATCCAAAAATACAAACCTAACTTATTCCCAGAACCAGGGTGATGAGCAGGATGACAAGAAGGGAGACAGGCAGGACTGCAAACACACACATCAACTAATGGACCCACACAGACAGGGAAAATGATAAGACTTAATTACACAGGGGAACAAACGAGAGGCAGGTGCAGACAATCAGGATAACAAGGGGGAGGAAGCAAAGCAGAAAACAATGAAGACAAAACAGACCTTTCAAAGTAAAACAGGAAACACTAAAGACAGGGGAAGACGCCAACTTGACACAAACACACAGGACTCCTGTCATGGCCGACTCAAGCCATGACAGTCTATCCTCTGAGCGACCAAAAGCCAGTGGAGAGACCTCAGGACTGGACCGGTACAGTCGCATTTCCTGGTTTCAGTTGAACTCCAGCAGTCACATCATAATGCACAGCAGCTCACCTCCAGCTGGTGCAGAGCCCAGTGATCAGGTCCTCACACCAGTCTAACCTGGTGGAGACCAACTCACAGATCAGACTTTCCAAATCCGGTTTAGACACCGGTCTCTTAAATCTGGCAATGTTCTCAGATGGAATAGGGAAGCTGTTGATATTATTGCCATAATAATTGCCATCATTGTCATAATGACGTCAAGTCTGTTGACGTTCAATCTGGGTCCCAATAGTACTCCAATTCCAATTCCAAACCTGAGTCATAAACCCCATAGAGAGGCTCAAGGTGACATTCACATGCACTTCAGTACCAGGAATCAACATCAGGAGATCACCCGGAACAATCATGCTGATGTCCAAGGCCCAGCCCTAGAAGACAAAGTCACAAGCTGGTTATAGGGACGTCAGAGGCACTGAAACAGAACAACAGAACAAAAGAGCGAAGACTTCAGAACCAGAACCATGGAACCACAATTGAACCCAGCTAAAATAACCACAGCCTCAATCAGGCCTACAACTCATGTGCCAATCATAACTCACCCGGTCGGCCACAACCATTATTAGGGCCCAACCTATGGAAAAAAAAGTCGCACGGACAGAAAGAATGCAGGCAAGAGACAATTGCACCCGTTAGGCGCACCACCTCCAGCCAGAAAAAATACACAATCAAATTCAAATGATATTATCATCAGGACATTCTCTAAGATGACCACAAGGTCACGCCACTCACCCATCCTGGAAACTGCAGCTGAGACCTGTAAGAAACGCGCCCCAGCAAAACATCCTTCAGTTATCAGTGCTGCCAATATGATCATAAAGGTTTCGTCCTCATGGGCGGATTTTCCATGGGGGCACGGGGGGGCAGTGGCCCCCCCTGTGAAATGATTGGCCACCCTGTGTGCCCCCCCCAAATTTTCATTGGAAATTTATATTATTGAAACTCCGATTTCCGACACTCCTGAACGCAACTTCGTTGTCCGACTGCAACCGAATGCACCAAAGACGTAAGTTTGATCTTTTAATCGGTACCCTGCGTTTGGTTTGGATTTGAAGAAGCTTGGGAACGTTTGCCGATGCCGGAGGAGAAGACGAGCAGCTTTGCACCTATGCGGTAAGAAGACTATATTAGTTTTGAATTTCATGAAGTTTGGCTAACACCTGTGCAAACTACTGTTAAAATCTATTTAGCTCAATTTGCATGGAAAATGTTCGTGTGGTTTGAGGAATAAAGAGAAAGAAATTAGGCATGTAATCCTACTATAAATTCTTGTTGGATTCGGACAGTCCGAAGCTGAAGACTTGTGCTTCAAATTGAAAATGTGCTAATTAATGCTATTGTCACAGCTAATAGTGCACATGTCTGTGTTATAGCTAAACCAGACAGACAGTTAAGTTTAGTTACCCACATTTTTGTTTCAGTTACTTTTCAACTACTTAAATTGAAGTTGAGGATAATTAAATAAATAAACTTTTTTGTGATATGTTTGACAGACAATGAAACGTAGAGGAGACATTCAAGACTGACAGTACTGACAGCTCCAGAGAGGGCCAGGGTTAGGGTTAGGGTTAGAGGGTTAGGGTTAGGGGTCAGCCTGAATGCAGCCAGGGACCATCGTGTGTTGTTGAGCCAACCATCCAGGGCCAGAGCAGCAACCATGAGCCTCCAGGTGAAAATACACATATGAGAAAAGTGATGCACTCTGTGATACACTGTATTTATACCATATAATATTATTAATTTGTTGTTGTGTCATAGTTGGGTGAATTAAATGACAAAATTACCTACTCTAAATGACTAAACTGATGGCACTGTATTCTGTGCAGTTTTTAATTGTGTCTTTGTTAAATGTCTGCAATTTATGCCACATTGTAAAATTGTATTTTTTTATATATATGTAAAGTTGATTAAAGGGGTATTAACTCTGTTTCAATCCATACCTTTAGATGCACCAGTGGAGGAACTGGATACTTGTGACCCTGATGACTGTTCAGAATCAGATGGCAGCAGCAGCAGCAGCAGACACGTACCAGCCCTGCCTATATTTGCTACACCTAAAGGTCCCCAAGGTGATTATTCAACACAAAATGTAATTAATGCACCATTTAGCAACATTTAAAGCTTGAAGACATCAGTATGTTATTTCAAAATAATCATTGTTCAATAATGACATTACGACTACACTATTTTAACATTGTCTGTGAAGTTTCATTCTCCAGACTAATTTTGAAACTTTTAAATATTAACAGATATTTCTCAGACAAGAGCTGCGGGCCCTACACAACCAGTCTTGACAACTTTCCCTCGCACACAGCAAGGACGGGGTAGATCTAGAGCCTTTAACACCTCCTGGTACAAAGACTACAAGTGGCTTGAGTATTCTCAATGCCAGGACACTGCACATTGTTTTCATAAGTTTTCATAAGGTTGTTTAGTAGCCGACATGGAAATCGCAAAATACAGTTGTTTTGAAGTGTTTTTGCCTCTAAAAAAAGAGAACTTTGAAATTGCACTATGAAAATGTACTGATGTTCATTCTGATTAAGACTGATTACTGTGCACAACACTAAAATGCTTAAGGACCAGAGCTGAGCACTAGGTACTTATTAAGAGTAAATAATATTGCTCACTGTGAAGGTATATTGGGAGCTGCTTTTTCTGATTTCTATGCAGAACACTGTGATGTTTACTGAGCTGTGAACTAATAAATAATTTTAGAATATGGAATATTGTTACCGTTTATTATTGTTCTCAGATTTACTATAAAATGTATAGAGTGCTGCTTATTGTATTCTATTTTATTATTATTCAAAAACTTACATTACTGCACAGAACATTTAAGATTATTTCATTACAGATTGAGGGTAAATATTGTTATTGTTCACTGTGATGTATTGGGTAGTACATAACTCTATGATGTTTATGGTATACAGCTGAGAACTGATTGCTAAAAGTACAGAATATTATTTCTTATAAGAAGTAGAAATTGACAGGGTTGTAAATAATGCTGTTCTTGCACAATATTTGTCACTTAATTGGCCTTAGGATACTGTTGTTGAGCTTACCAGTTTTACATAACAGGCAGATGTTGCAGATGACGATGTTGTTGTAATTCACATAAACAAGGAAACATGTCCATCATAATTTTAATGTTAACAGTGCAAAATGAAAAGGTTATACCCACCTTTCCTATTGGGTTAAAGAGCCAATAAAAACATGAAAAATACTTTGTAAAAGCGAGAGGTTGGTAGCAGCTTTCATTTTTTTCTTATAACTTTTTGGTGGCCCCCCCAAAAAATCTGTTGTACCCCCCTGTGCCCCCCCACTAAAATTAATCTGGAGCCGCCCCTGTTTGTCCTTCTGTTGGAGTTTCACTAGATTAATAAGATTTCTCTAGATTAATGACTTGAGGGCACACCTCCCCTCGATGACGCATCTCCCCTCGCTCTCGAGATGGTCGACGCATACTTGCCTTCCCGTGTTTTTGAGGTGGTCAACGCACCTCCCCTTGTCTGTGAGGTGGTCGAAGCGCCTCACCTCGTCTCCGAGGTGGTCGACGCACCTCGCCTCGCTCTCGAGGTGGTCAACGCACCTCGCCTCGCTCTCGAGGTGGTCGACACATACTTGCCTTCCCGTGTTTTTGAGGTGGTCGACGCACCTCCCCTCATCCTTGAGGTGGTCAACGCACCTTCGCCTTCCCGTGTCTCCGAGGTGGTCGACGCACCTCCCCTCGTCCTTGAGGTGGTCGACGCACCTTTGCCTTCCCGTGTCTCCGAGGTGGTCAATGCACCTTCGCCCTCCCGTGTCTCTGAGGTGGTCGATGGACCCTCGCCCAAGTCCCTTCCCTTGCCTCTGCAGCAGGAACTGCAGCTGGCCGTGACTCTTCCTGGGCCCCTGCAGCAGGAGCTGCAGGCGGTGCCACATCGCTTCCTGGTTCCCGTCCGGTGCCGTGGCCGCCTGCCTCGTCGCAGCCGCCCGCCTCGTCAAATTGGATTGAATTCAATTCATTTTTATTTGTATAGCGTCTGTTACAATGTCAATTCTCTCTAGGCACTTGACAGAGATCCAGAGCATGACCCCCGAGCAAATATCATGAGCTAAAATTATTATATTAAATCCTAATCAAGGATAATGGCAAGTAAAAAACTCCCGCAGTGGGAGTAAAAACCTTTAAGCCAAATATTGGCAGGGAAAAACTCCACTTTAAGAGGAAGAAACCTTGAGCAGGACCTGGATCATATGGGGGGACCTTCCTGATGAAGACCAGCCAGGTAGAGAAAGAAAAGAGGGGAGACAGGAGAGAGAGGATGGAGGACAGAGAGAGGAGAGCACACAAATTACTAAATATAATGACCACATAAACAGATGCAGGTAGCCGCACTGATGTGAGATGGTCAGAGGACTAGATCACCGGTCACCATGCCAGCCGGTAACCTGAACACACCTACACACATAGGTGGAGGTAAACGCTGGGATGGACAGAGGAGGGAACTGATAGTCAGCATGAAACTCAGGAAACTCTGGCCTGCAAACATACAGAAAGAAAAGAGAAAAAAGGAGGCAAAACAGCACAACAAAACTACAGGAAAGAAAATGGAGCACAGTTAAGGGCCGTGTATACTCTCACGGCAATGTGTCGCCATCAGCTTGTCGCAGAGATGCCGCAGACACTTTTTAATAATACTCACGCGGTCTCCGCTATGTTATTCCACGCCACAATGCAAGAGGGAGAATCATGAACTAGCTAAACTTACTAAACGTATCTCCTGCATTTTCCCACTTCCTCACTGTCTCGGCCGTATTCAGACCCACATTCATCGCTATCTCCCTCCATGAATTACTAGAATATGTGCTGTCTTTGTAGTGTGGAGAACCAAAATCATACAGATGTGGGTACTTCCTCATTTCAGAATCAGAATCAGGATCAGATTTATTATCGTCACTGAGCCAGCGTCCCAACACAGTGAAATTTGACTTCCCAGTACACCGTCCAAGAGAAACATACAGAAACAACAACAACATATGGACAGGAGTCAACGGTGTCTGGGGCTGCAGCCATAACAGCGCTTCTACCGTTGTCAGAGGGCAGTATACTCAAGCACTCCACAAGCACCCACAAGTGCCCATAGATGCCCAAGTACACCACCCTCCGGCCAGGGCACTTTTAGCAGAAGAAAAATATGATCACATAAGGGATGGGGGGTGGGGGGGGGGGGTGTGTCTCACACAACATATTCTTGATCAGAGGCACATGTTGTGGGATTCACAAAAAAAACCTCAGCACAAGCATAACAAACTTATTACGAAGACATCGTAAGACAAGCGGCCCGTGCGCGCGCACCCGGTGGCGCGCAGCCGGTGGCGCGCAGCGCAATCAGTCCGCTCCACGTGGGGGGAGAACATCAGGATCCAGCGAGGACGTTGAGACTCGGGGAAAGGATATGGAGCGGGGTGGGTGGTGGGGGGCAGAGCCTTCTTCGGATAAGACCTTGGAGAGTTCTTTTCAATACGGCCTTGAGTGAAGGCCGCTCGGGGGAGCCAGATTCAGATAAGAGAGATTGTTTTCGGTCAGGCTGACAATGAATTTTTTGCCTGCCTTTGAGTTCTTTGCTGGTTACCTCTCGTGGGAATCATCCAAAAGTCCGAATTATTCGTGTCAGTTCTCCCTAAGCTGTGCATGTAGTCTACCCACGTTGTTATCAATTCTCCCCATCAGTTCATGCGTCATCAGCTGTCGGTGGCTCACCCCGTGAATCACATCCAGTTTCCGATTCATCTCGTCTATCTTAACAGTCTCGGCACTCACAGCACGGCTCACAGCCACGCACACGGACAACAGGTCAGGAATAGCAGCATCCGTGCGCTTATTTTTCCGATACATCAGGTATCCGCCAACTCCAAACAGCAGGAATCCAGTGATCATAAATCCAAATATGTAAACATCTTCAGCGTCCTCGATGAACAGAGGAGCCTGGCAGTTCAATCACCATTTCAACCATGAATCTTGAACGTACCCAGCTGCGAGTGTTCCTTCTGGACACGAGGGCTCTCCTTTTTCCCCTCTTGTCGTCGAGAAAATTTGATCAATTGCATTGAGAGACCAGCTGACCAGATCCATGGTTAGAGATTTAGATGTTCAGATATTATCCGGATGAGGCTCCAAAAAACGCAGACAGGACAAGAGCAGCGAGGATCAGATAGAGGGACAGGAGCTCGCAGAAAAGCGTCCGCCTTCGCTGGAGAGCAGGAAGAGAACGCGTCATCTTCAATGACGCGCTCTTTTCTATGCGGATGTAGAATTGACCAATCAGAGGCCTCCTTTCTCTCCTCTCTGCAACACTGTCTGCGTCGACCTACAATTTTGGGTAGGTGCACCGGAGTGTCTACGTAGGGTGGGGGGGGCATCTCTGCGTCGTCTGCGTAGGTGACACAGACGACCTGACATTCGAGTATAAATCAGGCTTTACAGTAACAAGGTGCTCCTAATTAACTATGGAATGGGCTAGAGGAGGAAGAAGGGAGGAGGAAAGGGAGAAGAGTGGGCATACACCACTCAGCAGATCATGTTGGTGTCCCCCTGCAGCGTAGGCCTCTAGCAGCATAGCTATGACGAAGCTGTGATTAAGACAAGCTACTCTAGCTACTATAGTCTGAGCTATTACAACTATGGCTATAACTATTAGCCCCTACACACTATAGTTTAGACTAACTGTAGGCTTTACTGAACAGAAATGTTTTCAATTTAGTTTTAAAGATGGAGGTGGTGTCAGCCTCCTGAACCCAAACTGGTAGCTGGTTCCATAATAAAGGTTCCTGGTACCAGAAGGCCCGTCCTCCAAACCTACTTTTAGATATTTTAGGAACAACGAGTAATCCTGCACTCTGAGAGCGGAGAGCTCTATTAGGAGCATAACGTGCTATCAAGTCTTGTAAATAGCGCGGAGCTAGGCCATTAAGGGCCTTATATGCGGAGAAGCAGAATTTTAAACTCAATTCGAAATTTCACGGGAAGCCAATGGAGGGAGGCTAACACGTGAGAGATGTGATCTCACCTATGGATTCCTGTCAGCACCCTCGCTGCTGCGTTCTGGATCAATTGAAGGCTATTCAGCTAGCTTTTCGGACATCTTGCTAACAGCGCATTACAATAATCCAGTCTAGAACTGAGAAACGTGTGGATTAATTTTTCAGCATCACCCTGGGAGAGGATGCTCCTAATCTTGGCAATATTTCGAAGATGAAAAAAGGCAGTCTGACAAACCTGATTAATATGCTGCTTAAATGACATATCCTGATCAAAAAGGTTTTTCACAGCTGTGCTGGAAGCCAGCGTAAATCCAGTCAATCCATTCCTCAGGTGTTTAGGATCAAAGACAATAACCTCTGTTTTGTCAAAATCCATGACTGTCATTAAGACACCCTTGAAGTTTAGCCAAAGGTTTTGTTTCCTCTGGTTTCATAGATAAGTACAGCTGGGTATCATCAGCGTAGCTATGAGAGTTTATGCCGTGGTTCTGGATAATTTTTCCCAAGGGAAGCATGTATAAAGTGAAAAGGATTGGTCCCAGAACTGAACCCTGTGGGACGCCATAGCAGACCCTAGTCCATGTGGAAGAAAATGGACGAACTGGAACCTGTCAGATAAGTATGACTTAAACCAGCCTAATGCTGTCCCTTTAATTCCAACAGTGTGCTCTAATCTATGAGGTAAAAGGCTGTGATCAACGGTATCAAAAGCAGCACTGAGGTCCAGCAGAACAAGGACAGACAGCCAAATGTG
The DNA here is from genome assembly GCA_018398805.1 of Hirundichthys speculiger. NCBI lineage: Eukaryota > Metazoa > Chordata > Actinopteri > Beloniformes > Exocoetidae > Hirundichthys > Hirundichthys speculiger. The sequence continues at coordinate 101,424 of JAGFBZ010000723.1, forward strand.
ACCTGACCCTATTTTTAATACAACACACATTGAGCATGTAAATATTATACATAAGTATTTGAGTTTACTCACAGAACTATGCCATTAGGAACATAGCCTTCTTCTCGTGTGTTTAGTTCAGCCTTGACTCTTCATGCCTCCTGGTTGTTCACGCCTGTCCCTGTCAGTATTGATTACTCCTCCTGCCGGCCCATCTGTTGTTGCCACCTTGTTCATGTCTCCTTCCCTGCCCAGCTCTCTTGGTTCCTGGGGCTGTTGCTTTTGGTTTCTTTTTTGGGTAACCTGTGTTGCAGTGATTTTATTAAAATAAAGACTCATGTGTAATGCCCCTACCTTTTTAGTCCTCCACACTTTCACCTTAACTTGGGGGGGGTTATATATATATACATATATATATATATATATTAGGGCTGTCAATTTCTCAAAATAATTAATCCGATTAATCGCATGACTGTCAATAGTTAATCATGATTAATCGCATATTTTTATCTGTTCTAAATCTACCTTATACAGATCTTTTTCTAATTGTATTACTCTTATTAATACGAGTCCTGACTAGAACCAGGAAATATGACCATATTAGTCCAGTCCTGAGGTCTCTGGCTTCCTGTCACTCAGAGAATAGACTTTAAAACAGCTCTACTTGTGTTCAAGTCTCTTCATGGCCCCAAAGTCCATCTCTGACATGTTAGATCCATATGAACCAACCTGGACTCTGGGAACCTCAGGTAGTGGTCTCCTGCTGGTGTCCAGAGTCAGGACTAAACAAGGTGAAGCTGTGTTTCAGTTTTATGCTCCTAAAATCTGGACCAGTCTTCCAGAAGATGTGAGACAGACCTGAACTCTGACAATGTTCAGATCCAGACTGAAAACAGTTCTGTTTAGATGTGAAGATGATGACTGGAAGGATTTTATCTGCACTCTTCATTTTTAATTTAATTAATTAATTTTTTTTATTAATTAATTTTATTTATTATTGATTATTTTTATGCTCGAGTTGTCTCGCGCGGGGGGCAGGGTGTTTGTGGCTGTGCACTGTGCCTGGCAGAGAAAGAGAAAGAGAGAGAAGCGCGGCTCGCGAGGCGGACAGCAGCCATCAGCAGCAAAGTGATGGCTTGAGTCGCATACATATCTATGACTTAGCGCCCATACCGCCAGGCAGAAATCCAGTGATCAGGGAACGACTATCCATCCTGGACAGGAAGCCCCGCCCAGAGCCATTTGATTGACAGCTCAGTCCACCAAGCGTTTTGTTATTGCTTTATCCTTGTGTCACAGGAGTGCCAAAAAGGAAAAGCAAATGCAATACGAAAATTAAAGATGATTTTCCTTTTCATTTATTTATTTCTCTTTATATTTCCACATTTATTTATTAATTTATTTCCCTTTATATTTCCACATTTATTTATTTATTTCCTTTTATATTTCCAAATATATTTATTTATTTCTCTTTATATTCCCACATATATTTATTTATATATTTATTTCTCTTTATATTTCCACATATATGTATTTATTTATTTCTCTTTATATTTCCACATTTATTTATTTATTTCCACTTATATTTCCACATTTATTTATTTATTTATTTATTTATTAATGTGGCACTCCTATCGCCCCAAAACTGCTTGGTCCCCTCACAATATATATATATATATATATATATATATATATATATATATATATATATATATATATATATATATATATAATATTTATATTAGGGCTGGGTAACGATTAAAAATTTGAATCGCGATTAATCGCATTATTTCCCTGATTAATCACGATTAATCGTATTGTATACACAAAATCAAATAATGAATTTGAAAAGTAGTGTAAAGGTCACTTTTATTTAAATGTTCTGCTGCCATATGAACTAAAGTGTCATAACATTTGTTGTTCAAACACTTTTAACATCAGCACTTGTCAGTAACACATATTTAGTGTAAATCTCATCTTAAAAATTGTAAAATAAAATAAAGCTTATTGCCACTGCCAGGGCATTAATGTCATCCTGTTTTTGTAAAAATTAAAAAAAGCCTACAAACAAAATCCAACAAAATGATTTTGTCTCAGCACAATCAGAACATTAAAACAGGTAATTTCTGAGGTAACAGCAGAAACTTTTAACGGGGAGTTCAACTTGTCAGTTGTTACAAGTAACCTTGTTTCTGTTGAATCCTCCATCTGGGAGAACTTTAAAATGAAAATGTCCATGTTCAGTAACTTTACCAATCCGTGTATCAAAAAAAAAAAAAAAAAAAAAAATTAAAAAGTGACATTTCATTACTTTTTTTTCGTTTTTTTTACCGTAACACAAAAAAAAAAGAAAAGATGCCTGTTTTTTAAAATATTTCAATTTTAGACTTTCTGTTGTCATTACACATCTGTGCCACTAGGTGGAGCTGCACTGACATAACCAGTAAGAGAATAGCACAACAGTGATCACATGGATCGGATGGAACGTGGACGAATGACACGAAAGTTTTGTTACAGTCCAGAATTTTTTTCCCAGACATAATTGTTAATATTACTACCTGAGTTGCTGCCTAAACTGTAAAGTACATCGATTTTTACCATTCTCTATGTCTGTTTTAGCTTTTCTGCATGTTTACCTGGTTCTGGTTCTGCAGCAGTCAGTAACAGACTTCTCAAAACAAAAGCACGTGAGCAACATGCGTTAACGTGCGATAAAATAAATGTCGCCGTTAATAAATTAATGAGTTAATTTATATATTCAGTTGGTGTGTTTGTGTTAATGTTCATGTATGTGCGAACTTTCCCTGCATACATCTCAGCATTAACTTCTATAAACGGATCTTTTCACAGCTGGGTGACAGGTGAGTGGGGAGCCTGTTCAGTCTCATGTGGTAAAGGCCTTCAGCAGAGACAGGTGTCCTGTGTTTATCACATACAGAACAGCTCATTCATCCGCACCCAAGACGTCTACTGTCAGAGAGGAAAGCCTCCTGCTCTCCAGGGCTGTAAGGGCCAGCCCTGCCTGGTGATGTGGGAGGCTTCAGACTGGTCACAGGTACACTTTTAAACATTATCCTTACTCATTTTGAAAATAACTCGGATAATGGCGATCAAGCAAAGATGTTGGAATTTCATTTATAAAACTGAATAACCTAACCCTAACCCTAACCCTAACCCTAAATATAAAACTCTGAACATGGAAAAACCATTTTTCATGGTCTTGCCTTAATTTTCCTGTGAAGGTAAGTTCATCCTGGAGACAGTCAGGTAATAAGAGACTAGTGACTTCTGATGGGAACGTCTACATCTCCAACCAACATTAAAATACACTGTAAAAAAAAGGACGTCCCATTAGCAGCAAAGCATCAAAGAAGAATATCAAACCTATCTTCACCATTATGTGGAATAAAACCTTCTTAAAATGTATGCATACGTAGCTCTCTGACATATTAATGCATAGTTCTTCTATATCTAAGTCTGACAGTAAAGACTTGACTCTTTCTAGGTTTATTTGTTTTAAAATAGCCGTCCTGCATTTCTATTTGGTCAAACATTACTGAGAATGTTAATAGGAGATGGCTGCTGCCATCTACTGGTCAGTAAGGTAAAGATCTTATTTAAAATCATTCATAATTGTTATCCAGTGAAAACATTTTTAATCAAAAAGTAAATGGAATTTCCTTTTTATCTCATTATTTCCAGTGCTCATCAGACTGTGGTCAGGGTGTCCACAAACGGACGGTGGTGTGTAGGAACCCTCAGGGTCAATGTGACCCGTCGTCCAGGCCCGCTGAAGAGGAGTCCTGTGAGGACCACTCTAACTGTTATGAGTGGAAGTTTGGAGACTGGTCCAAGGTACGACTGTCTTCAAATACTCTACATCCTCATTGCTGAAGACCTATTTCACATGTGATGACTGAAACATCCAGCTGCATAGAAAACCTGGCAGGAGATGCACAGATATCTTGGCAATGTTACATAGGACAAAATATAATTATATTATTGTTATTATCCATTAGCTGGACAACTAAGAGTTCTATGTACTTATATTGTGACTAATATATCGTTGGTTAATGCACAACAGAGATGACTATATAGACAAGTGTAGGTAGCAACACTGAGGTGGTCAGAGGGTACCGCTCAGGTGTCTCCCTCCAGCGTAGACCTATAGCAGCATAGCTATGATGAGGCTATGTTTCAGACCACCCTGCTCTAGTCTGGTCTTCAGCCATTCCTACAACTGTAGCTATGACTACTGGCCCTAACACACTATTGTTTTAGACCAGGGGTGCCCAGTCCTGGTCACCGAGACCCCCTATCCAGGAGGTTTTAGATGTTTCCCTGCTTTGGGACACCGTGATTGAAGTGGCTGTCTCACCAACAGACTTGTGCAGACTTTGATGACTTTGATCAGGTGTGTTGAAGCTGGGAAACCTCTAAAACACAGGTGTCAGACTCCAGACCTCGGGGGGGCACTGTCCAGCTCTTGGATGTTTTCCTGCTTTAGCACACCTGATTCAAATGAATCAATCATCCAGGTCTCACAGATCTGTTAATGACCCATCCATTTGAACCTGGTATGCTGAAGCAGGGAAACATCTATGACGTGCAGGACAGCGGTCCTGGAGGCCTGGAGTCCGACCCCTGCTCTAAAGCATGTTGGATAGGGGCTCACGAGGACCAGGATCGGGCACCTCTGTTTTAGACTAACTATAGGCTTTACTAAACAGAAATGTTTTCAGGTTAGTTTTAAAGGTGGAGGTGGTGTCAGCCTCCTAAAACAAACTGGTAGTGTAAGGGAGGAAAATATTTAGAGATATTTATCTATTATCTCCTCACTACGCATTTTGTCTTTCCGGTGTCAAGATAAAGTTTAATCAAAGTAAAGTAATTAATTTATTCAATCTGATTCCATTGGATGAAAGATAATTTTACCATGAAACATGAATGAGGATTTACTATTTAAGCAGTAGTTAAGAACACAAGCCTTTTAAGAATTCAATTCTGCCGAAGACCTTTTTATTATGACCACTCAGCCTTTTGTCCTTCTCACATTGTGCCCATGTAACAGTGCAAGGGGATGGACAGGAGGTTTTAAGAAGACATTATTCAAAGACACAACATACGCAGTGATTAGATCCAGTCTGAGGGAGGCTTCCTTTGTTTCTGAATCACATTTTCAGTGTGAAGGTCAGACTGTCTTACAGTAGCTGGTTTCATAATAAAGGTGCCTGGTAGCAGAAGCCTCGTCCTCCAAATCTACTCCTCCAGTTCTAGGATCTACAAGTAAAGCTGGAATCAGAATCAGAAAGAATCAGGAGTTATCAGGTCTGGTAGATAACCAGAAGCTTGGCTGTTAAGGGCCTGAATTGTGAGTTACAGAATTTTGAATTTGATTAAAAATTTTACTGATTTGTATACAAACAGAAGATGGTCATTTTACTCACATACAGATGCCAGAATGAAGAAACTAAGACACAATTTTAACAAACTGTCTGAATAACAACAAAACCTTGAGGTGATTCTCCAGACGACTGCATGTCCCGATTTCATAAGCTGAACATCTGAGTAATGATATTTCACATTCCAGGGAAGTGTCACGGACGCTCTGAAACTTCACTCATTCAAAAACAAAAAGGTCTCGCTGACCTAAGGCGGCACTTTTCCATAACACATTCATCCCTCACCCCATCACCTATGGCTCCCTCATCTTTCAAAGCAGCTGCAGTGACCCCTATATGTAATAAATCTGGTGCACACCCCAACAGTTTCAATCACTTGTCCTATTTCTAACCCTACCATTTTCATCTAAAATCCTCAGAAAAGCAGTTGACTCTCAGATTGAATAGAATAGAATAGAATCCTTTATTGTCACTGTACGATGATCTCCTTGGTTTTCCTGGTGTTCAGAGCAGGTTGTTCTCTGAACACCAGGCTGTCAGCTTCAGGACCTCCTCTCTGTAGGCTGCCTCGTCCCCCTTCCAGATGAGTCCGACCACCGTAGTGTCGTCAGCAAACTTCACTATGAGGTTGTTGTTGTGAGTTGGACTGCAGTCGTTGGTGTCCAGGCAGTACAGGAGGGGGCTCAGAACACAGCCCTGAGGAGAGCCGGTGCTCAGCATACGGGTGGAGGACAGGTGGGGTGGGTGTGTTGTATGCCCAATCCCACACCTCCCGGGAGTTGTTGCTGGACAGGTGGGACTCTATTCTCGTCCTGTGGTCTGCCTTGGCTTTCTTTATTCCTCTGTTCAGGTCAGCCCGTGCAGCTCTGTATAGAGCTCTGTCACCTGACCTGAAGGCGGCGTTGTGGGCCCTGAGGAGTGAGCGGACCTGGCTGGAGCAGCAAGTTGTAATTCCAGCTCATCCGTTTTATGTACCAGGGATCTGGCGTTGGAAAGAAACAGGCTCGGTAGAGGTGGCTTGTGTGGTCGTTTTCTTAGCCATAGCATAACGCCGGACCGACAGCCCCGCTTCTGCTTCCTCTCCCGTCTCCGTCTGCACCGCCTCCTCGACCCGAAAACAATCCACGGAGAGCCCGGCACTCTCGCTATGTCGTCTGGGATCGCGTGTGTGGCGAAAGTACTTGGCGGATGTACTGGATGTTCGCAGTACTGATGGTCCATGTTAGGGCAAGAGGTAGGAAGAAATAAAACAAAAAAGAGCACTGGAGTGGAGAGCCTTGTGCCGCTGCGTCCATGCACGCCGCCATCTTGTCTAGTTGACAGGATCATATATGACTGTATGTCAGGGGTCACCAATCTCAGTCCTGGAGGGCCGGTGTCCTGCAGGTTTTGCATGTTTCCCTGCTGTAACACACCTGATCCTAATTAATGGCCACCATCACCTTGCCATCAAGATCAGCACGTGTCTGTTAATGACACAGCCACTTGTATCAGGGTGTGAAGAAAGAGGGAAACATTGTTACGGCCGAGGTCTTCCGGTCGAGGACTTCTGATTATTATCTGTTGCCTAACGCGTGCGTGTGTGATGATCGCCCTGTGCCAGCCCCGGAGGGTGGAACCTGCTGCTCTCTCCGGTCCAGAGGCCGTTGACGATTGGCTCCAGCAACTGGATGTAACACCTCCCGCTGTCACTGAATGGACCAGACTCCGCCCTCTTTTCATCAGTGATGATTCCTGACACCTGGAGCTGATGGCTTTAAAAATGGACTGATTCCAGCATTCGGCGGAGGAGCCTGTGACTGGGCAGCTCCTCCCTTTTGTTTGGGACATTTGTCATTTGGATGTTTGTGGATTTGATATCTTTGTTTTGGCATATGTAAAGGTTGGGAATACACATTAAAGCTCCCTGACTCCACTTACCATCCTGGGTTCTGTTTTATGCTACGTCTCTCTTTACTAGCAGAGCCAGAGTCGTAACATAGAGTGGGGGCTCGTACGGGAATGTTTTAACCTGCGTTGAATCCTATGCCTGGAGTTGAGGCGCTTGTTTGTGTACCTGATCTTGATTCGCTATGACGTCCAAATTTAGTTTGGAGAGCTTTGTGGCTGCTCCCTCTATTGAGTTTATTAATAGTTGCCGCAAGCGTGATCTGCTGCAAATTGCTGAGCACTTTGACTTAGAGGTTCCGCGACAGGCGGTTAAGCAGGAGTTGAAGATGTCTGTGGTGGATCAGTTGGTGGAATCTGGTCAGCTCTCTGTGTCTGGTGATGGTCCTGCTGTGCCAGATCAAGGTACCCCGCTGGTGGCTGATCAGCGAGGGGAGACGGTGCCTGTTCCGTCCGTTGCAGCTGCTGGGGTGATTCCTGAGGAAGGTGAGGGGGGCGGAGACCCGCTGACTCTTCCTCGGTCTGATTCACTCTCTTCTGCTACGTCAGCCAGTGGCGATGCGGCCCGGCTGAAAATCCGTTTAGCCCGTCTCCAGATGGAGGCTGAGGACAAAGCTCAGGCCAGGCAGGCCCAGTTGAAGCTTGAGATCAGAAAGCTCGAGATCGAGGCTGAAACAGCTGTGAATTTGCGTCGGCTTGAATTGGAGATTCAGACTCAAGCGACGCCCGCCCCTACTGGAGCCGCAGCTTCCACCGCTGCATCTAACCCAGTTTTTGATATAAGTAAATGTATTACTCTAGTACCCGCTTTCAGGGAAACTGAAGTGGATTCGTATTTTGCAGCATTTGAGCGTATTGCAGGCGCTTTACACTGGCCTCACGATATTTGGCCACTTTTGTTACAGTGCCGATTGTCTGGTAAGGCTCAAGAGGTGGTAGCTGCCCTATCTATACAGGACAGCCTTGATTATGATAAAGTTAAAACTACTGTTTTGCAGGCATATGAATTAGTCCCTGAAGCCTACAGGCAGAGGTTTCGACAGCAGAAAAAAACTGCCGGACAGACTTATGTGGAATTAGCTAGAGAAAAGGGAATTATTTTTGATAAATGGAGTACAGCTTGCAAAGTTAATGACTTTGGTTCATTACGCGAACTAGTGGTGTTAGAGGAATTTAAAAGATGTATACCCGACCGCGTTGTGTTATATTTAAATGAACAAAAGGTGACTTCACTTTCCTCAGCCGCTGTTCTAGCTGATGAGTATGTGTTAACACACAAATCATCATTTTCAGTTGGTGTAGAAAAGTCTAACTCCCAGTCAAAACCTGTTAAGACTTTTTCTGCTAAAGAAACCCGAGAATGTTTTTATTGTCACAAACCTGGACATGTCATCGCCGATTGTCTAATATTAAAACGAAAACAATCTGTGTCACAATCACCCCAAGGTGTGGGCTTGGTGCAAGCAGAGAGCCGCAGAGTTTGTTTGGCTTCTGTAGCGGAGAAGCCTGACGTGGGTTTTGAGCCATTTATATTTGATGCTTTTGTCTCACTGACCGATGATCCTGCTGACCAACGGTCAGTGCGCGTTCTTAGAGATACTGGGGATACCAGTCTGTCATCCTTGCCAGTGCATTGCCCTTCTCTGAACAATCAGCATGTGGCTTTAATTCAGTCCTGCATGACATAGAAATGGGATATGTTCCTAGAGCTGTACATCGCGTTTATGTTACATCCAAACTTGTCACGGGCTGTTTTCCCATTGCTGTTTGTCCAGAGCTGCCCATAAAAGGAGTCACGATGCTAATGGGAAATGATATTGCAGGTGGTCTAGTGATCCCAAATTTAGAAGTGTTAGATGATCCCTGTACCAGTAAATCATCGCATCCGTCAGCCCCGTTTTCCGGGCCTTATCCTGGTTGCGCAATCACTCGTGCGCAGTCACGCAAAGGCCGAGATGTTGCACTCGCTGATTCTTTTCTCATGTCGTCATTCTCTGATGGTAGTGGCACCGTTATTGAGAATAACATAGCTACTCAGGAATCAGAGGAGAGGAAAAATGTTAAGCCTCCAGATGTTAATCCACCTTATGTTGAAGATCTTTCACTCCCGGTAACAAGTGAACACCTGTCTGCAGCACAAAACGCTGACCCAACGTTAAAGAAATGTTTCGCTATGGCCAGTGATGAGCAACGTAAACCAGCAAAACAATCTTATGTAGTTGAACGAACTATTCTTATGCGCAAGTGGGCTCCAACCTATGCGGATGGTTCTGAATGGGCTGAGATAAAACAAATTGTGGTACCGTCTGTATATAGGCAAAAGGTTTTATCTTTGGCTCATGAAAGCCAGTGGTCAGGACACTTGGGCATCACCAAGACATATCAGTTATTGTTAAAACACTTCTTCTGGCCTGGAATGAAACGAGATGAGTCTGGGTTTTGCCGTAGCTGTCATGTGTGCCAAATCACAGGAAAACCGAATCAGATGATACCTCCTGCCCCCTTGTGTCCGATTCCTGCAGTTGAACAGCCTTTTGACCACATCATAGTTGACTGTGTTGGACCTTTACGAAGAACAAGAAGTGGCAATCAGTTCATCCTCACCATCATGTGCGCTACTAGATTTCCTGAAGCAATTCCATTGCGAAGGATTACTACTAAATCAGTTCTCAGAGCACTAACCCAGTTCTTTTCCTTGTTTGGACTGCCAAAGGTCATACAGACAGATCAGGGTTCAAATTTCCAGTCTACTCTTTTTAAACAAGTGGTTCAGACCTTAAATGTCAACCATATAGTGTCTAGTGCGTATCATCCAGAATCTCAAGGTGCTTTAGAGCGGTGGCATCAGACTCTTAAGTCAATGTTGCGAAAATATTGCTTAGAAACTGATGAAAATTGGGATGAAGGACTCCCATTTGTGGTATTTGCGTCCCGTGAGGCTGTACAAGAGTCCCTCGGGTTTAGTCCAGCAGAGTTGGTGTTTGGCCATACACCGCGTGGCCCGCTGAGAGCATTGAAGGAGAGACTTTTATGTTCCGATCAGTCTTCGAAGAAGAGTGTGAAAATCTATGTTACTGACTTTCGTAAACATCTGAACCGTGCCAATGCTCTTGCTAAAGAGTTTCTGTCTGCTTCACAGAAAAAAATGAAACATCTTTTTGATCGATCTTCGGTTAAACGGGAATTTCAGGTGGGTGACACTGTCGTGGCCTTGTTACCTGTCCAGGGTTCTGCGTTGTCAGCCAAGTATGTTGGTCCATTCACAATTCAAAAACGGATTGGAGAGAACAACTATGTCATACACACCCCCACTAGACGGCGTAAGACGCGTGTTTGTCATGTGAACATGCTTAAGTTATACCATTCACGCTCAACACCTGAGACAGAGGTGCGCGTCTCCGCTGCTATGGTTACAGAACCGGAGGATGTGAACTGTGCAGACGAGGACAACGGCGCTGGGGCATGCCACCCTAGAGGTTCGACCGCCCGGCTTCCAAATTCAGAAATGCTACAATCAATGCACAGTCAGCTCCAGCATTTATCATCAGATCAGGAAAACGAGGTAATCTCCTTGATTAACCCCTTAACATTCCTGTATAATTTGCATAAACGCCTATCCAAGACATACCCAAAGTAAATTGAAAGCTGTTCTTGAACCGTATGTAGCACATGGATGGTTTTGGTCTCTTTTGAAAGGTAACACTCTGAAGTTTTTCCTCCAACTGTCAGAATCACTGTAAGTGCTACTAGCATTGAGTAATCTAAGTTGGAACACACTGAAATATAAGTTTTTTATTTCCGCCTGAATTTTTTTTGTAAACAGATGTCTGCAGATGAGTGCAGCTGTGACTTATTAGCTGGAAAACACAATAGGACCACAGCATGAAGCCTTACCTAGTGCAAGTTCAAATTTGATAACAATACCACTAAAAATGAGTATTTTACACACGTTTTTGTAAGAGTATGTCTAGGCGTTTCCAAAAATGGCACATTTAGAGACTCCAAAATGGCACTTGGATAAACATGGCCACATACCTCGGATAAAAGGACATAACTCTTGAACGCTTCATCGTACAGTCATAATCTTGGCCTCTAATGAAAGGTGACACTTAGAGGTATCTTATCCCACATTCAGATTCACTATCAATATTGCTGAAAAAAAGTTACTGAACCATAAAGCTAAACTTTGCATATAAAAAGAGTCAAAAACAAGTGTTGTGGAAAAATGTAATTTATATAAAAACACAGCAACAACACAGCAAACTATTCACATATTTACAATTATAACCATTTATAACTGTAGCAATTTCTTGTAGTTATGAAGCACAAAGGCACATCACACGAGGAGCATTTCAACTGTGTTTTTAGCATGACAGTGCCTGCACTTCAGCCTACCAGTAGTCCTCTGCCCTGCCCACTGATAAAAACCAGTATGTGATGTGCTCCACGCAGAGCAGGAGGTGGGACAGGTCTGGCTGTGGAGGAAGACCCTGCTTCTGCCAGCTGCACGGCGAGGGTCTCCCGGAATGCCTTCTGGTGCAGAGGGACCTCTCCTCTACCCTTTGCAATGTCTGTGTGGAGGAGGAAGGCATTCACGATTGCGATGTCCATGAAATGGTAAAAAAAAATGTCTTGTACCACTTCCTTGTCTTGTGAAGTACTTTGTAATATCCGATCAGAGCGTCAGACAGGTCCACTCCACCCATACACCTGGAACAACAATGAAAAAAAATATACAAAACATAATATGTGCAACACCTTTCGATGTTCTGGTGCTGGCAGAACCTCTCTGGACAGTTGGAGGATGGAGCTCCTCACCTGATGAACTGCTATCCTCTCTCTGTGACTGCTTGCTGACTGGCTCCCAGTCCACATCTGAATCCTCAGATGGCTGCCTATTATGTGAAAATAAAGAAATAAGTCATCACAAAACTTTCTATCTTTCTGTATTCTACTGCTTTGCACAATGAAACACAGAGGGTCTGGGAGGTAGAGAGGCACACATTCACACCCCACCCCCAACAAAACACACACGCAAGCACACCCCCCCAACCCCCCCACACACATATTCACACCCTACCCCCAACAAACCACACACGCAAGCACACCCCCCCCCCCAACCCCCCCACACACATATACATACCCTACCCCCAACAAACACGCACGCACACACCCCCCCACCCCCCCACACTACATACCCTACCCCCCAACAAAACACGCACACATCACACACCCCAACCCCCTATCCCCCACACACGCACAAACAAAGGCATTTGTATCTATTTTCAAAGTGATGCTTTTTTTATGTCGAAATATACAGTAATACGTAATAATATGAAGAATACTACCAATTATGATATAATATATACGTAATAATATAATATAAGCTGATCAAATACTTACTTATCCAGAGCAATGTCCTCTCCGACGGCAAACATATCCTCTGCGCAGGAATCAACAAATGACATGTCGCTCTCTTCCTCTGATAACTCCTTTCCTGATTCGTCACTGTCCCGACGAGCACATTCTTCCATTGCTTCTTGGACTGTAAATCTAGTCTTCTGCGTCCTTTTCGCCATTTTCTACGCTCCTAGAGTCAAACACGCTGAGAAACAGTCCACACTGTGATGCGCCTTGCTGTTACGCACCTTTTACGCACGCAGCCTGAATGAAGACAATTTGCATTACGCATCGGTCCCTTTGTTTCCCCGTTATCTCCACCCCTTCAACCGGCACATTGTTGTTTTCAGAATTTCATTGGCTATTCAATGCGTCAGTCATCAGCATGATTGATTCTAACTGGCTGGTTTTTTCATCACTCAAAGTAGGAGATGGCTTCGTTTCAACGTTGGCCCTTATTGGCTATTTTAGGCTGTGGAAAGGGCAGCGAGGCTGCTATATGGCTGTATGAGGTGTCAATCAAAGATCAGAAGCCCCCCTCCATTTTGAGATCAGCCACACGTACGTCAGCACAGGAAGAAGCGTTTTATAAGGAAAAAAACACGGAAGTTACTGAACACTGACCAGCTACCAGTGGCGTTTTTGTGGATACTTTCTGGTATAATAATGCATTTTGGACTAAATACTTTACTGAATTGGATCGACTGGACCTTTGTGAGTTCAACCAGACCATTTTTGTGGGAATATTTTGATCGGACGACTTTTATAACGCTCATAAGGTGAGTTGCGTCGATTTCGTAACTCCCTGTTTGTTTGTTTGTGGTGTGACAAAGGCGTTGATTGTACCTGCTGTTATGATTATATCCTGAAATGGTTTACATTGATTGAATCACAAGAATCTTAGCTTTCCAAAGATATGTCGCATGAGTGCCTCACGTAACATTTGAGCTGTGTAAATTACAGTTTAGTTTCGGAAACTACAGAAATTCGGACTGACGGCCCGCGGGCGGGCCGTCAGTCCGAATTTGTGTGTCCGAATTTGTGTGTCTTGTGCGTCTTGTGTGTCTTTTCTCAGATGTGCCAACTCGCACTACAGTCTTGACACACGATATAGACGTGAATGATGCGAAGCCTATCAGACAACATCCCTATCGTGCCAACCCGGTGAAACGGGCGCTTATGAAACAAGAAACTGAATATTTGTTAAAGCATGGTCTCGCAAAACATAGCTGCAGTTCTTGGAGCTCGCCTTGTCTGTTGGAGACTAAACCCGATGGCTCGCTACGTTTTATCACAGACTTTCGTAAAGTGAACGCTGTAACTGTTCTTGATTCATTTCCTCTTCCCAGAATCGAAGACTGCATAGATAACATCGGGTCCGCCAAACATGTAAGCAAACTAGATCTTCTCAAAGGTTATTGGCAAGTACCACTAACTGATCGGGCCTCTGAGGTTTCAGCCTTTGTTACCCCTGACAGTTTTTTGCAGTACACAGTGATGGCCTTTGGTATGTGCAACGCTCCCGCAACTTTTCAGAGATTAATGAACAAAGTGTTAGCTGGTCAATCAAATTGCTGCGCGTATTTAGATGATCTGGTTGATTACTCTGTTTCATGGACCGAACACCTGCAGGCGTTGAGACAGGTGTTTGAGTGTTTAAGACAAGCTTCACTCACCCTTAATTTGGCAAAGTGTGAGTTTGCCAAGGCTACGGTAACGTACTTGGGCCAACAGGTTGGACAAGGACATGTATGTCCAGTGGAGGCTAAAGTTGAAGCTATCCTTGCATACTCCGCTCCTACTACCAGACGGGAGTTGCGTAGATTTTTAGGAATGGCTGGATATTATAGAGGGTTCTGTCAGAACTTCTCTTCTGTTGTCCACCCCTTAACTAATCTTTTGAGTCCAAAAGTTACTTTTAACTGGACCGATGAATGTCAGCATGCGTTTGACAGCGCCAAGTCACTACTCTGTCATGCACCTGTGCTTGCTGCGCCTGATCTGTCTCGTCCATTCAAACTTGAGATCGATGCTAGTGCTGTTGGTGCTGGGGCTGTGCTGCTGCAGGAAGACGTAAATAAAATCGACCATCCTGTTTGCTATTTTTCACGAAAGTTTAACGACCATCAGTTAAAATATTCCACCGTTGAAAAGGAAACTCTTGCCCTGCTGCTTGCACTTGAGCACTTCAGTGTTTATCTTGGGTCCAGTCTGCAACCGATTGTGGTGTTCACAGATCATAACCCTCTTGTGTTTTTATCCCGCATGCGTAATCACAACCAGCGTCTCATGCGGTGGGCTCTACGAGTCCAAGATTACAGGTTAGACATTCGCCACAAGAAAGGATCAGAAAATGTGGTGGCTGATCCCTGTCCAGGTTGTGAGTATTTTGTAATTATTTTGCTGTGTGATGTAACAAAATGTATATTTTGTGACTTAAGGGGAGGGATGTTACGGCCGAGGTCTTCCGGTCGAGGACTTCTGTATATTATCTGTTGCCTAACGCGTGCGTGTGTGATGATCGCCCTGTGCCAGCCCCGGAGGGTGGAACCTGCTGCTCTCTCCGGTCCAGAGGCCGTTGACGATTGGCTCCAGCAACTGGATGTACCACCTCCCGCTGTCACTGAATGGACCAGACTCCGCCCTCTTTTCATCAGTGATGATTCCTGACACCTGGAGCTGATGGCTTTAAAAATGGACTGATTCCAGCATTCGGCGGAGGAGCCTGTGACTCGGCAGCTCCTCCCTTTTGTTTGGGACATTTGTCATTTGGATGTTTGTGGATTTGATATCTTTGTTTTGGCATATGTAAAGGTTGGGAATACACATTAAAGCTCCCTGACTCCTCTTACCATCCTGGGTTCTGTTTTATGCTACGTCTCTCTTTACTAGCAGAGCCAGAGTCGTAACAAACATCTAAAACTCCACGGTGCCGGGCAGTGAACACAGGGCCCACTAGAGGACGTGGGGCCCTCAGGCCCCCCTCATGAAGTCTGTTTCTGATTGTTTGGTCAGAGACATTCACACCAGTGGCCTGCTGGAGGTCATTTTGTAGGGCTCTGGCAGTGCTCCTCCTGCTCCTCCTTGCACAAAGGAGCAGATAGCGGTCCTTCTGATGGGTTGTAGACCTTCTACGGCCCTGTCCAGCTCTCCTGGAGTAACTGTCTGTCTCCTGGAATCTCCTCCATGCTCTTGAAATTGTGCTGGGAGACACAGCAAACCTTCTGGCAATGGCACGTATTGATGTGCCATCCTGGAGGAGTTGGACTGCCTGTGCAACCTCTGTAGGGTCCAGGTAGCGCCTCATGCTAACAGTAGTGACACCTGTGCAACCTCTGTAGGGTCCGGGTATCGCCTCATGCTAACAGTAGGGACACCTGTGCAACCTCTGTAGGGTCCAGGTATCGCCTCATGCTAACAGTAGTGACACCTGTGCAACCTCTGTAGGGTCCAGGTATCGCCTCATGCTAACAGTAGTAACAGTGACCCTAGCCAAATGCAAAACTGCTGAAAAAGAGTCAGAAAAGATGACCTACCTGTAAAACCATTCCTGTTTTGATGGTCGTCTCATTGTTGCCCCTCTAGTGCACCTGTTGTTAATTGAATTAACACCAAAGCAGCTGAAACTGATTAACAACCCCCTCTGCTACTTACCTGACCAAATCAATATCCCAGAAGTTTAACTGACTTGATGCTATACTCTGATTACAAATTGTTCCTTTAATTTTTTTGAGTAGTGTATATCTTCAGAAAACAATCAAACATGGCAACACGGACTTTCGCTTCTGTCAAGCTAACAATTGTGTCATCTAACGTTTAAAACAAGCATGAAGGAAGATGAAAGCTGCAGTCGCCCAGAGCTGGAGGAGCGACCCGACTGCCGGGAAGGGATTGAAATATTGAAATGGGGGGAAAAAAACATTTGCATCTTAAGGACCTGTTTTTGTCGTATAATAAAGACCATTTGGCAGCAGGTTTTTCCTCATATTTTTAACATACTGTAGAGTAGTGATTCCAAAAGTGTGGGCTGCGGCCCCCTGCTGGGCTGTCCAGGTACTACAGGTGGGCTGTGAGAGGTCATTAAAATGACATGTTTTAAATTCTCGATCTTTTTAAAATGTTTTGAATTACTGTCAAATATTCATTACATTATTTAAAAAAAAACATTAAAAAGTAATAAAACAAACCTGTTGAGTTATTTTACTGACATTTTACTTTAAAGTGTCACCTATTTGTTGACCTCTCACATTAATATCAGAACACAGCTTCTAGTCCTGTCTGGTGATCATAGTTGTGATGAAGGGTTTGGGTGGACCGCACATTTCAAATTGGGCCTTGGTATTCTGAAGTTTGGGAACAGCTGCTGTAGAGAGAAGCTGAAATGGAAATTACAGTTTTACATGGGCTGTCCCTTCAATGCTAATGTGAACCCTGGTTGGTTAAGGATTCCGAATTGGACCAATAGTTTTCGACAGTTAAAATGGATAAAATAATTGTTGTTTGTGGTGGTGTAGTATATGGACAGTGGCAATCATTTTGACAAATAATTGCTAGCAGCAACATTAAAAAAGAACAAGAAAAAATAACTAAAAACGAACTATTAAGTTCATTTTTTGAACTGAACTAGTTAATTTTAATTTCTGTAAACTATGAACTGAACTAGTTAATTTTAATTTCTGTAAACCAGTGGTGCGCAAACTGTGGTACGCGTACCACTGGAGGTACGTGAGCACTCTCTGGTGGTACGTGGGGGAACGTCATGACTTTCCACATTTTTTCCACATTTTCACTTTTAAAAAATTGGAAAAATACAATGCATATGTTTCGAACGAAATGTGTAGCTTGAGATGATTAAAATTGTGTCTTTTGAAAAAATATTTGTTGCATATTCAGTTGCAGTGCAAGTTTAACACCTTTTGAGTGCGTTTATTTTGCTCTGTATGAGAGTATGAGTATGTGAGAATTGTTGGACAGAGTTGTAAATGTCTGATTCAGTAAAGACAATTCAGACAACAATTCAGGTAATAAATAACCACAATAAAGAATAAACATTGTGTGTTTAAAGCTAATTGAGGGGGGCGCTAGTGAGCTGGCGATGGAGTGAGACCTGTTGTGTTGAGCTCCTGCCTAACTTTTCGAAAAAACATTATTTTAAAGCGCACTTTCTGCAGATTTGTTGCAAATTTTATTCATCATCGTAACCGAGACACCCTGGAGCGAGGTTTGACCATGTACGTAACTTCAATGGCGACCAAGCTTTGTAAATATAAGTACGCCGGCCCCACCAGCGTTGGGCCCGAAGCCACCGAGACTCGAGGTGACAAGGACAGCGGTGAGAAGACAATCGCGTCACAAATGTCAGAAATGGACCCTGAGGGCTTGAAAGCGGATATCATCTCCTCACTAAAGGCAGACATCTCCGTTATTATTAGGGCCGAGCTGAAGAATGCACTCACTGATGACTTCAACTGCGTTAAAAACGAGCTGAAAGAAGTCAAGTCTGAAATTGCTAATAGCACTGCGGCTATCCGTTCTGACATGGACAACATGAAGGCCGCCATCAGCGACATGGAGGGAGGTTTGTCAACTTGGTCGGGTGAAGTCACCACGCTACAGACGACGGTCGCTGAACTTAAAGCAGAGCTGGTGTTAGGAATCTTTTTTGAAAAGAATCTAACCGCGTGTTCTTTGCTGGAAAGGAGAGTCTTGGTCGGTAGTACAAGTACAACACAGATATTTATTTGCAATAAACGTGATATCACGGCTCCCTGGTAGAGGCAGTCTCTAACATGAGGAGAGCGACGAAACAAAACAACAGCAATTTATACAGAAATATGCATCACTAGATGGGGAGGAGCCGCGGTTTAGACTTGGCTCTCCCATTGGCCAGTCTTGGTCTTCTTGTCCAATCCACTGCTGGTGTTTTTCAACAAAGGAAAGTGATCACCTTTTCCCACAATCCTATGCTGCTCACCTGGCCAGGTTCTTTGTTCTGTAGCACATGGTCCTACTGGCTAGGTCTTTTGTTCAATGCAGCACATGGCTTTTACTGGCTAACTGGGCTAGTTTGCTACATTTCTGATAAAAAGTGAAGACAAAACATACACTAAGAATGATCAATACTGGGATATTAATAATACTATTGATAACAGTACTATTACCAATATTTAACTAATGTGTATTTGTGTACAAATGTGACCCTCTAGCTACACTGGTTCTGGGCCTAAAAGTTAAGAAAATTCTGACCTAACAGTCCCTCCTTTGACACCGTTTAAACGGTGTCAACAATCATAAGTCTGAATTTTTCTTTTTACCTGAGATAAGTGATCAAAACCCAAAGACTGAGCAGCATAAAACATGGGAATAAAGTGAACACAAGCGAGGTATATAAATGAATGCAAATCAATGACATTCCAGCAAACATAACGAATAATAAAATGTAGCATGGTAATAAAATGAATACAACAATATGGTATAGACATAAAATGGCAACGCTAAACAGAAGAATAACTTGAAAATAAAAGTTCAATTCAGTACAATTCAAACATTTGTTTAGCATGTTACGAGTATACAAGTATTCTAGGCATGACCCCCGAGCAAATATCATTAACTAAAATCATGATTTTAAATCCATACAATGATAATGGCAAGTAAAAAAACTCCCATGAGGAAGGAAAAAACTTTACGCCAAACAGTGGCAAGGAAAACTCCCCTGCAAAAGGAAGAAACCTTGAGCAGGACCCGGCTCTTATGGGGGGACCTTCCTGCCGAAGGCCAGCCAAACAAAATCAAACAAAATTAAGTTCCACACTAAATAGGCTACAACATAATGGGGAATGATAACACAGCAACCAGAATGCAAATTATTTTAAGCAATGTCTATGTAACTCAATCAAAAATTGGAAGCAGGAATCAGGAGAGGTGTGTGGCTTGAAAAAGGGTGATGATGAGCACAAATGTTGATGAGTAGAATGTGATGCTCATGCTTCCATCATCAATATGGCAGCCTCTGCTTCCTCCTCTGCCAACTGCTGGTCCTCATAGTGCAGCAACGGCATCTGATGGGGGTTTCTTTTGAGATGGCTGTGACAATGAGGCAGTCAATCAAAGTTCTTCCACAGGGAACCAGACAACAACCACAGCAAGTAATGATGGCAGCAAAAGTTATAATGGAGATAGACAAAGAGCTGACAAGGGCTCTATACTTCCCAAAGGTTCTTGACAACCAGTCGGCGATGGGGTTTTCAATTCCAGCATCCTCTGCCATCTGATTGGCCAGCGTCCAGATTCCCTGTAAAGCCTTAGTAACAGAACCATCAGGTGAGGTATTGTTTGGTATAAATGTGCAACAGGAAGCCCTCCTTGTTCTGCCAGTATCATATATAGAACCATATGATTGTGCTGTAAGAGAGGTTGCAGCGGGTTGTTCGGACAATCCCGCTATGGCCTTAGTATGATTTGTCAAAGCCTGTAGATTTTAGAATGCATTGTTAAAGTATGTTGGCAATTTTCCATCTTCCTAAGAAAAGAAGCTGGAACATCCATCACAACACCAAAACAAGTATGATTAAAATGTTAGGAGGTTAGTGGTGTTAGTTCAGTTAGTATCATTAATCTTTAGGGCGAACCCTGCTGTTGGATCTGTTCCAGTGTTGGTTGAGCTGTGGAACAGACAAGACAGTCAGACATGTTTAAAGAACGTGCAGTAATGGACCCAATGCAGCCATATCCATGTCTGCATAACCAGTTCGAGGGTACATAATACCCAACTCTGCCGTGCTGTACGACTATTTGTTTTGCGGTTAATTTAAACTTCACATATGTATTTCTGGGAAATGCCATTTAATCTGCAAATTCACAGTGCAACCTTGCAAAAATCTATTACAGCCACCATGTCTGTCCCTTCTGTTGCCTCCAGGGTCAGGCTTGGTGGAGAACATGTACGCATGTCCTGGGAAGTTTGTGGCATGTTCATACGTGTCGCTAGATCAAATCTAAAACAAAGAACAAAATAAAGATTACAATACACATACCGTACCGTACCGCCGTATTCTGACTCCCTTCAACTTTGGAGTGAACATGCTACTACTTTGACCAATAAGTATCCTATCTTATTATTTTGGGTTCACTCCAGATTTTCCAAATCTACTCCAACTTCCGCTAAATGGCGGCTTGTTGGAGGAGCGGGTACACAATGTGTCAGGTGAAGCCAAATTGTGCCTGCTTTTCCTTTTACCCTGGACTCTGTAAAATATTAGTTCTATGACTTAAAATGGTCCAGTTCACCTGGGTTCAGCCCACCTTTTCTTGTGGACTTTAACTCGTACCCAATCACCTACCTGTAGCAGGACTTTCAGGTTGTGTTGCTGTGGGTTCCGGCTCGGTGTCGTTCTCCACACTCCGTTTCACCTGTGTAGACAAGACTTGATTTTTGTTAGTTAATGCATCTATATATGCATCGGTCTCAATCTGCATCAGATCGAGGGACGGTAGGTGGCCCCCATCTCGTGGCGGGCCCGGCAAAGGACGGCCAGTCAATAACTCATGTGGTGTGAAGAGTATTTATGAGCTGGCTGAGCTCCTCAATTGCTTTTGCTACTGTAGTTGGGTATTGTGAATGACCAGCCTGACTTTTCTATATGATGTCCAGTTTTGAACTGTGATACATCAGTCTTTCTCCCTCCTTTTTCTGAAAGAGAACAGCATTAACAAAACCATCTCTTTCAGAACACCCAGATTAAATGGACATTCATAGTCTGGGGATGCAAAAGTGGCAGATTGAGAGAGAGCAACTTTTTTAGTGGTAATAGCTGCTTCTTCAGTAGATGTTGGTTCAGGTGTCATGAAGCAAATACGGACTGGTCTTTGGGCAACCCTATAGATGTGGATTGTGACTGTTGCCTTGGTCCTGGTGTGGATGCCAGGCTGGCTGGGGCATCTGCTGAGCGTGAGGAACTGAGTGTTCATATCTTTCTATGGGCTGTTGGTGACCATGTGGAGGACCATGAGGGCAGGACCTAGCCCAGTGGCCAAATTGTCCACAGTTGAAGCAGGGTAAATGGCGCAGACGTCTGTGACCTCTCCCACCCCTGAAGGTTAAGTTGTGCCCTCCTGGGCCATTGGGCTGTGGTCGCTGTTGTTGCATAGCTGCAGAAGTTTGTATTTTGTTAAAACTATCACCTGGCATCTTTGGTGACGACTGACAGGTGAATAGTAATTGTAGCTGGTGGAGTTGATTAGTAATGTGAGCCAGTGCAAGAGCTTGTTGTTCCACCACCTTGCGTAGCTGGGTGATGGTCTCAGTCATCTCGTCCTGCATCACTTGGTTTAATTGCTCTTGGTGGGCGGCCGCGTTATGTGTTGTATATGATGGCGGTATTGCAGCTGGCAGTGGAGGATAAATGGAATTGGGAGAGGTGAGCTTTTCTCTCTCCTTACCTTGAACTCCACGGGCTAAGGAAGGAAAAAGGCTCTCTCTCAATGATGCCATGTTAACCTTTAGTTACAACCAACTCAAAGTGTGTTAATAGTAATAAAATATGACAAGATGAATGGTAAAAATGGAATCTAACCAAACCAAAGTACAATATCAAGCTAAAACAACTAAATGACGTGATTGAGTTGATTAATGGAGAGAGAGACTGCAATGAAACAAAAATAGTTAACTAAAAATAAAATAATAATGCTCAGAAGTGGAATGAATACCAATATCTCAAGACAACAGAGGCAAATGAGGATCTAAACAAGACAAAAATTATAAAGGGGATTGAAACTTCGGACTAGAAAGAAAACCAACAACAAAACGGGAAAAGGGAATAAAAGTCTAATCTAAATAAATTAGAAAATTAAAAAGATTTAAAAAATTTAAAAAGTTAAAAATTTAAAACTGAATAAAAAATCGGAATTATCAGACTAAATCAAAATCATTTATAGAATAACCAGAGAGGAATGTCATGGACCATTAAACTGTTGTAGAGAGAAACTGATTCAACACAAAAACAGCTATTCTTTACACTGCTTCACTCGGCGTCACACGCATGCGCACACACACACACTGGTTCCTGTTTTCGCCGGAAACACTGAACTCAAAGACACCGCCTGCGCTTTTGTTTTGAAGGGAAGGGAAAGCAAACCGGAAGCAACACGAACAACTCCGAAACACAGATGCTTTTGTTTTGAAAACCGGAAGCTCGCTCACCGCGCCGGTATGTGGATATAAATTAAACGCTCTGCCATAATGGCGGACAATGTCGGCTTAAACAACGCCGCGCTTTCACAACAAAGACACCACGTGTAGTTTGCCACCAGTTCCAATGGAATATAACGCCTTTGTCCTAAACCAGCCACACCACGCGCTCTGCAAGGTAACTTTTCAACTCTTTGTTCTCAAACCGGAACACCACGTGTTGCTGCAGCAACTTTACAACACAGACCCGCGTCTATATTTGATATAGAATCAGAGTTTAAAACTCCCAAACACATAGATAAAATAACCGGATTTAACCGGGGTGCTTTCAGCCCCACAATATTCTTTCTATATTCAATATAGTATTAAAACGTTAAATTCAATTCCCTTCTGAGGATAGATTTAAGGCTTTAACAACATGGAATTACCGGTTTTTAACCGGGGTGCTTTTTAGCCCAACACAACCCGGGACTTCTTTCAACCAGGGACTCGGGACTCCTATCACCGAGATTTTGCTAAGCGGGACTATTTAACCGCGCCGGCTTTCGGGACTATTTAACCGAAATAACTCAGCCGACTTCACACATTTATATCACCCGTTTCTAAACGGAGGAAGCTTTTAAAGCCCAACAATATGTTTTTGTGATTCCAATCATCCGTTAAGGCCCTTTTTCTATTAACCCGCGGTTTTTATTGCAAAATAAACATCTCCATTGTTTCACATCAAATCAACAAATATTAAATTTGGGATCAAATTTACTCAGACTCACCGTA
Organism: Hirundichthys speculiger; assembly: GCA_018398805.1. Taxonomy (NCBI): domain Eukaryota; kingdom Metazoa; phylum Chordata; class Actinopteri; order Beloniformes; family Exocoetidae; genus Hirundichthys; species Hirundichthys speculiger. The sequence continues at coordinate 125,052 of JAGFBZ010000723.1, forward strand.
CCTCTTCACTTTCACAGATCTAACTAATACAGTTTATCCCTAATCTATGCAGAATTTCGCAGTTCAAACAGGTCTCTGCTTACCTTTGTTCTCTCTGCGCCGTTTGTGAACGTGAAGAGATCCGATGTAATCCGGTCTGCTTCTCTGTAGATTTTTCGTTGTCCTCCATCTTCCACTCACGTCAGAGTCACCAAATTGTTAGGAATCTTTTTTGAAAAGAATCTAACCGCGTGTTCTTTGCTGGAAAGGAGAGTCTTGGTCGGTAGTACAAGTACAACACAGATGTTTATTTGCAATAAACGTGATATCACGGCTCCCTGATAGAGGCAGTCTCTAACATGAGGAGAGCGACGAAACAAAACAACAGCAATTTATACAGAAATATGCATCACTAGATGGGGAGGAGCCGCGGTTTAGACTTGGCTCTCCCATTGGCCAGTCTTGGTCTTCTTGTCCAATTCACTGCTGGTGTTTTTCAACAAAGGAAAGTGATCACCTTTTCCCACAATCCTATGCTGCTCACCTGGCCAGGTCCTTTGTTCTGTAGCACATGGTCCTACTGGCTAGGTCCTTTGTTCAATGCAGCACATGGCTTTTACTGGCTAACTGGGCTAGTTTGCTACATTTCTGATATAAAGTGAAGACAAAACATACACTAAGAATGATCAATACTGGGATATTAATAATACTATTGATAACAGTACTATTACCAATATTTAACTGATGTGTATTTGTGTACAAATGTGACCCTCTAGCTACACTGGTTCTGGGCCTAAAAGTTAAGAAAATTCTGACCTAACACTGGCTAATCTGAGGGAGAAGACGGAGGACATTGAGGGGCGAATGAGACGGTGCAATGTTCGTATAGTGGGAGTTGCGGAGGAGCCTGGCTCGTGCTCCACTGTTTCTGTGTCTAAACTACTGAAGGAGGTTCTGCGTTTGGATAAAGATATTCTGGTTGATCGTTCTCACAGAGGACTTGCACCGAGAAAGCCCAATGGAAAACCCCGGGTGATTGTCGCCAAGCTGCATTACTATCAAGACTGCGTTGATGTGCTGCGCTGAGCCAGAGAGGGAGGCCCGCTCCGGTACAAGGGAGAGCCAGTGGCTATTTTTCCAGACTACACCGCGAACGTAGCTAAGGCCCGGGCCGCTTTTAACAGCGTCAGGAACCTTCTCCGAGGTCGGCAAGAGATCCGCTATGGGATTATGTTCCCAGCTAGACTCCGCATCTCCCACAACGGAGATAACAAGGACTTCCTGGACCCGGAGAAGGCAATGGCCTACGTTAAAACTATTATTCCAGCAGCGGACATTGGGAAGTGAGGACAGTGAGGGTTTGAGCTCACCTCCTTTTTTTTTTTTTTTTTTTTTTTGGATGGTCACTAGGATGTGGACGGTTTGGTAATCCCATTCAGACTATTTACTTTTTTTTACTTGTATATTCTTAATTTACATGTTGTTACACCGTCGTTCTCCTATACTATGGGGTGAGTACATTTTTTTTTTGTCAGTGTTTATTTGCATTTGTATACATCCTGATGTGTGTAATCCCACATGATTGCTTAGAGATGGATGAGTTGGCGATCTCATTTGCCAGTACACTACGTGTCGTTGCCCTCATACCTGAATTTATTTTACTATTTGGTTATTTTTTTCGACTTAAAGGTTGAGGGTACAGACGATACCTCAGTTATGTGATACCTATAGATATCTTTGTTTAGTTATTTGTGCAGAGGTACATGCCCAGAGTCATACGTTTATTTATCTGTGATTTATATTCTTCTATTATTATTATTATTATTATTATTATTATTATTATTATTATATTTCATTTTATGTATTATCTATTTTATTATTACTATTGTGTATTTTTATTTTCTTTAACTTATTCTTTCTTCTTTGATTTTTTTTATTTTTACTGTATTCCATGGGATATTGCTCCATGGGCACTAATAGTTGCTTAAAGGCTTGTTGCGCTTTTTCTGGTTCTACTTTTGAGTTTAAGGTTGGGCAGGAGCCAGCCTACTTGACACTAAGTTGTTCCCCATTACCATCACTTAATGTGTGGTTGTGTTTATGAAGGGTATTGTGGCCGCCATGTTCAGTTAGGTGGCAGGGGTTGGGAACCTAACAGACCTATTTTGTTTGGTAATCTTTTTGACTGTCTTCCATGTTTTAAACTCCGTCTTGTTGGGATTTTGGGGTGCATCTACAGAATATTGATCATAATGACTAATTCAAGTAATCTAGGAATGAGCCCAGGGTGCATGATTAACTTTGTAAGTTGGAATGTGAAGTCCCTGAACCATCCTGTTAAACGCAGGAGGGTATTATCACATCTCAGTCTTCTTAAAGCTGACATCGCATTCCTTCAGGAGACTCATCTCCGTACTACTGACCATCATAGATTGAGAGGTGGATGGATAGGACAAGCATATCACTCCAACTTTGGCTCTAAAGCAAGGGGAGCAGCAATCCTAATTAGTAAGAATATTCCTTTTGTAATTTCTGATACTGTGTCAGACCCTATGGGGCATTATATTATAGTAGTTGGTCGACTGTACGGATTCCCAGTTATTTTAGCTAACATTTATGCCCCTAACTGGGATGATCATGCTTTTTTTATTAAGACTTTTTCTCGGATCCCTAATATGGATTCACATTACCTCATTCTAGGTGGGGATACAAATTGTGTACTATCCCCAAACTTAGACCGTAGCTCCTCTAGAACCTCTTCTAAATCAAAGTCAGCACAAACGATTCAACTTGGGATAATTAATCAACTTGGGATTTAATGATATTTGCTCGGGGGTCATGCTCTGGGTCTCTGTAAAGCGCCTAGAGACAATTGTCATTGTAACAGACGCTATACAAATAAAATTGAATGAATTGAACTTCTTCTTCAGACTTATGGTGTAGCTGATGTCTGGCGTTTCCTCAACCCTACATCTAGGGGCTATTCCTTTTTTTCCCTGGTCCATAAAACGTTCTCACGGATAGATTACTTCTTTATTGACAAGAAACTCCTTCCGATGGTGATCGCCTGTGAATATCACTCAATAGTTATCTCTGATCATGCTCCCTTGACTATGAAGTTACGCACTCCCAGTGCAGATTCCAACTATCGTCCATGGAGACTTAACCCGTTACTTCTCTCAGAAGATACTTTTGTAAATTTTATTACTTCAGAAATTAAATTCTTTCTCGCCCACAACCAGACACCAGGTATGTCACTCTCCACAGTGTGGGAAGCGCTGAAAGCATACTTAAGGGGACAGGTTATCTCTTTCTGCGCAATGTGGAAGAAAGCCAGCACCAAACGCCTTAAACAGCTGACAGATGATATTCTTAAATTGGATATGACGTATAGCCACTCGCCCTCGGATGATATACTCAAACAACGCCTATTGCTTAAAACTGAGTTTGACCTCCTCTCAACACGCCAAGCAGAGAATCTCATTTTAAAGTCCAGACATAGTTCGTACGAGCATGGAGAAAAGGCAGGGAAAATTTTAGCGCATCAGTTACGTCAGAAGACTGCCAGTCAGGATATATCTGAGATAAGTGAGGATAATGATCTAAAACACACAGATCATTTGGAAATAAATTCTTGCTTTTCTCGTTATTATTCCTGCCTCTACACCTCTGAATCATCCAAGAGTAAATCTGCATTGGATGAGTTCTTTTGCAATTTCGATGTTCCCAGGATAGATCCTGAGCTGGCCAATGCGCTAGAGGATGATAGATAGAGGATGATATCTCTGTTGAAGAGGCCACAGAGGTGATTGGGAAGATGCAAAGTGGCAAATCTCCAGGGCCTGATGGTTACCCATCAGAGTTTTTTAAGACATTTTCAGAAACGCTTGCCCCTCTTCTTCTATCTGTCTTCAAGGAATCACTCTCTTCAAATTCTCTCCCTTCAACAATGCGAGAAGCAGTTATTTCCCCTTATTTTAAAGAAAGATAAAAATCCCCTTCACTGTAGTTCGTATCGTCCGATTTCCCTTTTGAATACAGATGTAAAGCTTCTTGGCTCAACGCCTTGAGGTAGCTCTTCCTTCAATAATTTCAGCTGACCAGACAGGCTTCATGAAACACAGATATTCTTTTTTTAATATTAGATGCCTTCTTAATATCCTTTACAGTCCCTCTCCATCTAACACTCCAGAGATTTTACTATCTCTCGATGCTGAGAAAGCTTTTGATAGAGTGGAGTGGCACTATCTTTTCTACACTCTTGAAAAATTTGGCTTTGGTCCAAAATTTTTGTCCTGGATTAAAGTTCTCTACTCCTCTCCAATGGCAGCAGTACGTACCAACAATAACCTCTCTCCCTATTTTAAACTACAAAGAGGCACCAGACAAGGCTGCCCGATGTCTCCGCTCTTATTTGCAATTGCCATAGAACCGCTTGCATTGGCTATTCGACAGGATATTAATATTAAGGGAATCGTTAGAGGAGGATTAGAGTGTAAATTGTCGCTTTATGCAGATGATTTGCTGCTATATATTTCAGATCCCTTGTTGAGTCTCCCTAAACTGCTGGGCACATTAAAATATTTCAGCAAAATATCAGGTTATAAAATAAATCTGCAGAAGAGTGAATTAATGCCGATCAACATATCTGCAGAAAACATCTCTCTGAGTTCAACCCCTTTTAAAATAAACATGAAAAAGTTTAAATATCTGGGAATTTGGGTTACACATGACTATAAAGACCTATATAGGGCTAATTTTCTACCCTTATTAGATGGATTGAAACAGGACATTAAACGTTGGGATCTGTTGCCCCTTTCCCTGAGTGGAAGGATCAATACTATCAAAATGAATGTATTACCTAAGTTCCTTTATTTGTTTCAGAACCTTCCCATATTTCTGACCAAATTCTTTTTCAGATCCATAGACAAGCTCATATCAACCTTTATCTGGAACAAAAAGAAACCACGTATACGGAAAAGCATATTGCACAGACCGCGTCTTCAGGGTGGCATGGCACTTCCTAATTTTCTGTTTTATTATTGGGCAGGCAACATTAGGGCACTTATGTTTTGGATGTCAGGTATAGACAGCTCAAACACCCCTAAATGGTTAACCTTGGAATGTACTTCCTGTGGACCCTCCACCTTGCCGGCTTTATTGTGCACTGAACTCCCATTAGCAAAGCCCATTGTAGCACACAGCTCCTAACACTACTAGTAGTAATGTAATAAATGACTCTTAAATGTCTTAATTATACTAGGCTAGAATCAGAAGACACCGGACTCGAACAGGAGGCAGATAGGGATATTTGCAAAGTTAAATGAGCACACAAGACCAAAAGTTAGAAACTGGTACCTTGTATTTTTTTCTGCAGATAACAAAATAAAAGTATAAAAATATAAAGTAAATCTTTTCAGTGACAATCAATATTGCACATTGTACCAACAAAATCAAAATAAAATGGTAGATTGATATCAAAAGAGAGAATTCTTATCAATAAACTTATCTCTGGCTGGTACGCCGGATCGGGTGCACCCTTATGTAATTCAAAATCTCAATTCTCAAAATTTGGATCCAAATTCAGGTAAGTAACAGTATTAAAACAATACCCTGTTCAATATTATCACTTCACAACTCACTTCAATCTAGGAACAGTTCACTATTCACTGTAACATCAGTGACAAAATTATCCATAACCACATCACAATAATATACGCACAGTGTAAATTCTCAGTCCTTTCACTGTTTTCAGTGATCTTACTGACTCAGTCTTTCCACAGGCACCCGGGATTGAGTTCCAGGAATGAAGAAGACGTCTTTAAGTCAAAAGTCAAGTCAAAATAAAATTAAGTCAAAGTCTGGGTGGTGCAAGTAGCGCTGAGCGAAAGAGGCGGGTTTTGTGCTGTATGTGATGCTTATCCTACCACGGTGGCAGGAGGGGGTTAAGGATGGCAGTTCTTGGGTCTGGACTCTCCAGTTTGGGCTCTTTAATCCAAGGCTCTCATGGACTCATCTGGTTTAGCTCGCCATCAACTTCAAATCTTCACAAAAAAACCTGACCTGCATTCATTGACATGGCCAGAAGGGTTCATTATTCAATGACATTTATAAATAAATATATTTTCAGGAATGATTGATTCCTTTAACTTTAACAAAACATATGCAAATGTATATTGTACATTTTAAAAACCTTTTTAATACATTTGAATCATTTTTAACACATTTTTATCCTTTTTAACACATTTGAATCATTTTTAACACATTTTAATCCTTTTTAACCTTTTTAATACATTTTAATCCTTTTTAACCTTTTTAGTTAAAGCAAAATAATAAATGAACTTAAAGCTATACAATGTAAATACACTATAATTGACACTATAGTCTCATCTTTTGCTCTTTTGTTAAGCAATGAAACTACAAGCATGAAATAAAATACCTGACAAAACATAAATTAATGTTGCTTCAGTATCAAATAATTCAGTGACTTTTGCCAGCCACAGTAAACATTGAGCACTTAAACACTCTTTAGGTAACATTTGTATTATTCCCCGTTGTCAAACAGCTTCTCTTTAGTTGAGCTCTGCAACAGTAATTCCCCTGTTTACACTTGAACTCGCTAGCTTAGCTATTAGCGGCGTGGCCTGTATTTACTGCAACTCACCAATTCAGGAGTTTCTTAGGAGTTCGGCAGGTTTCTGAGCAGGGCCTCTCATAAAACACACATCTACGAACTTACAACAAAGTATAAGCTGTTATTTTCCTGTTTTGACAACGTTATGTTACATTTTTTAACTGTTTTATCTGTTATATTTACCGTTCACAGCAGCTTCTCTCTGCTTCACGCAGTGCCTGACTAGCGTCTGCCTAATGTTACTCTCTAGTCTGCCTGCGTAACGGCGGAGCTGAGCTCTGATTGGCTGAGGCACTTCAGCTGTTAACCCTTTGTGACCTGGGTTACACCCTCCCCTCTTGAACCCATGTACGTCCCGTTGCATGTACAACTAGGCTGAGTAGTCACTACGGGGAGTGAATGACCAGGAACTGATTCAGGACCACTAATCTCACTTAAAAAACATCAGTATAAGCTACAGTTAGACCTTGAAAAAGGGCTTGTGCAATAGAGATTAGTGGGTTGCCTATCTGCGGATAATGAAATCTCTTAGGTTTCTGCCTGTGCCTTTGGGATCGGCGAAGTAAGCTTTCATCATCCTGGTTGTCAGTATCATGTTGATTCTCCAATAGGTCATTGCTTGTGTCCATATTAGCAATTCTGGGCTCTCTGATTTCCATCTCTTCAGATACACCACTTGGTCGTGGATGTCTCTCGTCACCTCCTGATATATCAGACGTGGAACATGGTTCATTAGAGGATGTGTTTAAGACATCGACAGGTTCACCAGGTGTTTTTGTCAGATTTGTATTTTCAGGTTCAGCTAAGACATTCTCTCCATCAGGTAGGTTATTCTGAGGTAAGTGATCAACAAGAGACTCGTTCCCATTTGTTATTACCCCATCTGGGTCATTTGCATCAGCTGGATTCGTCACGTCCTGTTCTTCAGTGTCTGGGATTTCAGGTAAGTATGGTGCGTCAACTGACTGATGGACAGAGGTAGGTTCTGGCAGAGAGTCAGGATTCAGAGGAACATCAGGAGTTGTCTGATTAGTTTGCTCTCTCCCAGAGTTTGGATTGTCAGGGAAAGCAGTAAATCTGGTGGGGTTGTGACAAGGGGGTTCATGAAACCAGTGAACTACAAGTTCGTTCTCTTCGTCACTTGAACCAACAGCCTCGGTTTCACTGACACATGCTGTCTGTCGAGTCCGCGGCCTATGGACAGGTTTAGGCTGAGGAAGCCCTTCCTCTGCTGTACTGGGAAGGAAACTACATGGAAGCAGGAGATCACGATGTAACGTACGTGTGGGAGCCTCTCTGTTTTCTGGTCTTACTGTATAGACTGGGAGGTCTCCAGCACGTTTGACTACAATATGGACATCCGCTTCCCACTTGTCTGCAAGTTTGTGCTTACCCCGTAGCCGCACATTTCTTACTAAGACCCTGTCCCCGATTTCAAGACCTGAGGAAGTCACTTTCTTATCAAATCTAGCCTTGTTTCTCCCTGCTACTTTCTGGGCATTTCGAGAAGCCAGTTTGTAGCTCTCTTCCAAGCGAGATCTGAGATTTTGTACATACTGTGAATGTGATTTCTGCTGATCTCCTTTCAAGGGCAACCCATAAGCTAGGTCAACAGGTAAGCGGGGTTTACGCCCCCGAACATTAACTCATACGGAGTGAACCCTGTCACCTCATTCCGTGTACAGTTGTATGCATGCACTAAGGGTTTTACAAACTCTTTCCAGTGTGACTTTTGTTTGTTCTCCAATGTTCCTAACATGCCTAACAACGTTCTATTGAATCTCTCTACAGGGTTACCCCGTGGGTGGTATGGGGTTGTTCGGATTTTGTGAATACCTGCAACTTCACATAGCTCCTTGATCAATCTGGATTCAAAATCAGGCCCCTGATCACTGTGTATCTTCTCTGGTATACCATAACAGACCATCAGGTTTTCCCACAAACACTTAGCAACTGTCCTCGCTTTCTGGTTTGGGGTGGGAACCGCAATTGCAAATTTGGTGAAATGGTCGGTAAGTACGAGTATGTCCTTTGTGTTACTGCTATCGGGTTCTAGTGACAGGAAATCCATACATATTAACTCCAGGGGTCTGGTGGTTTTTATGGTTACCATGGGCGCAGCTTTCTCAGGAAGGCTTTTTCTGCGTGTACAGCGGTCACATGTTTTAACTTTGCGCTCTACATCTGCAGAGAGTCTTGGCCAGTAAAATCTAGTTCTGACAAGGTCAAGGGTCCTGTCAATGCCCATATGGCCCATATATCATTGTGCAGACTTTGCAAGACTGATGCTCTGAGCACTTCAGGTAGAACCAGTTGGTATGTAACCTGATCTCCATCCAATCTTTTCCGGTACAACACCTCGTCATGTAGCTCTAATCGGTTCAATTCTCTCAACAGGAGAGGGAGCTCAGGAAGTTCTGTACGCACAGTTGGAGGCGGTTTTTCTCCAAGTTCTATCTGGGCAATAACTTCTCTGATAGTTGAATCCGCTCTCTGCTTTTCTTTAAGCTCTGAATGAGACAGAGAAGGAATGACTGCCAATCCATGCCGGTCCTCTGCAACAAAGCTCTCTGGAATTGCATCCATGGAAACTGTAAGGGACTCAATGAGAGCGATGCCACCGTCGCTGGAACAGGAATCATCAGCGACTTCAACCAAATGACTTTCACAGATTGCTTTGACGGCGTCCTGGTTCACCACTTCTCGAGTTTCTGTGTCGGCCAAGTGGCGTTGTGTGAATCGGGCTATGCGCTCTTGCTCTTTCTTAGACTGAGCGTCCTCAACCAGTTCTCCATGTGGCCGCCTAGAGAGGGCATCAGCATCCTGGTTTTGCTTGCCTGCCCGATACTGCAGTTTAAAAGAGAAGTTAGACAGAGCGGCAAGCCATCTGTAACCAGTGGCATCTAATCTAGCAGAGGTGAGTATGTACGTTAAAGGGTTACTGTCTGTGACAACAGTGAAGTCACAGCCATAAAGATAGTCGTGAAATTTCTCGGTCACAGACCACTTGAGGGCAAGAAACTCTAACTTATGGGCTGGATAGCGAGACTCGCTTTGTGACAGCCCTCGACTAGCAAAAGCTATGGCCCGAAGCTTGCCCTCCTGCTCTTGATATAACGCTGCCCCGAGGCCAGTAGTGTGCTAGCGTCCGTGTGGAGGATATAAGGCTTCGTGGGATCGGCGAACCCGAGAACAGGAGCCGTGGTAAGTTTGTCAATAATGGTTTCGAATGCTCTCTGACATTCACATGTCCATCGACTCTCAAAGGGGTGTCTGGGATCATGATATTGATCTGATTTTACTTTGACCTTTGTGTTTTTCCGGAGGGGTGGATATCCGCGGGTCAGATCATTTAGTGGCCTGACTATGGCTGCGTAGTCCTTGATGAATCGGCGATAATAACCTGAGAAGCCTAGGAATGATCGCAACTCTTTCAAATTTTTGGGAATTGGCCAGGTCTTTAAGGCTTCGATCTTTTCTGAATCTGTCTCAACGCCATTCTCAGACACTACATGTCCAAGATAACGCACACTTGTCTGAAAAAACTTGCACTTTTCAGGAGACAACTTCAGGCCATACTCCTTGAGACGGGTGAGTGAGTACTCGCATTAACCTGCTCTCGTGTTCCTCCAGAGACTGTGAAAAAAATGATAAGGTCATCCAAGAAGACCAGAACCTCTTTCAGGTTCATGTCACCTACACATTTCTCCATCAGTCTCTGGAAAGTACTCGGCGCGTTAGTTATGCCCTGTGGCATGCGGTTAAACTCCCAGAACCCTAAAGGAGTGACGAAGGCGGTCTTGGCTTTGTCAGCTTCATCAACCTCAATCTGGTAATAGCCAGATTTAAGGTCGAGCACCGAGAACCACTTTGACCCAGTTAGCGCCGAGAAAGTCTCTTCCAGGTTTGGGAGAGCATAGGAGTCTTTCACAGTCTGTAAGTTGAGCTTCCGATAATCGATGCACAAGCGAACATCGTTATTGCGTTTCCTTACAACCACAATAGGGGATGAATACGGAGATTCAGACTCCCTTATTACACCAGCAGCAAGCAACTCCTGCAGATGTTTTCGCACTGCTTCGATGTCATGCGAGTGTATGGGCCTGGCGCGATGCTTAAAGGGAGTCTCATCATGGAGTCTGATATGATGCTTCACCTTGTCAGTGCATCCGAAATCCAAATCATGGTGAGCAAAGACTTCAGGCATGTCGCTCATCTTTTTAGTGATGCGTTCTTTCCACTCTGGTGATATTGGAGAATCACCAAAGTTAAAGCACAAGTCTGGCTTTGAGGGGTTTTCTGTATCGAAAGCATTGCTTACATTGTGTTGTGATAGGATGCTATGGAAAGCACCAAGTTCAGCAATGACACAGGTAGGTGGGATTGTAACATCCTGCTCAGATTCATTTTTGATCACGACTGGCACTTTTGTGTGGTGCCCTACTAGGAAGTGTGATGAGGCAACTTTTCACGCAAAGGCCACCAGGCAATGGTGATTGAGTGGGATGTTCTATAATAACCCATTTTTCTGTAGAGGGGTTATGAACATTGGCTGATCCCTCAACAACAGCAGTGTGGCCGGCAGGAATGACAACAGGGCTCTTCCCTAGCATTTTGACAAAACCTACATTGCCGTCTCTGTTCTGTTTTTGTCTTAGTTCAAGTGTGTGTAGTACTGCCCTGTAACCATAAGGACCTGGTTGGTAATTTGGGGTCTTTGTGTCTGAATACCTCTCATATAGGACATCAAGTGTGTTTGTTCCTATCAATACAGGTGTCTGGTTATCAGGGTGTACATCCGGGACAACAAGAGCAAGGGTAGGTATCTCTGTGTCGCATCCCAGAAAGTCTTTGGGGAATGTGACAGCTACTTCTATGTAACCTAGATAAGGGACAGATTGTCCGGCTGCACCTTCAACCTCTAGAAGATCGTTTAGTGATTGGATGTCTTGGTTGGATAAGTTCTGCTTATAGAATGACTCTGATACTGTAGTCACTTGGGAACCAGTATCTAGAAGACAACTATAATCTACATTATCTATTTTGACAAGAGCTGTGCATTTAGATCCTACCAACCCCTTGGGCAGTTTGTAGACTGGTTTCTTTGTATAGGACTGATTATGGTTAGCACGCTGTTTGTGCTCAGTTTCAGCGGGACATGATTGACCGGCTACAGTCCCTGTTCGTCCCGTAACAGAGACTGTGTCTAGTTTAACTGCTCAGCTGCAGCTGTAGGGTTTTCCATTTCCCACTTTCTTTGCCTCTCCTTCAACAGCTTCCTTTTTTCCGCAACGAAGGACTGGGTTTGGTTCGCTGTCGCAATTTGGTTTGATGTGCCCATCTTCACCACACAGAAAGCAGTACCATGGTTTTGGCTTGGAGCTCTGATTTCTGTTAATTCCCTGCACAGTTTCTTTCATGCCTCTCTCAGCTTTTTGTTTCTCACTTGGCTTATTGCTTTGAGCTCCATGGGGTTTGGAGACTCTCTTTTTCTGTTGCGATGTGGTCAACGTTGCAAGCTGACTTTGGATCTCTGCCACTTGTCTACTAAGTTCTTGGGTAATTGTGCTAAGCGCATCATATGTGCCTTTTCCTCCCTCACAGCTATATGCAGTTTGTACTTGCGATGTTGCTTTCTGCTTTGTGGTACCAAGATGTTGTCTCATGCGAATGGATTTGGCTGCATGGCGATCTTCCTCTGTGCGCAACAGTAATAGCAGCTCAGCAAATGATGGCAGGACTTGATTTCTTTTGCTTCAACTGGAGCTCAGTAAGCAGAGAATCATTCCAACATCCCCTGCAAAAAACTGTATGAGAAGATGTTTGTTGACTTCTTCACTTGAAGCGCCACCCCTTTTCACAGCTAAATTTAAAGCTACCTGAAGGCGCTGCAGGTACGCAGATGGTTTTTCACCAGCGTCTTGCAATGTATCAAGGAATTTGGCATACAGCTCATCCCCATCTTGAACTGTCCCATAAGCAGAATCTAGCAACTGAAGATAAGCAGCAGGTAAACTACTAGGGCTCAGGTGTCTAACAACATCAGCTGCTGGAGGTAAGAGGCTTTCTAGAATTCTCCTAGACCGCTGGAGGTCTGATATGGCAGGATCAGTCATAACTAGTTCCACACTGGAACGCCAGGAATCATAGTCTGGTTCATGGGTAGGTCTTGGGGCTTTCCCTGAGAAGGCACGGAGTCTCATTGAGGACTGCATTTGCAGTGCACTATCTTCCCTTTTTACAATGTGCTCCACCACAACCCTCTGGATTTCTGGTGGACTGAGATCATGTGCAGCAATCAGAGGAATGTTCTGGATTCCACTGCTTTGGGCAACAGGTGGTGATTTGTCAACATCTGATAGGGCAGCTTTAACAGGGAGGTTAACTGGGGGAACCTGGGCTAGGGTTTCCTCAACACCTAATTCAGGCATAGCTGACTCATCTTGGTCAGAGGTAGGTGTGGCAAGGTCAGTGATGCACTCGCTTATTTGGGACATCATGTCTTTAAGGACCTCAGCGTAATCCCTCCCACTCATCTTAGCAAGCCCTTTCAGTTCATCAAGATATGATTTAGTTGTGGTATTCCCCATTGTTTGTGTGTAAACACTAGCAAGTGACTTTACACAGTAAGTAATCCCTCTATCAGTTGAATGACTATGAGGTAGTAGTGGTTTTAGATCTTCCACTGCAACTCCTGAGTTGTACTCTAGGATTAGGTTTTGGAAAAACACGGAGGACTCATCATCTACTTTTATGATTCTGTTAATGGAACCATATTGTTTTATAAAATCCACTATCTCTTCATCCCTTTCATCTCCAACTCCTCCACTGACTATTACAGCATTTGGAATTTTGATGCTATGTTTCTGGACTATATCCATTTTCTTTTGTCAGTGTTCATTCAATATTGCAAATATGTATTCTGCCTCCTGGCTGGCTCGCCATAAAACTGTAGCACACAGCTCCTAACACTACTAGTAGTAATGTAATAAATGACTCTTAAATGTCTTAATTATACTAGGCTAGAATCAGAAGACACCGGACTCGAACAGGAGGCAGATAGGGATATTTGCAAAGTTAAATGAGCACACAAGACCAAAAGTTAGAAACTGGTACCTTGTATTTTTTTCTGCAGATAACAAAATAAAAGTATAAAAATATAAAGTAAATCTTTTCAGTGACAATCAATATTGCACATTGTACCAACAAAATCAAAATAAAATGGTAGATTGATATCAAAAGAGAGAATTCTTATCAGTAAACTTATCTCTGGCTGGTACGCCGGATCGGGTGCACCCTTATGTAATTCAAAATCTCAATTCTCAAAATTTGGATCCAAATTCAGGTAAGTAACAGTATTAAAACAATACCCTGTTCAATATTATCACTTCACAACTCACTTCAATCTAGGAACAGTTCACTATTCACTGTAACATCAGTGACAAAATTATCCATAACCACATCACAATAATATACGCACAGTGTAAATTCTCAGTCCTTTCACTGTTTTCAGTGATCTTACTGACTCAGTCTTTCCACAGGCACCCGGGATTGAGTTCCAGGAATGAAGAAGACGTCTTTAAGTCAAAAGTCAAGTCAAAATAAAATTAAGTCAAAGTCTGGGTGGTGCAAGTAGCGCTGAGCGAAAGAGGCTGGTTTTGTGCTGTATGTGATGCTTATCCTACCACGGTGGCAGGAGGGGGTTAAGGATGGCAGTTCTTGGGTCTGGACTCTCCAGTTTGGGCTCTTTAATCCAAGGCTCTCATGGACTCATCTGGTTTAGCTCGCCATCAACTTCAAATCTTCACAAAAAACCTGACCTGCATTCATTGACATGGCCAGAAGAGTTCATTATTCAATGACATTTATAAATGAATATATTTTCAGGAATGATTGATTCCTTTAACTTTAACAAAACATATGCAAATGTATATTGTACATTTTAAAAACCTTTTTAACACATTTGAATCATTTTTAACACATTTTTATCCTTTTTAACACATTTGAATCATTTTTAACACATTTTAATCCTTTTTAACCTTTTTAATACATTTTAATCCTTTTTAACCTTTTTAGTTAAAGCAAAATAATAAATGAACTTAAAGCTATACAATGTAAATACACTATAATTGACACTATAGTCTCATCTTTTGCTCTTTTGTTAAGCAATGAAACTACAAGCATGAAATAAAATACCTGACAAAACATAAATTAATGTTGCTTCAGTATCAAATAATTCAGTGACTTTTGCCAGCCACAGTAAACATTGAGCACTTAAACACTCTTTAGGTAACATTTGTATTATTCCCCGTTGTCAAACAGCTTCTCTTTAGTTGAGCTCTGCAACAGTAATTCCCCTGTTTACACTTGAACTCGCTAGCTTAGCTATTAGCGGCGTGGCCTGTATTTACTGCAACTCACCAATTCAGGAGTTTCTTAGGAGTTCGGCAGGTTTCTGAGCAGGGCCTCTCATAAACACACATCTACGAACTTACAACAAAGTATAAGCTGTTATTTTCCTGTTTTGACAACGTTATGTTACATTTTTTAACTGTTTTATCTGTTATATTTACCGTTCACAGCAGCTTCTCTCTGCTTCACGCAGTGCCTGACTAGCGTCTGCCTAATGTTACTCTCTAGTCTGCCTGCGTAACGGCGGAGCTGAGCTCTGATTGGCTGAGGCACTTCAGCTGTTAACCCTTTGTGACCTGGGTTACACCATCTCTTATTATACCCTTAACCCTGTTGTGGCACACTCTGTTAAAATTTGGTATCAGTTCAGGAGATCATTTACTCTTAACAGCCTCTCCCTTTTTGCTCCGATTACAAAAAATCACGTTTCCTCCCTCGGTGTCGGATGGAGCCTTTGGTGTATGGTCCAGGAGTGGGATACGTTCATTACAGGATCTATATGTAGAGAATAACTTCGCCTCTTTTGAACAACTAGTAGATAGATTTAATATCCCTAGATCCCACTTCTTTAGATATCTACAATTGCAAAACTTTATTGCCTCACATTCCATCTGCTTCCCCTTATATCCCCGGGTGTCTTTGTTAGACTCCATCTTCAAGCTGGGGAAAAACTTGAAGCAGCTTATAGGTAGGATATATGGCCTTCTTAATGTATTTAATTTGTCAACTTTAGATTATCTCAAACATAAATGGGAAGAGGATTTAAGTGAACAGATCCCAGATGCAGTGTGGCAGAAGGTTATTAGGAGGATTAACACGTCATCTATTTGTCAAAGGCATACGGTTGTACAGTTCAAGATAGTACACTGGCTTCATTGGTCCAAGGCTAGGCTGTCCAAGATTAGACCGGAGTTAAACCCTACCTGCGATAGATGTAAGCAAGCTCATGCAACCCTACTACACATGTTTTGGACATGTCCGAAACTACATCACTTCTGGCAGTCGATTTTCAATACTCTTTCCAAAATATTAATGGAGCCGTTAAATCCATCCCCTCTTGCTGCTCTATTTGGTGTCACTCCACAGGCTGTAAATTTAAGTAATTCTAAGTCTAATATGGTGGCCTTTTGTACACTACTGGCCAGACGTCTGATCCTGTCGAGATGGAAAGACCCTCTTCCCCCTTCATACTCCCATTGGATCAGAGAAACTATGCAGCATCTGAAGCTGGAAAAAATAAGATACTCTCTCCAGGGGTCTGTCTTGAAATTCTATGCAATCTGGCAGCCTATCTTAGCTTTTGTGGCTCAAATGGAAGCAGAAAATGTAACCCTATAATAAACGTGAATCCCTTACTTTTATTGTCACATGTGTTTTTTGTCTGATGTATTTGTTTGTGTGTATCACCTTGTCAACAAGTACATGACATGTCTATCTATGTTTTAGCAGTACAGGTCTGTTGGGTGGGGGGTGGTGACCGGGGATTAGTTTGTGTTTGTATTGTGTTTGTATTTTGTATTTTGCGTATAATGTAAATCTCGAATAAAAAGACTTTGGGTGAATTCCAATTCCTCCCTTAACCCTCAATCTCAACCCTCAATCTCAAAAATGCGCGCTCCCGCTAAGGGCAAGTGGTGTCCCAATTCTAAGGGACATCAAGTTGAGGGACAAGTTTAAGGGCTGTATCGCCCTCAAAATTGAGATTTTCCGACACCACCCTTGGAAGTAAGGGCTATCCAGAAGCTAGCTACAAACGTAAGTATCTTCGTATATCTTAAAGATATAAATGTTACGAAACCATTTTATTGTGTTTGTTTGAGACTTTTTTCATGGATTAACATCGTTGTTGCGTAACATTTATTTTTTTACTTTACGGTGTTTGCTGCTGGACCGGCGGTCCCGTCGGCTTCACGTTGTACTCGTCGGTGGTCCTGGTACATTATTCAGTCCTCCGTCGCTACACAACAAAGTAACGTGAAGCCGAGCCGGACCGCTGACCGGACCGGTCCGCCGACCGTGGCGGTCCCGGTCCCGTCAGCGGTCCGGGTCGGCTTCACGTTACTTGTACTCGTCGGTGGTCCCGTTCCGCCGTCCCGGCCCCGTCAGCGGTCCAGGTCGGCTTCACGTTACTTATACTCGTCGGTGGTCCCGTCAGCGGTCCGGGTCCCGTCGGCAGTCCCAGGCAGCTTCACGTTACTTGTTTACCTTGTTGTGTAGCGACGATGGACTGAATAATGTATCCTCTATTGTGTTATTTGCTAATATTATTTAGAGAATATACAGCGCTCTTTTCAATGTTATCCCTGTGTCATTTCAGGAAATACAGAGACAACACGGGCTCTAATACATTTCAGTCTGATGACGTAACTGCACTCGAGGGGTGTCCCATTTCTAAGTCACAAGATAACCCTCACACTTACTTTCGAGGGTTAAGATTGAGGGCCAAAAATTGAGGGTTAAGGGCGAGGGTTGAGATTGAGGGTTAAGAGAAGAATTGGAATTGGCCCTTTGTTCAAAAAAAAAAAGCTAATTGAGAAGGCATATATGGCTATATTTCAAATTTGGAAAGTGAACTTAACCAACACTGGAAGTTGGCATAGATGTTGGATGGATGCTTCATGTTGCATATTGAACATTTTCATTGCAGCTGCAGACAGTTAGCCGTTGTAGCGCAGCTGCACAGGCAGCGTTTTACTCTTCACATAAACACATGCCACTACAAGGGTAACTTAGCTCTGTTTAAGAATCCCTGTTAGGATCACACAGTGTTTACATGTGTGTCTACATGTAATGATAAAATACAAGAGGTTGACTAAATGAGCAGTGGCAAACTGGCTGTTTTGGTTGGCTGTTTCAGTGCTCGTCGTCCTGTGGGAAAGGCCTGCAGTCACGCGTGGTCCAGTGTATGCATAAAGTGACCGGTCGTCATGGTGACAACTGCCCACTGATGCTGAGACCACCAATCTACCGACCCTGTTACCATGATACCTGCACTGAGAAAGTCAATGTGAGGCCTTCACAAAGCTGGGTGAGATGCTTGTCACAGCTGCAGCTGTTTAAGACACACAGGTTCAGGGTGTGTTTACTGGTACTTTGCTTTGACATTTGGTCTGCTTTGTTTGTCAAATTGTCATATATATACTGTTTTTGTAACAGATGCCTGATGAAAGACATGGATGAGACCACGCTTTGATTGGATAGCGATTATGCTGTGGAGCCTGAACAGCGGGTTGAAGGAAGAGGAACGCTGTACAGACAACTAAGGACAACACTGCACACTCTCTGCACAACACTGATGAACCAACAGAGGTGGAGGCTTCTTCAGCTCAGCTGCTCCAAGAATCACAGCAGGAGGCCATTACAGCCTCCTGAAGTTACACAAGAGCCTGGAGAGGGGACCTCTCCTTCAGACTCAAATACTAAAGAATCTGTGTTAGTTTCTGGTTTTCCATTTTAGTGAAGTTCAGTGAAGTTTTCACTAAAATACTGCAACAATATAATTTCCATTTGGAGATAAATAAAGTATTGTATGACTGTTTTCTGATGAATATTTTATTGACGACGGAAACATGTGATGTGGATTTGAGTACGTATTGTTTCTTTAACCGACACAGGCCGCACAAAGACGTTTTTGAAGGTGTGGGTGATAAATGAGTTAAAATACCATCAGCGGTTCCTTTGTTACAGTTGCTCGTGCAGCGAACATCATAAGTTCATGTTGATGAGAAGTTGGTGATCTGGACATCAGAGAATTCAACTGTAGCCTGTAACAACTGCAGTCTCTAACACCTGTAGCCTATAAAGACTTCAGTCTGTAACACCTGTAGCCTGTAACAACTTCAGCCTGTAACGACTGCAGTCTGTAACACCTGTAGCCTGTAACGACTTCAGCCTGTAACAACTTCAGTCTGTAACACCTGTAGCCTGTAACAACTGCAGTCTGTAACGCCTGTAGCCTGTAACGACTGCAGTCTGTAACGACTTCAGTCTGTAACACATGTAGCCTGTAATGACTGCAGTCTGTAACGACTTCAGTCTGTAACACCTGTAGCCTGTAACGACTGCAGTCTGTAACGACTTTAGTCTGTAACACATGTAGCCTGTAATGACTGCAGTCTGTAACGACTTCAGTCTGTAACACCTGTAGCCTGTAACAACTGCAGTCTGTAACACCTGTAGCCTGTAACACCTGTAGCCTGTAACAACTGCAGTCTATAACGACTGCAGCCTGTAACGACTTCAGTCTGTAACGACTTCAGTCTGTAACACCTGTAGCCTGTAACGACTGCAGTCTGTAACGGCTTCAGCCTGTAACAACTTCAGTCTGTAACACCTGTAATGACTGCAGTCTGTAACAACTGCAGTCTAACACCTGTAGCCTGTAACGACTGCAGTCTGTAACTACTGCAGCCTGTAACGACTTCAGTCTGTAACAACTTCAGCCTGTAACGACTTCAGTCTGTTACACCTGTAACAACTGCAGTCTGTAACAACTGCAGTCTAACACCTGTAGCCTGTAACGACTGCAGTCTGTAATGACTTCAGCCTGTAACACCTGTAGCTTGTAACTACTGCAGTCTGTAACACCTGTAGCCTGTAACGACTTCAGTCCGTAACACCTGTAGCCTGTAACACCTGTAACGACTGCAGTCTGTAACAACTGCAGTCTAACACCTGTACCCTGTAACGACTGCAGGCTGTAACGACTTCATCCTGTAACAACTGCAGTCTGTAACACCTGTAACAACCTCAGTCTGTAACACCTGTAGCCTGTAACAACTGTAGTCCATGCTGTGCTCATATTCCAGTTGTACTGCACTGATGTGAATTTTGGAACTTGGTTTGGTGTGTATGACGGCATGTACACGTTTAGTTGACTTGCTAGTTGAGTTGGGTGTCATTTCTACGTTCCCTGGTACTGAAACAACCTGACGGACAATGATAAAGAACACTTTAAAGAACAGTTTTTATGTAGCAGATCTGGATTTAATCATATATAGTAAATGTATCTTTATGTATTATATAAATAAATAATTACAACACTCTACAAATTTGTCAGACAGGTAAAACTTAACCACAATAATTGACAGCTTAACATCAAAATCCATTTCCAGCTGTTGTTTACGAGCTCTCCTCTTTAGCGATCATAAGAAATGAAGCCTTGTTGTTTCTCTGGGAAAGCCTCTCCTGACTCTGGAGGTTCTGCAGACCCTCTCCAACTGTGTCCCTGACAGCTCCAGGAGCTCGTGGTGTTCATGTGAGAGCTGGTGAAGCACTTGTATGTGAAACTGTCACAGAAAACTTTCATAAAACTTGTTCTGAATGTGAAGCTGTAGAATAAAAGAGTAAAATATTTACATGTACCCAAAGACAGCTGAGAAGCATCATTTTCTTCTTTACTTCATTTGTTTTTTTGTTTTTGTGCAACCATAACTCAGTGATTATGACCTCCAGAGTCACAAATCTGCTCAAGTTTCATAGATGACCTTTCTAAAGCCGGTTACTAAGTGTTTCAAAGCAACATTAAACCTCCAGGTTTAATCCAACTCAGTAGTGTAGTAAATATTGCAGTTCCCTGACTGACCACTACGGTCTAGCTCTAAAACGGAGCCAGTCCCTATTAAACCATTTAAAGATTATGTTAGATGAAGCCGTTCTGTTCAGAGGCATGGGTCGGTTCTCCTCTGGTGGTGTTCAGTACTTGAAAAGACTTTCACTTCATTAAACAGTGAGGAAATGCACTTGTTGAAATATTTAAATCAAATTAGTGCTTGAGTATTTAAGGACATTTTTTGGTTGAAATCGGGTATTTGGAGTTGTAGATATAGGCCCCGATCGTACACCACCCACTAGGCGCTACCCGCAAATTGCAGTTCTAGGAACCTCCGCTAACCGCCAACCAACCCTCCATGAGGGCCTCCACACTGGAGCTAAAAACTAAAAGATTAAAAGACAATTAAAAAATAAAAATAAAAAGGATAAAAACAGACAGCAGGTAAAATAATAATAAAATGTAATGTATAAAATGTGAAAGTTTAGAATTTATAAATAAAATGTAAAAATGTAATGATAATAAAATGCAAAGACTTAAAATAAATTTAAGACTTGGATTAAATCATTAAAATCAATTAGATTAAGAACAGTAGAATAAAAGATCTAAGAGTAAAAGAATCAGGTAAAAGCAGGTTAAAAAGGTGAAACAGTCTCTTTGGTTCTGATGTTCTCCTACAGGCTGGTCCACAGATAAGAACCAGGACCAGAACAAGAACCTCCAGGCTGGTCCACAGATGAGGACCAGAACCAGAACCAGAACCTCCAGGCTGGTCCACAGATGAAGACAGATGGTCCTGATGTTCTCCTCCAGGCTGGTCCACAGATGAGGACAGATGGTCCTCATGTTCTCCTCCAGGCTGGTCCACAGATGAGGACCAGGACCAGAACCAGAACCTCCAGGCTGGTCCACAGATGAGGACAGATGGTCCTGATGTTCTCCTCCAGGCTGGTCCACAGATGAGGACCAGGACCAGAACCAGAACCAGAACCTCCAAGCTGGTCCACAGATGAGAACTAGGACCAGAACGCCCCCTGCTCTTGTGTTCCCGCCACCTGGTCTTCTTCACTAGTTGTAGACTAGAAATTGTCTTTTTGGGAAGACCAGAGAGCAGGACATTACAGTAGTCTAAACCAGTGGTTCTCAACTGGTCTGGCTTCAGGACCCACCATCACCCTTAATGACAAGCCGTTACCCAAGTCAAGGAAAATTTCCAACTTCTCAAATTTATTGAATGAAAAGATCGTGCAGTCTTAATCAGAGATAGTAAAATAGAATATCACAGAATGCCAACACAAAAAAATAAGTTTATTGGTGAACCAAAATGGCAAAAACCAAAATGACTTCAAGTGGGAAATATTCCCTTTGTTGCTCAATTAGCTGCATTTTAATTAAATCCAAAACACTTCACTTCAGTAACTTCAACCTTTTTTAACAGACTCAACATGCACAAACATGAAATAAAAAAGTGCAACCACTGAGCAGTAGTTTCAAAAAGAACTCAAATATGTAGTACCCACTTCCGGAATACATAACAATTTCCTATTAAAACTATCTAGTCACTTATTTAACATTTCAGTAACAGCCATTTTTAAGACTCAACAGTGCTTTTTAGGGCTGGGCCGATACACTTTTGTGCCGATTCTCCTACGATTTTTGGGTCCCGATTCGATTTATATTGCGATTCTGATTAAACAAGTATTGCGTTTCGATTTTACCAAGTATTGCGATTTTTATATTTCAATTATTGAAATATAAAAATCATAATATAATAATATTAATAATAATAATATTAAATATTATATTTATTATATGTAATTATTGTCTATAATATTATAATAATATATATTATTATATTAATATTTATTATTATTATTATTATTATTATTATTAGTATATTATTTTAAGTATGAAATAATAATAAAAAATATAAAGATTAAATAAGTTTTAATATTTTTAAAAAATGCGCAATTTCTGTAGTTTAGAGAAGAGGTGTTCAACCCTGGTCCTCCAGGCACCCTATCCAGCAGGTTTTAGATGTTTCCCCTTCTTCTTCACACCGTGATACAAGTGGCTGTGTCATCAACAGACTTGTGCAGACTTTGAGGACAACCTGATAATGACCATTAATTAAAATCAGGTGTGTTGAAGCTGGGAAACCTCTAAAACCTGCTGGATAGGTGCCTCGAGGACCAGGGTTGAAGACCTCTGGTTTAGAGGTCTTCACGGGTCCACTTTCATGGACCCGACCCCGAATGGAGCCGTGAAAATTCGACCCGAAACCGACCCGACCCGAGCTATTATCATAAGTTCGGGAGTCCAAACCTGAATGGACCCGCAATTTTTGGGCCGTAAACGACCCGACCCGAGTCTTTAGTTTCCGACCACAAACTGAACCGAGTTACCCGAATAGAACCGAGACAATACAGCCTATAGTTGTTAATTTTAAAAGTTGTCTAGCGTTGAATAAAACTTGATTTTCTTACCTAAAGTTCTCTTCTTCTACCGGTTCAGTTGCTACATAGGCTACGTGATGGAAACAACAATAAATCCACGTCGTTATTTTCTTTGCGGATACAGATGCTATTGGTAGCAACTGCTAACGCTAATAGCCTACACCGGTCAGGACGTGTTGTGAATATGTTCTCATGCAGTGTTGTCATGTTGGTGATCCGTTGTGCTTTACAGCTGCCGGTAAACAAACCGGTAATAACACGCTACGGCAACACGATTGTTTCATGACAAACACGCCACGTTAATGAATAATCATTTAACAGCCCTGACATTAGCTGCCACCGCCAGTATCTTTACCTCTCCAGTAAACGCGGACCCAGCCTGTCAGAGAGCACAGACCTCTCTGGGTGGTGGCGAAGGATGTGCGCCGTCACGTTCGTGGTGTTACCACAGTAAGAGATTTGACTGCGACGCTTACATATGGCTTTCCTCATATCGAGCTCTCCTGCCTCGTGCTTTTTATAAGAACCAAATAAAGTCCATACGTTTGATTTGAAGTGGGTCGGTGTGGAAAGAGTTCAGACTCTGTGAAAGTACTTCGCTCGCTGCACTCCGCCATTTTGTCGTGTGAATTTGCCGGCATTCTGGTTACTATGTTGACACACGTGCTTCTATTTCCGGAAGTGTAGATGACAAAAGAGACAGCAAGCGGAGTGTTTCCACGGAGCCAAAAATCGATTCGTGTATGAGAATCGATTTTTTTAAATCCCAAGAAAAAAATCGCGATTAATATAAAAATCGATTTTTTGGCCCAGCCCTAGTGCTTTTATGCACAAATATGAAATAAAACAGTGCAACCACTGAGCAGTAGTTTCAAAAAGAACTGAAAATATATAGTTTTATCTGAATAACCACTCACTGACCTTTGTCTTCAAGATAAGAAAATCCATATCTCATATATTCGTGGTTGTATCTGTGTTTCACCTGCTCAACATATGAAAACAAACTCTGCAGGTCTTTTTCTATGGTGTAAACGGGTGTCAACTCACATTACAGGGCATTATCGCCATCGACTGTTAAGAAGAATGAATGACATGTTTGTTTTGTTTTTTTAGCATTTCCTTCATCAGGCAAAGACCCACGACCCACTGAAAACGGGTCTGCGACCCACCAGTTGAGAACTACTGGTTTAAACCACAGGAGATAAAAGCATCAGCACCTCCGTGTTAGCCTGAGAGAGAAACGGGCCGACAATATGCTTCAGATGATAAAAACCGATCTTTGTTACCTTTTTGATGTGAGGAATAAAATTAAGCTCAGAGTCAAAAATGACGCCCAGGTTCTTGACACATTGTGCAGGTTTCAAATCCTGTAGTCTTAAATAAAGTTTCTCTCTCTTGCCTTCAGGACCAATAACTAAGACCTCAGTTTTGTCCTGGTTGAGCTGTAGGAAATTCTCTGCATCCATGTCTTAATATCTGAAATACAGTTAAAAAGGACATCAACTGGTTCTGAGTCATCAGAAGACACAGTGATGTCCAGCTGTGTATCATCTGCATAACTGTGGAAGCTGATGTCTCCTGATGACGTCCCCAAGGGGAAGCAGATATAGATTAAAAAGAATTGGACCTAAGATTGACCCTTGGGGCACCCCACACTTAATTTTATGCCTTCTTGGGGAGCATGTATCCATACTGACAAAGAAACATGGATCTGTGAGATCAGAGCTGAACCAGTCCAGAACAGTACCAGAGAGGCCAACCAGCTTTCTGAGTCTAAAGCCGCTACCTGCCACCCGTTTCGAATGCTATCAGTCCATTCAAAGGGAGTTTGTCACGTGTAATCAGAGCTTTGAATGGTGCGAGTAGCCGGCATACTGTCTACCCGGTAGGCGTTTGTCATTATTCTGTGGGTTGATAATGGCTTTTCTATGGCTATACCCCAGCTACTGCTATTGAAAACCAAACTTAGGCTCAGTAGGTGTTTTGTCACCATTCTGTGGCTGGAAAATGCATTTAAAACAAATGCGGTAGGCCCCATTGATTCGATCATACCAGTCACGTGACCATTGCATTTTTTTTTTCCCCCACAGCAAAAATAAAGATAATATACAAAATTGTCTGCATTATATCGTATTATTATTTATTGTTATTGATGCGCACGCAGATTAGCGTGGCTCCCTGTCTGTCCGTTTTTGGTTCGTTTTCTTTTTTTTTTTTTCGGTTTTTCATCCCTTTTTGTCCATTTTTTAAGCTCAGTAGGTGTTTTGTCACCATTCTGTCGACCGCCACCTCTCCACGTCCGCGCCGGAGCGCGCCTGGTTGCCAGTGCGCGGATCCTGGATCATCGACCCGATCCGCACCTCCGGCGCCGCTGACCCTCCCGTCCATGCAGCCCCTGGGGAAGTGAGCGCACGTTACGGACCTCTGAATGAAATAAATAAAAATCTATTTACATGAAACAGGCGTGGGGGTCTCCTTTCTTAATGATCGCTGAAAATGAAAATACGTTCACGCAATCCAGAAATCTCCAGATCTTCAAGGCATTTTACGGAACGTTTATGAAGCCCCAATCCGGCAATATGATTCTTCGTGATGGTTTGACCAAAGATAAAGTTTTGTACACAAAGCAAAAATTTTGAGCGGCGATCTTTGGGAGATGAGACCCACTGTAGTCGACCGGAGCCCCGCCACCTCCCGCATCCGCCCCGCAGCGTGCCGGTGGGGCAGCCGCTGTCGCTGCTGCTTTTGTGCCCGCTGGTGGACCACCTGGCACACACACCCGGGGCGGCCCCCGATCTGAGCCACGTCAAGAACCGGGATCGGGTCGCTGGCCACACGAACCCCGACCGGCTGGACGCGGCGCTGGGGGGCTGTGGTCGTAATTCTCTTTGGATCTTCTTTGTTTTGTTGATGCTTTTGTGTTTTTAATTTGAAGCGCTTTGTGTCCGGTCTGAGAATATGCGCCACACAAATAAAACATAACTTACTTACTTACTACTACTATGGAGTTTTGGAGGTTTATTGAAGCAGAGGAAAGGGGAGTATTGTTTATGAACGCACTTTTAAAATATTTATCTGACACAACTTCAGTTTGATTAAGATTAAATTAAATAAAACCCCAGCGATGAGATAAACTCAGATATAAACATACATGCCGGACACGTAACAGGTTGGTACAAACCAGTCTATGGTACAAACAAATGAAGTTAAATAGTTTGATGTATTTATAGTTAAATGCCAGAATGTGTATCCAAGAGATGTTTAGGATGCATCCGTCAGCGGGCTGTTCTGTGGCTACTTTGGTTGGATTCTCGATATCGGCGTGACGTTTGTTTTCCCCTTTGGCCTGGTTGCTATGGCCCGCGCATGCTCAGATGTGTTCAGTGGCCCGGATGTTCGTGGTTGAGAATGCCTCTTTCTTGTTACCATCCAGTGTATAACTAATTTGTAAATATTTATTAATACACTGACAAAATGCCTTATTTATGCTTGGTAATGGGTAATACTAGAATTTAACACCACCACATAACGCCATATTTATGTTTCTCTGTTTTGCGTTCCTACACTAAGCATGAAAAATATTTCTCTGATCATGTGTATTAAAAACTAATATTCGAGTTGTTGTTCTCGAATTTCATACGTCCGCTGAGGGCAGAACTTCACTTGACAGTTGTCTGTAAGAAAGAGAGAGAGATTATCTCACTACCCTTGCATACCTCACATCAGTGGGCTAAAAATATTATTAGATTATTGTCATTTTAATTTGTGTAATCAAAACAGAAACACCTAAATTAAGCTTTATTTTCCCTTCTTTTAAGGACCAATATGGCTAAAAAAGGTAAGATCTCTGGTATTATGTGTGTAGTGTAGCCTATATCCTGTGATGTCTTGAAAGTGTAATGGTTAATGTTTAAAAATGTAATGGTTAATGTAAATGTAATGTTTATTATTGCCCATAGGACATCATTCTAGTGGTTAGGGTACCATAGCCAGCTGCCCAGCATGTATTCAAGCATATAAAGTGTCTAAATTAAGGTTCCAATGTGTCATGACATATTAGCTTTGTTAGGTTACTTTGTCACTTTATTTTTGTTCTGCAATGCCGTTAACACTGTGTGTGTGTGTGTGCATGCGTGCGTGCCCCTCTGCTCTCCTGATTATTCCATAGGCAGTAGAACATCAATTTCTGCAGAGCAGAGGGAGGTCTTGGAGGCCCTTTACAAACAAGGGCTGTCAAGCACCTCCTCGTCCAAAGATGAGCTGCTACAGGAAGCAGCTCGGAGGACAGGGTTGTCAATCGTAGTGATAAAAGTAAGTTTCCTATCAGGTAACTCTAGATAACATAACATTATTGTATCTAAATTGTGCATACCGAACCTCTCTTTTTCCTTTTGACTTTTTCCATTTGATCCCATCCTCTAGCGCCTCATTTGTCCTTTTAGCACAGCCAAAAATCTCAATAATGTTTTTCCTCTAGACCTCTGGCTATTTTATTTTTATATTTTCATTGTTATAATAATTTTAGTATTTTACAGAATTGGCATTAGTATAATAGAGCATGTAGTAGTGATAATAATACTAGTCCTACTCCTTGATTCAATTTTCAATTCAATACAGCTCTTTTTACAAGAATAAACATATGTTTACTTTCCTGACTTTTACTGTTGGAGAGGTTACATCACTGTGTAAACAGGACTATGTCACTACTCATATATATATATATATATATATATATATATATATATATATATATATATATATATATATATATATATATATATATATATATGGATGTGTGTGTGTGTGTTCATGCGTGTGTGTATAGAATAATGAAAAGTAAAAAAGAAAGAAGAAAGAGGAGATAATGGGGTTTTAAAAGTCAATTAAAATAAATACAGGCCTGGCAGTCCCCTAACTGGTTTCACCACCATCTTTTCCACACTCTTGATTTTTTAGGAATATTGACCCTAAATATACTAATTGAAATCATCACGTTCTTTCAATTAACTGTGTAAGCTCTGTGTCACCTGTGGTGCATTTTGATTTTAAATGGTAATCACTCATTATGACTTGCATTAATTACGTTTTGTGTCATTTCAGACCTGGATCGGGAACCATAGAAGAGGGCAAAGACCCTCTGTATTAAAGGCCCCCCGGCAGCGAAAGCACAAGATGCTTTACACAAAAGGCACCTCAGGGTATAATGTCTTTGTAGGAGAAGAAATAAGGGCTGGTGAGCGCCTTTTAACTATAGTATGTGTACTGTAGCATAGCATAAACCATTCTGCATTATCGTTAACCTTTTTAGGGATTAGTTTTAACAATTGAGTAATAAAGCTTTTGTCTTCATTTCTTAATGTTTTAATTGATTTTACAAAGTTAGCTTGTTTAATTGTTATTAATTGCTAGTATTAGAATATATATTGCACTGTTCTTTGTTGAAAATTGAAGATGCACAGCTTGCAGTATCAGTAATGTGATCTAGATATACTAAATAAATTGGGTAAATACAAACAAAAAACAGCCTTTAAAAGCAATGTAACAATGTATCCAGAGTAAATTCAGCTGTCATTGTAGCATGAAACTCAGGCTAGACACCAGATACTGCATATGACCCAGCCCTAAAACCCATTTGTTCATCATTCTGAAAAGTAATTAGTGTGGTTGCCGTAGTCAACACTAGAGTACTCATCCCTCTTTCTAACTAGAGTACATTTTTGGTTGTGACATCATCCAGAGGAAAAACCCTTGAAAGGAAAAAACAAAACAAACACAGTGCGCTGTCACTGGAAAATTATACGTCATGACAACCACACTTGTGATTTTAAATTGCATCTTTCTAGATTGAACTGCTCACTGTAATTCTGTCTATACAATATCTTGTTCAGGGTGTCTGTGTGTAAATAACTGTCATGGTTCAGTCTGCCATACTAACACTTAAGACATGCTTCTATGTGCTTTTTCCCTTCAATCTCAGGCACGAGCAATAGTTTGAGTGAGGCGGCCACTAAGTGGTCTTCATTAGATGCAGCAACTCAAAGTAGCTACAGGGCTGCAGCTCTCAACGCTGCAGAGCCCCCACAACCCCTTAGCGCACAAGACAGGCTGCGCTAAATAAAAGGGCACCTCAAGCAGATGGACATAGAGGTTTGAAATCAACCAAAGAGATCACTGCTTACTGATACGTCTGGGGAAATATAATTTATTTGAATAGGCTAGTACTTGCTTTGCAAACCGAGGCTGATGCCATCCTATATTGTTGCGTTGGTCAGAAATGTCCTACTTAATCATAGAATTATGTCTGTAGTTTGTTGTTTGGTTATTTGTTTAATTCCCCCCAAAAGGTCTGTGGATTGGGTCTCATCACTAGGTAGCTCTGATTTCCTGAGCACTGCCTTTACTGTGGTGCAAAACGTGCGCCACCACAGTAGCATCCACAACAGCGCTCAGAAAATCGTTCTATAAGATGTGTTGATATGATTTCCTCTGCAATGTTTGGGAGGGGTAATACTTCCAACCCAATTACTATCTTGGGAAATAAGTAATAAGTAAATAAATCATGACATTTGGATTTAATTTAGATTACATTTTTGCTAGAAAAGGCTTTGTGCTTCAATATGTTCTGGGTTAAAAGAAGTTGGTATACCTGTTTCCTGTTCAGGTTTGTACGTCGTGTTGTCTCAGCAGAAGGTTTGAATGTGTATGTGGGTTTATTTCATGTTCAACCAAAGACTCACTGTGACATACAGAACTACTAGTATATTGTGGCTGTCAGTTCATCGGTTTTGCTTTTACAACTATGCCTAATCTTAATCCTAACCCTAATTTTATCATTTTAAAATAGTTAAAATCATTGTCTATGGTTGAATCTACGCATACAGTAGCTTTTAGATACTAATTAACCTCTAAAACCCCAGAATTCATATTTGGGTTAAATTTTTGCTGGAAACAGCAAATTGACAAGCTCAAGTGTCGTAACTTTGCGAGATGTGAGCTTCTAGGTTGTCTAATTTCTGCAAAGATATTAATTGGAGCGAAAACTTTATAAAGTCACCAGTATAGATATAGCCCACGGGACTAACTCTAATCAATGTATCTCATCCATTTCCTGTCAGCCTTGTCAAAGGCATAAAAGCCCCCCAAAAATATTTGCAAAAAGATAAGAAAAGGATGCTGTTAAAATGGCTAATAGTGGTAATTTCATCACATCATCAGTTGCTTACTTAACGAAATAAGTTTGTCGCAGATGCATATGCGTAATACATAATTACTGGTAGATATTTGATACAATACGTAAGTCAAAATAAAAATACCAAAATACCAGCAAAATACCAACATAAGTATTATAGGACCTTATCATGTGTTGTCTGAAATAACCCCTGCTGTTTAATCTAAATTCTCTTTCTATATTGAATGTATTTTTGTTCTAAATGTGATTCTAGGTGGCTGGGCTGCAGTCAGTGGGAATGGAGGTGGTGATGCTGCAACTGACCCCCAAAACCCCGACTTGGTGCTTCATTCAAGCTGCACTAAAAGAGGAGAGGGTTTTGTCAACGCGACAGGCGTTGGGAACTATTTTGCTATCTACTGCAATGGTTGGTAGATATCTGCATTTACACAGTAATTAACTGAAATGATTGGCGGAGTTACTCCTTCTCTTATTTGTCGTTATCCTCCATTGCATTTCCTAGGAGTTTCCTTCTCTGCTCACTCATCAACAGTGGCTTCTTGCGGTTCAAAGAGTGATCTTTGTAAACAGGTTACATCACTCTTCAGTCAGAAATACAGTAAGTAGGAAAGACTTATTTACAAGGATTACTTAACCCCAATACACTTACTTATCCTGTAATACTCTGTTTTTCTTAATGTTTAGCCTGTACTTTACAACCATCCAAAAAGTCAAAGATTTAAGTTGTCTGTGCATCAAAACTGTGTCAAAATTGAGAAACTCCAAAAAACATCTGTAGGCTTTACAAATGCCAAAAAAAATTGACTCGGGTGTTTATTCGTTGACCTCAAGTGATCTCAGTTATTTTAAACAGACTCTGCACTGGATGTTTTTCTGGAGTAGACTGTTTGAGTTGTTATCTGCCATTGGTTACCTGTAGAATAGTATGCAATAGTATGTGTGTACAATTTGATCTGATTTCTGTGTCATTTAGAGGACTCCGGGGGTTTGGGTTTATTACCCTACAAGAAAGCAGGTTTACTTCGAGTGACAGGACTTCCCGGTGGCATCGCCCTCAAAAAGGCCAACCATTATGGTGTTGACCAAATGAAAAAGATATTAAGTGCAGCAGACAATATATCTTTTGAAATAGGTAATTGATTTTAAAATGTACAGAAATTCAACCCTGGAATAAACTACAGTACCAACATATACTTATGTCAACATGAGTAATGAGTGTCTGCCCATTGTGGGAAAAGCACTACCATCATGATGCAACATGAAAAATGCAAAATAAGATATTGAATAATAAACCACAGGTAATAAAAGCCAAACATGTGTTTTTGTAGTCAACCAGTGCTGAGGGGAGTCCAGACCATAACTTTAATTTTCAGGTTTCAGGTCAGTCATTATGTTTGAATTTTCCATGTCTATACAAGTTTGAATGGTATATTTTGGTGATGTTAGCAGATTCAGTCATTTCATATGTGTCTGTGTTCTGCATACTTCTAGTGTGATTGCTATTCATAGTGTTGAAGCCTCTTGTCTTTGCAGATGTTGACAGTACTGAGGAGCCACTTGAGGAAACAGTAGAAGGGCCCACACAGATGGATGGTCACTACTAAAATTGTCTATACAGGTCTGCTAATAAGATGCTCCAAGAGAGAGATGTATAGTTTTCCATTGTTAATTTCATTGTTTTGAAGTTCAGATATGGGCTGCCTCCATACGAAGTATTTATACTCCATACATTTATATCAATCATTCTGGTCTAATCATTCAGTTACCCACCTAATATTGGTACTCCATATATGGAGATATAGGACTCATCATGACAACCCTGTTGACATGATGACAGGTTTTGGGTTTTGTTGGTGAGAAAAATGGACACACAGACAAAATCTGCTCGTTTTCAGAGAAAACAGCAACCTTTGGTTGCAATAATGGTTTATGTTTACTGTCTACAGAAGCACTATACACTGATTTTATCATTGTGTTTCTCTCTTCTTGTTTACAGTAAATTCTCTGTATCTGTCATAATAGGTCATCAATTGTGTTTATTAAGTTAAAGCTTTTTGTCTGTAGACATTGAAAGTGCTGAGGAGACACTTCAAATGGACCCAGTGGGAGAAGTGCTCACACAGATGAATGGTCAGTATTGAAGTGTCTCTACATGTGTAAATGCTTTATGTTTACCTTCTACAGAAGCACTGTACACTGATTTCGTCATTGTCTTTCTCTCTACTGGTTTATAATAATTTCGGTGTCTGTCATAAGTGGTTATACATAGTGAAGTTAAAGGCTTTTGTCTTCAAGATTCAAGATTCAAGATCTTTATTTGTTACGTACACAATTATACTTTGTACATTGCGCAGTAAAATTTGTTATTGTACCCACAGGGCAAACGCTTTCTTCTAAGAAGAAACAGGAGAAAAAAAAGAATTAAGTTTAAATAAGTAATAAATAATAAATAAACACACAGTGCAGGAGATGAGAAAAACTATGAAGTCCAAATAAAACAGAGCAGAGTCACTGTTCAATATTATGCTTAATGTGAGTAGTGGTCACAGTTAAGCAGGCGGATGGCCTGAGGGAAGAAGCTCTTCCTCATCCGCTCAGTCCTGGTTCTCAGGCAGCGTAGACGCCGGCCTGATGGCAGAGGGGAAAAAAGATAGTGTCCCGGGTGGCTGGGCTGGTTGAGGATCTTCAGGGCCCTGGTCCTGCAGCGTTTAGTATAAATGTCCTGCAGGTTTGGGAGGGTGGTTCTGATGGTCCGCTCTGCTGAATGGACCACCCTCTTCAGGGCCAAGAAGTCCTGTTTGGTGCAGCTCCCCATCCATGTGGTGATGCTCCCACACAGGATGCTCTGGATAGTGCAGGTGTAAAAGTTCTTGAGCACCCTGAGGGGGAGCCTGAAGTCCCTCAGTCTTCTGAGGAGGAACAGACGCTGTCTGGCCTTCTTCACCGTTGTGGTGATGTGTTGAGTCCAGCACAGGTCCTGCGAGATGGTCACCCCAAGGTATTTGAAGGTGTCCACTCTTTCCACCTCAGAACCACAGATGACAAGGAGGAGGGGGTCCCTCTGCTGCTTCCTGCTGTAGTCCACAATCAGCTCCTTCGTCTTGTTGACGTTTAGCAGGAGGTGGTTCTCCCTGCACCAGTCCTCCAGGTGTGAGACCTCGCTCCTGTAGGCTGACTCGTTGTCGTGGGAGATCAGACCCACAACAGCAGTGTCATCAGCAAACTTTATGAGGACGGTGGAGTCTGAAGTGGCTACGCAGTCGTGTGTACAAGGAGTAGCAGAGGGCTGAGCACACAGCCCTGAGGGGTTCCGGTGTTGAGGGTGAGGGGGGATGAGGTGTGGTGTCCCAGCCAATCCACTTGTGTTCTGCTGGTCAGAAAGCTGTAGACCCACCTGCACAAGGAGGAGTACAGGCCCAGGTCGTACAGCTTGGATACCAGTCTGGAGGAAACTATGGTGTTGAATGCTGAGCTGTAATCAACAAACAGTATTCTCACAAAGTTCCCCCTACCAGTATCCACGTGGGAAAGGGTCTTATGGAGGAGGAGGGCTACGGCATCATCCACAGATCTGTTTGCCCGGTATGCGAACTGTAGAGGGTCCAGGGTGGGGGGCAGGGTGGAGGTGATGAATGTTTTGATCAGTTTCTCAAAGCATTTCATCACCACTGAAGTGAGGGCTATGGGTCTGTAGTCCTGTGGGCTGCTGGGGTGAGGTGTTTTGGGGGACTATAATGGACTTTTTGAAACAGGTGGGGATCACACACTGTTTCAGGGAGAGGTTGAATATTTCTGTGAACAGAGGGGCCAGCTGATCAGCACAGGCTTTAAGGACTTTGTAGATATTGCAAGTGCTGAGGGGCCACAGGAAACACACACAGTGGATGAGGCGCTCACAGAGATGAATGGTCAGTCTTAAAAATACTGATGCTGTGATCATGAATTTTCCATTTCTATACAATACAGTATATGATATGGCAGCATCAAAATCGATAAGCTAACGACACAATATAATTACCGATACGATATGCACACAGTTTAAGTATCTCTACTAGCTGCCAGGCAGCACACTTTTATATTATTACTATTTATTTCAGATTTTGTTGTCCAGAGTTTAAAAAAAGGTTTGATGAACAGATATGACCCAAAGTGGACTACTGGAATGGAGTGCTTTTATCGGCACATTTGATCCATGATTTCTATCCCTTTCCAATCCGATATCAGTGGTTTTTTTCTAATATCGGCTCTGATATCCGATCACCATATCATATTGTTGCATCACTACTTAAAAATGTCTATACATGCCTATACTGGTTTAGATATTATGGCACTAGCTGTGCCTGCACTGTGACACAAAGTTATCCTCCTAGTTCTATAGATACTGGAACAGATGTACCATATACCATATGCGTTCTTACTCCATAAGTTGTCTTTTTTATTGTCTTGTTATTTCATTTTGTATTTATCTAACATACAGAGAAAACACCTGTTCTTACATCTCCTGTTTTTGTGTTATGTGTAATAGGTCCAACTGAAGATCTTGAGAAACCGAGTGAAGCAGAAAGACTTTTGATGACAATTGACTTAAGTATGTTCATTTTGTCTAGTACCTCTTCAACTTGCATTTACCTTGGGGGATTTTATGATGAAATAAATAATTAAATGTAGAGATTACCCTCGTCAACCCACATAAGTATCAGTAGTTTGGTTGCTCTTAAAAGATGTTTTGAGATTTTGCTGCAGAATATTCTCAATACAGCCTTTTAGTTTGCCACACTGACAAATAAATAATATAAATAAATAATATATTAAATTGCAGCTATTGCAGCTCATAAAGCAGACCTCCAAGCTCACAACGGTCGCACCCACGACACGGCCGTTAGTTTCTATGTCAGTTGTTCTCGGCTTCGCTATACCATATTGGGGTTGATTATACTCTTTCTCTTTTCTTTTTTCCCTTTTATTCATGGTGTCCTTGTGTACTTATTATGAATTGAAAATTACAAATGTGATCATTCTCTTTCAAGGGCGTCAGTGTTCTCCAGAGATGGAAACCTCAACTGTTGCTGGGGGGGCAGCTGTGTATGGTCAGTATAGAGTACTCTGATAACAAAATGCATCCTCAATTTTCATTTGTGTCTTGGGGTCTTATTTATGAATGAGAGAAAAAGGGAAGATGGAGAGGGAGATCAGCCGGAGAATCGGAGCATCAGGGGCAGTATTGCAGTCACTGAATCGCACTGTCAATGGCGGTTGAAGATAGATTAATGGTTGGATTAGCAATGAAGAAGAAAAAGAATAATGTTCTTCAATGGCACCCTAAAAAGTGAAATGCCTGAATTATCAATGGTGCCTATTGCCTGCTTTGTTTAATAATAACTTTATTGTCTATTATACAAGAAAATGCAGTTTTCATTAGCTAACATTAATGAGGTTGCCATAGCATGGTTTGTAGAATGTTTTTGACATCTCATATCATTCAACTATCTCATATTCTTAAACAGCTTTGGTCTATGTTTCAGATCCACCAGAAACAAAGAAGCGGAAGAAAAAGCTGAAGTCACCATCCTCGGTGCCAACCACTGACAACGGTCAGTCCTTAAACAAATTGGACCTCTTATGATGAGTCTTACAATTTACAATTTAAGCATTTAGCTGACACTTTTAATCCAAAGCAATTTACAATAAGCCAGGTAATGCTAGCCTAACATTTGCCAGACTGATAGCATGGATTCACTCATGTGTTCCTCCACGATATGGCCCATAGGGAAAGAGCAGGATAAATCAGCAAATTACCAGGCCAATCAGTGACTGTGTTTCACCTGAAGAGTAAAACACAATCAATGATCGGTCCAGTCATTTTCTCATTTCTCATAACCAATGGACCGAAGTCAAGACTGTTAGATTAGAGGAACTGCGAGAGAATCCACATATCAGTCTGCGTAATGCCAGGCTAAGGTAATACAGGCAAGGAAAGATTAGGCTAATCATCAGTTTTTAGTATAATGCTTATTTTACACTGTAGCAGCACTTAAAATATTAATGATTAATCGTAACTATACTGTAATATTGTATATCCTATCGATATCAAAATATTTCCCAGAAATACCAATAAATAACATTTTCAACATCATGTAGCCCCAGTTTGCATAATGTGTTTTATATTTCAAGTCATTCATCTTATTTCATATTACATTGTTACACATCTCTTGTCTGCATTTCAGATCCAGCAACTACAAAGAAGCCCAGACAAAAGGAAAACAAGAGGACAGACTCCTCAGTGCCAACACCTGTCAAAGGTCATTTCTTAAACCATTTCGACCTGTTTCAATAATTGCTATTCTATAGACACTTTAGTGATCAGATGGATTTTTTCTTATAACTATCAAGGAATTGATTTCTGTTCCATTTTCTCCCATATGTTTTTCAGATGGAGTTGCCCCGGGGGAGGAGCAGACGGAGGAAAGAGGCAACGCGTTGGCAAAACTAAGAGGGCTTTTAAATGAGAGTCTCTCCCGGATGAAACAAACTATCCCAGAAACATAAACATTGCATACTGACTGACCAGTGATTTCTTCTTGTTGCAATATATATTTGTTCTCGCCATTAAATGGACTACTTTCAGCCGAGTACTGTGTTGAATATTATTCTAGAACAGTTTTGGGATACAGACGAATGGCGTTCCCCCACAAAGAACGCAATCTCCCACCTCCCTAAACCCACGATCTTACCTGCGCCAACCACTATATTATGCTACATTATGCATGGGAGTGGTTAGGGCGTTCCACCTGTTCAACCAATCAGTGCGTCAGTAGCCATTGCCTTTAAGAGCAGGTTGTGGTACCTGCAAACTGCTATGGAGCGTCTTTTCACCCAGATCAGAGCAGCTCTCATGGGCTGCTGGTCTGGGACTCTGCTGTAGAGCTTCCTCCTCTTCCTTCCTCCTCCTCCTCTGCACTGATATATACATAACTAGCTCTAACGTGGAGCTAAGAAGTTTCAACAAACTGCTCAGAAAAAAATAGAGCCAGTGAACTTCCAGGAAAGCATTTCTTAACTAGAAAAGTACTCAGAGGGCGCAGACCTCCACCAAGCACAACAGTTCTCCCATACAGCGATTTACAGATTGCGATAAAATCTGCCTTCTGGATCAGATCCGGATCAGGTACAGGCATAGCTGCGGGAACATGTTCTCAGCAGGGGGTGCTGGGAGTCTGAGACAGCTGTGCGTTTATATATATATATATATATATATATATAATTTGTTTAAAGTGTGTGTGTGTGCGCTGTAGCAACTATAAAGTATATAACTCCATTTGTCGCGGTAGACAAGACGACGGATGTCAGTAACGCGGCGCAGCTGATATTTTTTAAATACTGCAGAACGAATCATTGGATGTCTGGGCCAGCGCACAGAGTGATACGCGGACAGTTCAAGAAACTCCACAACAGTGTTCTGGAAAATCTTATCTGCCAGATAAGGAAGCAATCTAAAGATCAGGAACAATTAATATTCCTGTCCCTCCTCGACCAGCAGTTTCAGACATATCAGAAATAAATCCCCCATCCAACCGTGGCCGTGACTGTTCCCACATCTACCGCAGATGCTGACCAGACATCCTCTGACCTCATGAGAATGAAAACGTATGAAAGTAATACCCACCAAACATTGCAGGTCGAAAAGACGTGCAGATGACGTTAGTTTTAGGTCGGTCCGTCAGAGACCAGATCTCGACGTCTATGGAACGTAGAAAATAGGTCGAAACTTCGACGTCAAAATATGACCCTTTTTAGACGTCGCTATGACGTTCAGAATCTGGACGTCATATAAAGACCAGATATAGACGTCGGCTCAACGTGCATAATAGGTCGAGATGTAGACGTCATTATTGGACCTTTTTTCGACATTTGCGACGGACCGGCTCCCGCACTGTGCGCGCGCAGTGCGGACCGCACGGAGTCCACACGGAAGCGCTTAAACACGCGCAGACACTGGAAGTGATTTGGTCCGACGAGGACCTCATTTCGACGTTATATTGACGTCCACAAGTGGTCACCAAGTTCCAGACACCTTATGCCCAATGTGATTTTTCCCCGCCTGAGAAATGAACTTTTATCCCTACTTTTATTGCGGGGGAGAGGCTCCCGCATTGTGCGCGCCGCCGCACACACGCACACCACCGATCGGACCTCATCTCGACGTTATATCGACGTCCTTAAGTGGACTCATCTGGACACCGCTGTCGACCACGATATGAGACTCAAATTATCTCACACTCCACGTTGTTGCATATCACAGCTGACTGTAAAACACCCTCTGCTGCGAGGTAAAACCCTGGTCCACGCTGAATGTGTTTAAAGAGTATTACTGGAAATGTAAGTATTTTGAGGGTTCTCGTACAAATTACGGGGCTAAATGAAAATTATATTCATATAATGTAATTAAACATTTGTGTTTGTATTTTTCCCTCCCATTCGTTGGTTTTAAAATTGAAAACATAATTTTCAGGTTAGTACTGCCCCGACATACCCTTCAACATCCCACCATCATTTCATCTTTCAGTCTCTGAAACGTGAATACTTAGATATCAAAGGGAGAGCCTGCAGCGGAGCATACCAAAGCGATGATGGGGGTGTTGCCGTTCTTCGCAGTGATGGGTGCCTCCGCGGCTATGGTGTTCAGCGGTAACTATCAAAACAGTTTTCATTCTTTTCTAAGTGTGTAATATCAAACTAAAAGAGTTAGGATTTTTCTGCTAAATGTATTTTACGTGGTATTAAACCCACAAGATGCTTTGAACTGTCAATCTTGGTGCTCCTCTTGATTCTCATTTGAAGCCAGCTTGCTAATATTGCTAAGCTAATTGTATGCTAATCGTAAGCTAATATTTATTTTTGTAGAAGTTTTCTACGAGAGTTCAGATACAGGGACATGGTGACAATCCACAACTTTTTTCTAGATGCTGTCATGAAGGCCTACCCCCTGGCGACGGAGGCAGAAGTAAAACAAGTCGTGGCCGACCACCTCAAACATGCACCAGCCAGAAGTGGAGGCCTCAACACCTAGTTTAACTGGACTTGTGGTTCATATGCAGATGATGTGGTACGTAGTGTAGAGATAATGTAAATAGTTTAAATCATTGTTAATTTGTAAATGTGTAGTCTTAATCATTTTTTAATATGTAAATTCTGTATAGTATGACAAATGTTAATATGTAAATAGTGTGAATCAATATTAATAAAGTTGTTTTTTGCCTTTCTTCCTAATTCTGTGAGCTATCAACTGTTTGCAACAACGGGTAATGGTTATATATTTTGCACTGCATGTAATGCTATAATTTTACTGAATGTGTTAATTTTACAGAATTGTTACATTTAAAAGAAATTGCAATGTAAATTTGGTTTGGTTTCTAGTTTGCTACCTTAGAGTAAATTACAGAATAGTCCAGTTTTAAACACTTTAATGAAGTAGGTAGTTAGTGGACGTTAATCCAGCCCCCGGATGAATGGAAGTGGAGGTCCATAAAGCGTCGAGGGAAAGATGTCCACACGACGTCGGGAAAAGACGTCAAAAAAACATTTCATTCTGCACCTTTTCGAGACGTCCACAGGACGTCGAGGGAAAGACGTCCACACGACGTCGAGGGAAAGACGTCAAAAAACATTTCATTCTGCACCTTTTCGAGACGTCCATAAAGCGTCGAGGGAAAGACGTCCACACGACGTCGGGAAAAGACGTCAAAAAAACATTTCATTCTGCACCTTTTTCGAGACGTCCACAGGACGTCGAGGGAAAGACGTCCCACACGACGTCGGGGGGAAAGACGTCCACACGACGTCGGGGAAAAGACGTCAAAAAAACATTTCATTCTGCACCTTTTCGAGACGTGATTCCGACGTCGCAAAAAGACGTCAAATAGACGTCTTCTGAACCATAAATTGCGCAGTGGGTACGGTGATGCGTAATCGCTAAACTATGCAGCGCCCTCTTCTTGTTATATTGTGTTTTTTTATTGGTGGCTTGTATGATTATAACAGTGCTTCCCAAACTTTCTCTGCTGGGCCCCCCTTTGGTACATAAGAAAATTTTTGCGCCCCCCAACAGACAACCGTCTGAAGCACATCAAGAAGGACAGAGTGTTTTCTGGTGAATGATGTGATTTTATCTGCCAGATGTGGGAGGTGTGTATTTGTGCCCTGCAACTGCAAATTCACTTCATTCAGTTTAAGAAACATGTCACTGAGGTATGCAAGTTTCATGAGGAACTTGTTACAGTCAAATTTGTGGGCAAGATCATTGCCCTCTTCCTTCAAAAAGATGCCGATTTCATCTCGCAGTTCAAAGACCCTGGACAGCACCTTCCCACGTGACAGCCATCGGGACTCGCTGTGAAAGAGAACAGCTGTGTGGTCGGAGCCCATTTCCTCGCACAGTGCCGCAAAAATCCAGGTTTTGACGGGTCATGTTTTGATGTAGTTGACGGTGGCAATAACGTCGGTCATTACATCATTCAGCTCGGGACTCAGCTGTTTAGATGCCAGGGCTTCGCGGTGTATCATGCAGTGCGTCCACTGCACACTGCGGGAGACGCGCTTGATGAGCGCTTGCAGCCCTGCCCGTTTCCCAGCCATCGCCTGCACTCCATCAGTGCAGATCCCCACACAGTCCTCCCATTTCAGGTTGGCCTCTTTCAAGTGAGGATCAATGATTTTAAACAGTTCTTCTGCTGTGGCTCTGCCAGGAACTTTTTTGCAGAAAAGCAATTCCTCCCTCATGTCATCTCCATCGATGAATCTGACGTACGTAATGAACAAACAGTCTTTGTTACTGTCCGTGGCTTCATCCATCTGAAGAAAAAAGCGGCTGGCACGCACTTTGTCATGAAGCTGCTCCTCTATGTCCTTTGACATGTCATAAATGCGCCTGCCGATGGTGTTGTTGGACAGAGGAATAGCTCTTAATTTGCTGGCTGCAGAGTCATCAAGCATAGTTGATACCATTTCCATAGCACAGGGAAGTATTAATTCCTCCGCTATTGTGTGCGGCTTTTTACAACTGCGCCACTCGGTAGGCAACTTTATATGAGGCGAATTGAGCATTTGCCGGCACGGATGCAGCTTTAGTAAAGATGGACTGTTGAGCACGGCAGTTTACGAGTTTTTGTCTGAAAAATTCAACTGGCTTGCCTTTGTGCTCTCTGGATGATTTGTCTCCAAGTGTCGTCTCAGCTTTATTCGGCTTCAAGCTGTCGCAACTAGCACTTTAAGACAGACAACACACTGCGGTCTCTCCTCGTCACCCACCGTTGTACAGGTGAAGCCGAAATTAAGATATGAGTCATCATATTTCCTTGTCTTTGCCTTGGAATGTTCTTGCTTTGGAAGCACATTTGGCGATGCTTCATCCTCTGATTTGCGTTTACGTGGGGGCCCCGCGCCCCCTATCAAAAACTTCTCCATGTTACGCTTGCAGTGTGAATTACTGACTGACTGATTCATTTATCCCATCCGTGCCCCACG
Source organism: Hirundichthys speculiger (assembly GCA_018398805.1). Taxonomy (NCBI): domain Eukaryota; kingdom Metazoa; phylum Chordata; class Actinopteri; order Beloniformes; family Exocoetidae; genus Hirundichthys; species Hirundichthys speculiger. The sequence continues at coordinate 166,793 of JAGFBZ010000723.1, forward strand.
CCCCCCCTGCAATGGCTCCGCGCCCCCCCTGGGGGGCGGGCCCCCCACTTTGGGAACCACTGGATTATAACGTCATGGTGGTTATTAAGTAGTTAAACCCGCACTGGCCCAGTACCCAGGTACCAAATACACGACCACCACTGAATAATACTGTAAGAAACATTAAACCAGACCACTAGAATTTAGAGTAAATTTTAAACATTTAATTTTTTCCTACCACATTTTTTCCTCCCTTGTTTTCAATGGGGTTTTTTTCTTTTTGTTTGTTTGGGATTTTTTATGTATATTTTTGAGGTGCTGCAGCCCCACCAACAGGGGGTGCTGCAGCCCCCCCAGCACCCCTACTTCCGCGGCTATGGGTACAGGTGTAGCACTGCACACCTGTACCTATTCAGTCATCATTCAACCAGGACTCGTCTCCAGATCTTCCCATAGAAACACCTGATCCAGCCATTCGCAGTGCCACCTCCTTGCCTTCGTCGTCTCCTGGATTGTTGGTTTGGCTGCCAACCCCCGAATCCTCCTTTTTACTCTGAGAGAATTAAACTCTTAAAATTCCAGAAGAACTCCTTCCTGTCTCCATTGTGGTTGCTTTAGGATTCAAGAAGCAACTACACAGCGCAATGAAACAAGAAAAACAAGAAACTCCACAACAGAGTTCTGTGATCTCCTCGTTTCCTCCACAGCAAACATCTGGATGAGATCATGCCACAGCTGTACAGACATCATCTGCCTTAAGAGAATAATAACGTATTGGGTAATGGGTGGTCTGACCACCCATTACCCAATACCCAAAATCTGCGAGATACCAGTACCGCAAGATACTGAGTTTGTGGAAAGTGCAACTGTCATTGCGCGTCCACCCAGTCACATGTGCACTGCACAACTGGCTCTACCTCTCAATTATGCCATCACTGTATTACTTTCATACGTTATTATTTCTTAAGGGCAGGTGATTTCTGTACAGCTGTGACATGATCTGATCTTTGCTGTGGAGGAAAACGAGGAGATCACAGAACCACTGTTGTGGAGTTTCTTGTACTGTGCGCAAGAGTGCAAGAGACGCGCCCCACAATGTGAGTAAGGGAGTCGGCATAATGGGTAGCAGGTTTTGGGAGCGGGGAAGATTGCATTAGCGGTTGGCAGAGGCTCCTAAATCTGCAATTTGCAGGTAATGGTATTGGGTATTGGGCAGGAGGTGTAAGATAGGGCCCCCAATCTAACAGTAAGCAGAGACCATCAGTATGATTTCTCATCTGACTATATTAATCACACCATCAACTGCAACAGTCAATCAAGAGTCAGATCAAGAGATGACACAGCACTTTTTGAAGATAGTTGATGTTACACATATAATACAATGTCCACATATCATGTAATGCATTACAACAAAAGTTCTGTTAAATAGTTCGAGAACGGTAATCTCCACACTCAATGAAATTATATTTGCATGCATTAATGTGTGAGGAGGTGTGTGCTCTGTGGCTCTCTCATGCCAAGGGGTCCATGGACTCAGGATCTTGGAATATACGAGGCTAGTTGAAGACTATATAGCGTATAGATATAATTATGGGCTACCCTGCAGAAGAACAAATTAAGCATATGGAATCATGAAGGTGACATAAGAAATGGCATGACTGCGGAGGTTGAATGGAATGTGCAGTTGTAAAGTTCAATGCAAAAGACAACCAATGTTACTGCATTAATTCCTAACTGATGCTTTGTGAGCAGATTTGACATTCACAAGAAGACAGATGACAAGCTAGGACCATTAGTACTGTAATGATCTCCATCAGTGAACATTACGATTTCATGGTTAGCATTCTCAGCAATTAATCATGACCACTCTGATTGGCTGAAGGGACTGTCTGTCAACGCTAATATCTGCCCACGGTGGCGAAATGCTAGAAGGGGCTTTATTCCAGACTATTTTGCTGCAATGAATTAAATAAGAAGTGGAAAATTGGTCATTTTAACCAGGCAGTTATTACCCCGTAATCCTCATAGACAAGTGCCGATTGGCTGGAGTAAGTAACAAAAATAAGGAGGGTTGTGGTTGTTATTTGACATGTCTGTCAAGTGTTTCAGCCAATCACCTTTTTGCAACTGGTTACTACTGCGCAGACGCAAGGATATCCCACGAATATCCAGGAAAACAGAGGAGACGAGGGCAGTGGGTACAAGACCAACGGAGCTAAACGCAAGAGACAATATAGTAAGTTTCTGTCGTACGGTTAATCATAAAGGATCAAAGATGGTTCTCAGGAAAAGGAGGATAAAGGTCACACAGAAGACAATCAGAGGCGGTGGTATGGTATTAAACGGTCATTTTTGAGAACAATTTTGCACACCCGTACTCAAGACTGAACTCTGCGGTCCCCGGTCCATCAACGGATAATGTGAATGAAGAGGCTAGCTGCAACCCTGAAGAGAATGTATACAGTAAAGCCAAGACCGAAAGAGCTGAATGTTTGGGAGTCATTGAAGCCTGAACTGCTACGTGTCACTGGAATCTGCAGCACCATCATCTAATATTTGCTCATTTGCAAAGAGCACGGTGAATATAGGTGCTGGGAGTGCAGTCAGACAATCGTCTTCTGTGAAACCTGTGTTAAGGCGACACACAGAAAATTCCTTGCATCTTCCTGAAAAATGGAATGTTAGTACATATTCACAATGTTATATTCAACAATTCTTGAAGTAATCATTTTGGACCTTTTTCAGACTTGATTGAAAGTAGGCATAACTTTTCCCTGCGTTCTATT
>JAGFBZ010000724.1:0-199245 GCA_018398805.1 Hirundichthys speculiger
AAAAAGCTGGCAACTGCTCATTATGTCTTTAGCTGTGTTTTTACTTAATTAATTGTCACATTTTAATTTTGAAAGTTGGCAGCTTATGTTGTTTAATAAGCGAAACTGAGATGAAAGCAGAAACCTCTTCTGCAGTCGTTGCAATAAACTTAGAGAGAAGCTTTAGTTAAAAAACCACAGAGATCCAGAGTGGAAACAACCAGTTCACCCATGTTCTGACAGCTCTGATCACAGCAGCAGGAATCTGACCGTTCCTTCCACATCTGAATCTGATGAATAGACATGGCCTCAAACACTGAACAAGCCACACCGAGAGATTTTTTTTTCTCTTTCTATACACTTGGTGTCACATTTATCAAATACTTATCATCAGGCATCTGAAAAAACCGGACCAGAAGATGAACCAGACTTGTGAAGGTCAGTGATTCTCTACCTGATGTCTTCATTGATTTTCTTTTGATCGTCCCGTGATGTCTCACAAGGCAGCGGTGTGTTGGAGGTGAACCTTTTAGAAATACAGATGCGCCTCCAGTTGATGTCCGTCAGCCTACCAGAAGCTTCTGAAGCTAAAGCTCAGTTCTCCAAGCTGTTTAAGGTCACGGTCCGCTCAGCGTATGGAAACATCTGACCTTGAAGGAACTGAAAAAAATATCTAAAATACTCATTCTTTCATTGTTCTTACATTTTATGAAATAAGGACAATAGGTCATCCTGACTGGTCTTTATTTTAAACTTTGACCAACTTCACTGTCTGACATGGATAAAATTATTTATGCATGTTACTTCTGGTTACATGTGTAGCTGCTGCAGACGCAGAATCTGTTGGCAACAGAAGTGGTTTTAATCTAAATATATCTGGTTTCCATTAATAGACCATTTATAAACCTGCTGAGGCCAGTACAGGAAGAATACATAAGATCCTTTATGTAGCTTTATAGTTTTAGTTTTTTTTTAATTGTGTTACATATTAAATCTGTTTTGGGGATTCTTGGATAACGGACATCATTATCAAATTTCTATGAGTCTTTACCAACCGATGAAAACTGTATTTGCTGTTGCCACGGTTGTCCGTATCAAACATATTATTGCAGGCCTTTTAGTTTTGTCACATTCAAATTCCACGACATGTTGATGTCGACAACTGATAGCAGCGTTATTTGTTGGAGTCACTCAGAGATCTGGCCTCACATCTCCTACGGTCTTTAGAAATGAGAGAACGTTGTTCGTTCAAGTTTCCATTTTGGAGTCAAGAGTGGGATGAGAGATGAGAATCAGCACCTCCGAATCTGGGACCGTGGTTTTCATTTGGAAAAGGGTCGGATGCCATCTTCAGGTTTGGGATGAGGCGCCGCCTCAGGTGGAGGAGTTTCTCTGGGTCTTGTTCATGAGTGAGGGAAGTGATTGGGGAAGTGTCTCTCTAAACCGGTCTTTTGTGGTGAAGACTCTCTGTTAACTGGTAGATTTAAATTTCATAACCTCAGCTATGGTCATGAACTGTTGGTAGTGACCGGAATAATGTCGCTGGACTCACCCTTAGGGCTCCTACACACTCTGCAGTCATATAAGTTTATAAGATCTCACACTGTATGATTTTCATTTGCTTGAACTTGGATATGACATCAAGAGCTGTATATGCAGACTGCATGTTGACGAACCCTCCAGTCATAGACTACGGCTGATACGGCAATGTGGGCGGATAAAGAGCTGAGCAATTTTATCAATTTTGCGATATATCGATATTATATCGAGTATCGATTTTTTTCAGCCGCGGGTATTGATATTTTAAGCTTCTTTCAAAACCCCCGTCACCCACCTTTAAAAGCTTGCAAGCAACAATTTGCACTGTTTAAATAAATAAAACTATCTTTATCAACAAATCTTTTATTCATTTTGTCCAGCATTTGCAAGCTGCCTGTCAGCCATATAATGTGTAATTGATGCTTTCAGTTCAATTAATTCAAACAAAGTCATTGGAACACTCACAAGATGTCACCAAAATCACTTTGTCCCTTTAAAACCTTTCAGAAAATGATGTAAATGTATTGTAAGATGAATATCGACATATATCGTATCGTAAGCCGAATATCGTGTATCGTATCGTATTGCGAGATTAGTGTATGGCTACAGCCCTAGTCATCAGTATGCGCTGACAGTAAACGAGCAACATGTGAAAATAAACCAGTCTGTTGCAGTGTTTATATGCACTGAAATGCTTCAAAAAAGATGGAGAAAAAGAGAAGAATGTGTTCCCGGTCATAGTTAGGGAGGAGAGGCCAATTTGGGATTCTGATTTTTCTTTGGAACGGCATCAGGTGACATTAATACGTCATTTCAAGTTGCATTTATGTTGGCTAGTAGGTAGACGGAGTTGTAGGATTTCTGACATTTGCCACTGCAAGGCCGGTGAGATGGTTGTCATCAAACTGCTCACATTGAAGGATGTAGGACAGCTGACTTTGACCAAAGACGAAGAACATACCCAAGATTCTTTCACAACAACAATCTTTATTGTTGTTGGTTTTGCGCCCCCATAAACTCATGCAGTTTATGGGGGCGTTTAGAGGTAGGGGGAGGGGTTCTGCCATTTAGGAGAGTTTCAGAGTAGAGTCTCTGCTCTTCTGCACTGAGTGGAGCCAGTTGAGGTGGTTCAGGGATCTGGTTAGGATGCCTCCAGGACATTTCCCCTGGTAGGAGTGTCGGGCTTTTCCAACTAGGAAGACACAGGACATGCTGGAGGGATTACATCTCTCGACTGGCTTTGAACGACTTAGTATTTCAGAGAAATGAGGTCTGGGCCTCGTTGCTCAGGCTGCTTCCCCGGTAACCTAAACTCTGGTAAGCAAAAGTTGATGGATGGTTGACGGAAGTTTTTGCAAAGTCATCGAGTGTATGGTTGCCATTACTCATTACTGTGTTTGCAGAGGGATTCTTAGATGGCGAGATATTTGAGGGATGATTGTCGCTTCCCCCAGAAGAGATGACAGGATTCGCGATAACTCTGGAAAAAGCGCAAGCAAATGACACCTTCTCACACATTATCTTTTCCAATCCGGCGGAGTTTCAGATGCATCTCAATATTTATGCACGCGGCGATCAATGCATCACGTAGAACTGCGGACTGAATCGTGAAACGACAGCGGACGAGTCCCTGAAGTGGCGACGGCGCAGCTGTCAGCCTGCAGGTCTGCGGGACAGCTGCGAGCTGACAAGAGGAGAGAAAATGCGAGAGGAAATAATGAGGAGGATGAAGGTGCTGGCAAGAATGGATGTGTGAGTGAGAGAACCGGCGAAGCAGCATGTGTGATGTGTTCGTGACGGAGAAGGAGGTGCCACAGGGAGGTGAGAGATAGCCAGCCTGTGAATAAGAGCGTGCATCAGAGAGCGCCGTGCAATATCATCTCCTCTGGAAACACGGCTTTAGTTGTGTTGCAGGCAGGGCTGTTCTTGGTTTAGCAGTGATGAGAGAAAAACTCGTGAAAATAAGATTTCTCCTCAAGTTTTAACTTTTAACCATTTGGCTCGGGGTTGGTCTCCTTCTGTTAGGATAAACGATGCATCTGAAGGCAAAAAAATAAAAAAAAATAATAATACTAGGGGTGCACAATAACTAATGGGCCGATAACTATCGGGCCGATAACAGGAAATTATGATGTCATCCCGATAACATATATATTTCTGCCAACACAGCAGTGCCTCGCTCCCTCTAAGCCTTGAATGACCAGGAGTGAATGCTATGTTCAAGTAACGTCAGCATAATCAGAAAAACGATTACTCAATCAGGAAAATCAAGAATACCCTCTCATGCCAGAAAACAACTCGTTAACTCAGTCATAATTTTAGTAGTTGCGGACTTGAATTGATATTCGCAGTATTCTCCCACGTTACACATAAAAATAGAAAAAAATAGAAAAGGCTGAAATAACGACTAGCAAACGAGGAAACATCGGAATGTACGTTACACCTTGAATGCAGCATGCGTTGTGCTGATCACAACAAACATGGCGGCGTGGAACTTCGTTAAAGTTTCAGAAGAAGATAGTTTGGTGGTTATTTGTGACGAATCCTCCGAGCGAATTCTACGAGGAGGGAAGCACAAGCTTTAATACGTAAAACCTGATCAGCCACCTACAACATAACAATCGCTTCCATGGAGTTTTGAAATAGCGCTAACGGAAGCTAATGCTAAGCTTCCATGAAATTAAAAAATAAAAACTACTGAACCTCATTTACTTTAATTAAAGGTATTAATTTAAATGGAACCACAAGCCAAAATACTTTCAAATGTAAATCCTTTAAATGTTAATCTTGTTAGAGTTTGTAATTCTGATGCATGTATTTCCATCAGTTTAAGGAGCCTTTATTTTTTTTATATCAGTCAGTAATGAACCTTTTTTAAGTTAATGTGAGATATCAAATAGGTTTGTTTGATAGCTTTACGAAAATGTTTGAGAGCCTTGCCAATAGTATAATAAAATAATAAAATAAATATCTGTTCATTTAAAAAGTCGGAACTATTATTGATTTTGTTCATAGTATTGATGTCATGATCTTAGGTATATGTGTATGTTATCGGTTATCGGTATCGGTTTTACAGTTATCGTGCATCCCTAAATAATACAGGCACAAGCTCACACAGCATGTCAAATCAAGAACAGGTAGTAGCGTACAACTTCTCAGGTACTGAAACTCATCATATTCTCGACTGGATTTTGCACCAGCAATTCATAAATATATGTTACAATTTAATTATTAGATCCTTCTTAAGTCCTTCATAATAGCTACTCCGACAAGAGATCATTTTTGTGCTTAAGCACATTAACGGTGAGCTTAAGCTGATAGCGCACAAACAATTATAATTTCTTTTGTCTTCACTGAACAAGCCCATTAAATATTCAGAGTGCTGAGGATAAGAGTAAGTGAGCCCTCGGTGGTAAAACATGCCTGGTTGAACTCCCGAGAAGCATTTCAGTCGCTCTGGAACAGGAACTTTTCGACTGTTCCTCTGCTTGAACCTGCTCCGTCTCAGACACATTTGTAGCATGTCCTAAAAGTGGATTTTCTCTTTCTAAAGCCATTTTGTATTGGGTTTTCTTCAGCGCTTAGAGCCATTTTCCTGCTGCATCACCTGACTCCAGCTACGCTTCAGCGACGCTTCACGTTATCCTGCAGGATATATTGGTTAACTAGGGACTTCAGTTTAGTGATCCAGGCCAAGAAGCAACCCCAAATCATAATTCTCCCTCCACCATGCTTCACCACTACGACGATGATTTAATGTTGACTGGCTGTTTCCAGTTTTTGTGCTTTGTGTATTCTTGTTTCATCAGTCCAGAAAATGATACGGTTTTGTATCCATACAACAAACTCAACAAGACTAAAAAAAGGGACGGCATAAAGGTGGATGTGGTTCATCTGAGAACAAAGCCTTCAGACCAATCGCCTTAACATTGGTTGAGGCAAAAAGTTGACACGATACTTGGACTTTCTGTTAAAGCTGACATAAATCCACTCCTGGACGCCTTCCAGTATGAATACAGACACGAGATCAGTACTGATGATGCTGTAAGCAGCGTCATTCATCTATTTCTTAAGCACTTGGAAGAACCACAAAGCATGTCTGCTTTTTATTGATTTCAGCTCAGCTTTGAACAAAAGACAATCTTATCTCCTCTTTCAAAAAGTCCAGCAGTAAAGAGTATTAACCCTTTTATGAATCATCAAGTTGGAATCACTAACTTTGCATTGTGAATGAAATAAAGATTGCTTTTGATTCAAAAGCAATAGGTGAATATTGCGTGATAAATTTTCGGACCAAACAGGTATTAACAGTATCTGAAAATGAAGTTTGATGTCATATCCAACCACCATGGGTTTCACATTGGTCCCATGAGCTTGCAGTGGTTCTGCTTGGATACGTGGGTGATGAACGAGCATGGGGCTGAAAAGGATGTCTCATCTGCAATGTCCTTGGTGGGCAATTTGCAATATTTTTCAGTCTGCTTAGATCTCAGATAGGCCCAACATGTCCTGGCTGGGAAGAGTCAGTTTTGAGCTGGATTAATGAGAAGGGCTGTGACTGAAAGGGCATCCGACATAAAACCTATTCCGAAATCAATATGCAGAACACGAAGATCTGGTGTGGCGACCCCAAAAAAAGAAAAGCCGAAAAAAGATTCACCCATAACATGATCACTTTGCAAACTCATGCTGACAGCCGGTGCTTCAGACTTCAGCAGTGATAAGACTTCTTGAGACTTGAGACAGCTCAGTAAATGATACAGGTGTGGTAAAGGGATTTATCTGTACACTCCAAATCCAAACTACCAGGAACATTGACCCCCTCCCCCAAATAACTTATAAGCAGTCTTAAAATGAGAACAGAGAATTTAAGGTGACCCAACTAATGTACTTCACCTTGAGTATGAGGATTTATTGTCAGGCAGGAGATAGGGTTCCTAAGTTTAGACTTAATTAGCACTAATTCCTTTAATAGGAACCAGTTATGACAGAGTCTTTATGAAGCAGGTGCAATCTTATTTATAATACACTCTCTCTAGTCCTTATTTATTGGCTACTGTGTCAATAAATCAAAATAAAACCAGCCTTATATTTAACAATTGCTGTTGACCCAGTTGGTTTTTTTTAATTGACTCATATACAGAATGCCCTTTGTTACTGATTATGATGTATTTTGCTGTTGACAGTGTTTAATAGATTGATTTATTAATGTTTGCAGACCATTGAGCCCAAGATGATTTTCCCTAAGCGACAAAGTAAAGTATACCCTTTCCCATTCACCGTTAATATAACATAAAAAGTTAGAAAAGAATCATCATCATCATCATCATGTATTAATGAGTAAGAATGTTTTTAGTGTTTGGGAAGCATATTTTAGTGTATATAATATACATAGGCCTTTTAAAACTGCGTCAATAATTCGTGGATTTTTGGGATTCGCAGAGGGAGGAAGGAAGGTAACCCCCACGAATAATAAGGGTATACTGTACTATATATATTGTACCATATTGTATCAAAGTCAATTTTCCAAGAAGTATTGCAAATTGCTTAGATTGTCTTTTGCAAACTTCAGGCAGGCAGCAATGGATTTTGGGGTGGAGCATCATCCCCCATGGCGATCTCTCACGGACAATCTGTCTGGTCAATGACTTATTGTGGTGGTAAAATTTATCGTGTCTGTTTTAGCCTCTAAAAGATGTAGGATTCTGAGTAAGATCAACAATTAATCTTCAATAACAAGAGTTAGCAATGGCTGGATTTTCACTGAATTTATTCCCCATTTGCATACAAAAGGGGTCTGATCTGCATCTAGGACTCCTGCCCAGAACCCATGATGGCGTCACACAGGAGAAACCCAGTTAGACAGAAGGCTATATCAGAAATGATGTCCATACTTGCTCTGGACAAACAGGTCCTTGTGACCTCTAGACCTCAAAGCGCCAATTTGACCATAACACTCACGACGAGTAGAGTCATGAACACAAATGTTTGCCTATTCTAATGATGACTTCAAGCCTTTATCTGTTTCTCATGGCTTCTTCTTTCCCTCTCTGAAGATTCTGTGTTGTGGCTTTAGGAGTCAGCAGAGCTACAGTTTCAATGAAGAGTAGCCACACTACAAAACTGTCTCCATTTACAGTTTGTCTAACCACAGATTTATGGATTGTTAAACACTATGGGATCACTTTGTATCCCCGTCCAGCTTATGCTGATCAACTGCTCTCGATCGTAAGTCTTCATGTCGTTCTGTGTCAAAGATGCTACGTCCAAGTGCTTTTTCAGGCTGTTGAAAAAGCATGTGATGTTGCTACCTCCACCAAGGAGGTTATGTTTTTGTCGCCGTTTATCTGTCTGTGTTCAAGATAACTCAAAAAGATATGGATGGATTTTGATGAAATTTTCAGGAGTTGTCAAAAATGTGAAAAGGAAGAACTGATTTCATTTTGGGTGTGATCTGGAAGAAATCCTGGATTCTGGATCACTTTCAAATTTTCGATAACGTTGCGGTCAGTGGGGCCGAAAATTTTGTTTCTCAATATCTCCATTAATTATTGCCCAAAACTCATTAAATTTGACTCAGGGATTGACAATGGAAACCTCTATCAAATTTCAAAGGCTGATCCGGATCTGATCCAGAACGCCGATTTTATTGCAATCTGTAAATCGCTATATGGGGGAATTGTTGCACTTGGCGGAGGTCTGCGCTCTCCGAGTGCTGTTCTAGTTTTGGAATGACACTCGCTGAATTTTCAGTCACAGCTGACTGGAAACAGGATATAATGGTCAGCCCCTGATGGAGTGGCTGGTGTGTAAATATGTACATCTAATACAGCATTCACTTGAAACGAGTAGCTGTTAAGCTTTATTTAGACTTTTACGATGAACCAACAACCTTTGTCAGCTGGGGACTATGACCTCTGCCACAGCCTGACCTGCACCTCCCCAGAAACGACCACAGCAAATGTGGATGGTCTACTTGGTGCCGTTGCATTTCTTGCTTCCTGTTCTTCTGCACCAGTAAGCCGGACAGAATTTTAGATTTGTGCAACGTCAGTAAAAATGAGTGCTGCCCAACATTTAATAGCTCCAAAACACATGAGATATGCTTCTTTTTCTTCACTACAGCACTGCAGAAATGAACCCACACCGCCACCTATCGTCTGGTGGTATTATTACAGAGCAACAGGAACAACAACGGAGAAGCATAAAAAGCAGCTACGATGTAGGCCGATGCATGCAGGCTATGTAGCACTCAAAAACTCAAACTCTTGGACCGCTTTAAGGAGGTGGAATTAGCAGTTCAACTCTTGTCCACCCATTTTTCTGAAGGATGTGTCTCTTCTGAAACTGTTACAGCCTTCTTCTACTCACTTCAGAGAAACAGCAAATGTAGCTGGGTGAAAATAAAGGTCGGGAAATTCTTCTCAAACTTAGCTGGTGCCAAACAACATAACAAGGTTGTGATTTCTCAAAGTTTTTGCGTTGGTAGGCACTTCATGCACCAAATTATATGGCTTCAGACACATTTTTTTTCATAATATGACCCCTTTTAAAATTAAAGAACAATCATTGCATCATAAATTTTACATCAAATACAGTGTGTAATGTGTATTGAATCATAGGAAACATCTACAGTACCGTTCCATAAAGAGAAGTGGCCCATTAAAGGAAAGTCTGTAAATTTTGGAACTGATGCTAGCTGTAAATTTACAGTTTGGAAATGAAGGCAAGACTGAAGAAAGTCTTCTGTGTCTGACCCTCCAGTTTGTTCATCATTACCGCTCTGTGTAAACAAGAATGGACTGTGGGCTTGAACTGTGGAAATCCATCATCCACAAGGGTTTTGAACTCCGCCATCAACCCTCGGGGCACAACCCGTCCACTTCGCCATCGTTCCGTTTTTACTCCAGAGGAGAGCAGCCTCCATTTCTTTCCCCCCAAAACTGAGCCGAATCTATTTGCAGAAGCAAAAGGGCCTCCAGGACTCTAAAAGATATTAACCAGCGTTTTTGTTTTTAAAGTAAGATAGTTGGAGACCGCAGGTGAACATATCTGAGAGCTTTGCTGTGATAAATTACAGGTTTTCCGCCATTAAGCACAACAATTGTGCCCTAAAACAATGAACGAGAACAAACAATAAAAACACCAAGTTATAAAGCTAAACGAAGCTGCAGGATCTATATGAAATTGTATGCTTCTGTGCTCAATGTGCACTTGCACATCCCATAATAATACATATCACACATTATACTGTATGTCATTAACATACATTATTTTAATATATTCCAGCTGTACTTCTCAACCCCCTGTTCGTCTTCGTCTACACTGTAGTCAGATTTGCTGCAATGACCCAGTTTCCTTGCACAGATCATTAAAGTTTCATATGAATCCAGAGTGAAATAAGAGGAGTGGAATAAAATGTATTAAAGCTTTAGCATCTAATAGCGCATTGGTGGACATATGATAAAACGACACAAAACATTCGTCTTGTTCACGTTTATAAATCAAAGGCAACAAACAGACAAAAGTGAATCGCAGAGGAGGCGGTAGGTGTTTCCATGAGAACAAAGGTGGGCTGAACTGGGGTGTAGAAATTTAATAATGATCTGGAAGAAACCTGCATGAACGGTGCCATAAATGAGACAAACAATTATACCTGTATCGTCCTGGGAAGAAATGTTATTTTAACAAGGGTTTTACTGACTGTTTTCGGTTGCTGTTTGGTTAAAGTTTGGAAACGACACCACTTCATCAGGTTTGGGTTTAAATTGTTGGCTTGAGCAACCTGAAAAGACCAGAAAATGAGCAACAGCAACAACAAAATAAAAATAAATAACAGTCACAGTCTACTTGTGTCAATGAAATTAACCTAAAAGTACATTTTTACAATAGTGACTGCGTCATCATCACTTTCCAAGGAGGGACTTAAGATAAAGATACCCAAGGAGAGAACCTTTGCTTTCCATGATGCACTATATGACACTATTAAACCATAAAACAAGGACTTAACAGTTTCTTATTTTTTCCACATATTTCTGCCAGACCCGGATGTTCAGCTTTCCATAAAAAGAGGAAGTTGAACAATGTGCAGTTCCTTGAACAACCACTAGGTGCTGGTGGGAAAAGGGGAAATAAAAGAGCAAGAAGGTTTGGAAGGTTTGGTCTCCATGGCTTGAATTCACATCAATCACAACTCTAAATCCACAGATTTATGCAAAATTAAAGGCATGGATTTTGAGCCACAGCTACATTACAGTCTCTATGGTGTTAACAGCTAGCTTTCATCACATCAGCCACTTAGCATTTTCAGTGAATTTGACATCTGAGCTACAAATTAAGACTGAAGAGAGGAGAATCCCTCTCATTTTAAATATAAGATGGCATGTTGTGCTTTTAACTGTACTAACAGCTCTTGGAGGAGCCGAAGTGGCGAGTGAATGGGAGTGACTGATGACGACTCGCTGGCCCGTGGCCAGGAAACGAATCGGCAGCTACCTCCTCCACTCGAACCATCTTTGCCGGTACACCATTCGGGACAAACTTGGGAGGTCCAGGGGCCGCGGTGCAGCCCAACCACTGCTGCCGTCAGCTTTTGCGTCTGAACCATCTAGCTGGGCTGAGGTTAGACTGGTGACGGATGGCTGCAGTAGCTCTGGCAGAGCTTGGACGTCCTCATTTTGGCTCCAGCAGTAGAGGTCTTCAGGGGTCCACTTTCATGGAGCCGAACCTGAATGGACCCGTAAAAATTCGACCCGAAACCGACCCGACCCGCGCTATTATCATAAGTCCGGGAGTCTGAACCCGAATGGACCCAAAATATTTGGACCCGGAACCGACCCGACCCGAGTCTTTAGTTTTTCGATCACGACAATTACCCGAATTGAACCGAGACAATCCAGCCCATAGTTGCTCATGTTAAAAGTTGTCTAGCGTTGAATAAAACTTGATTTTCTTACCTAAAGTTGTCTTCTTCTACCCGGTTCAGTTGCTACATAGGCTATGTAATGTAAACAACAATAAATCCAAGTCATTATTTTCTTTGTGAATACAGATGCTATTGGTAGCAACTGCTAACGCTAATAGGCTACACCGGTCAGGACATGTCGTAAATATGTTCTCTCATCCAACGTTGTCATGTTGGCGATCCATAGTGCTTTACAGCTGCCGGGCAAACCGGTAATAACACGCTACGGCAACACGATTGATTTATGACAAACACGCCACATTAATGAATAATTAATTAAACTGCCCCGAGTCCTGACATTAGCTGCCACCGCCAATATCTTAACCTCTCTCTCAAGTAAACGCGGACCCAGCCTGTCAGAGAGCACTGACCGGACCCGAGACTAACTGTAACGATTCCGACCCGAACCCGGAGTCACGTCTTTTGAATGGACCCAAGACCCGATTCTGGTCGGGTCAGGACCTCGGGTTTTCGGGTTGTCGGGGTAGTTCCGAAGACCTCTATCCAGCAGTACTTGTTTCAGATGTTGTTTTGGTAGTTAGACATATTCAATCAGAATGAACGTATAGCTAAATTAGTCAGTATCACAGATTAACATGTGCTAAACTGAACTAAAATGGGCAGCTTGTGGTAACTGAGTTAAGGTGGGCATGTTCCATCTGACCAGTGTTGGGCAAGTTTGCTTTCTATACGAACTAGTTAAGTTCATAGTTAATAGAAATTAAAATGAACTAGTTCAGTTCACCATTTCATCAATGAACTAAATAGTTCATTTTTAGTTCTTTTTTTTTTAATTCTTCTTTAATGTTGCTGCGAGCAAATATTCGTCAAAATGATTACCAGTGCCCATATACTACACCACCACAAAACGGCAATTATTTTATCCATTTTATCTGTTGAAAACTATTGGTCCAATTTGGAATGCTTAACCAACCAGGGTTCATATTAGCATTGAAGGGACAGCCCATGTAAAACTGTCATTTCCGTTTCAGCTTCTCTCTACAGCAGCCATTCCCAAACTTATGCCAAGGCCCAATTTGAAATGTGAAAATCTCCGCAGCCCACTGAAACCTTTTAATCACAACTGTGATCAACATACAGGACAAGGAACCATGATCCGATATTAATGTAAGGGCTCAACAAATAAGGTGACACTTGTCATATTAAGTTAAGATGACAGTAGAATAACACTTAACTGGTTTGTTTTATTACTTCTTAATGTTTTCTTTAATGATGTCATGAATATTTTACAGTATTTAAAAAAGATCAAGGATTTAAAACACATTTGTTTAATTTTAATGACCTCTCACTGCCCACCTGCAGTTCCACGACGGCCCAGCAGGGGGACGCGGCCCACACTTTGGGAATCACTGCTCTATAGTATGTTAAAAATATGAGGAAAAACTTGCTACCAAATGGTCTTTATTATAAGACAAAAACAGGTACTTAAGGTGCAAATGTTTTTTTCCCCCATTTCAATATTTCAATCCCCCCCCAGGAGTCGGGGCGCTCCTCCAGCTCTGGGTAACTGCTGCTTTCATCTTCCTCCATGCTTGTTTTAAACGTTTGATGACGCAATTGTTAGCGTGACAGAAGCGACAGCCCAGGTTGCCATGTTTGATTACTTTCCGAAGATACATTTTAGGCTTGTTTGTGGTGTATTTTAAATGGGATTCACTGGAAACCTGGCACGGTTTTGACGGTGCGTGAACTCTGAAAGAGCGTCGTTCACAACTGCCCAAATGAACTCCTTCACGCCACACGCTAGTGAAGGGGAATGAGAGCACGTTCAGTTCACGTTCACACAAAATATGAACTAGTTCGTGAACTTTCGTTCAATGAACACGTTCAGGTACAATACTGCATCTGACTCCCTGGTTTGTTTATTCCGCCATTTGCTCATTTTTGAGTTTAGTTGGATGGGGCTTGGGTCAGTTTCTTCTAGCACGGTGTCTATCATAGCATCTTCAGAAAGGTGATGTTAGAGAGTTTGTCCAGTTTTCTTTCCTTTAGTTCTCTTCTCATACAGTCAATGATTCACTTTAGATTCTGCCTTTGATTTATTGCTCCCCCATTCAGCCGAGTCACTCCGATGGGGGTGAGGGTTATATGAAGAGCTCCTAGCTACAGTCTTTGTACTGCAATATCTTTGTCAAATTACAGTCACACTCCAGTTGAACAGGCTCCGAGTGGTGTATAAACAGCAGGAAATTGTGCTGATAACTGGGTTCTGGCCCTTATTTCCCTCTTGACTGGTCTGCGTTGAGTGCTTTGACATCACAGAGCAGTCGACTCAAGTGTTTGTGTTTGATAGCCCGACATTCACCCGACTACCTTCATCAGCAGGACAAACCAGAGCTTTTATAACCAATATCCTCAGAATGCTCTTCCACGGTACATCAGCGACTATAGAAATATACGTATTTAGCATACACAAATTCAAACTGATTTGTGAACTCTGCGCACAATAAAAGGTGTCAGAACTGACTTAAATTTTCTTGAATCACACCAAAAGATGCTGTCCATCCGAGCTTGCAAATGCACATTAATAATTCAGCTGCAGTTTTGTCGAGTTGCACGCTGTGAGGTACAACCAGCTGCTGCTCCCGTCTCCTTTCACACACGGCTCCAAAGAATTTATGTCCAGCGCAACAATCACATTCATGTATTCACGAGGATCAAGGCAGCTTGAACGTAAATAAAAAAGAGGAATTTTGCATGTGTTTCATGTCAGCATTTTCAGTTGTGCACTCCATCTATAAACCATCTCCTCAAGCCAAAATTGAAAATTTATCTGACTTCACTCTTCAAGAAAGAAGGTTTGGAGTTTTTTACTGTTATTTGTTGTTGTCCATCCATCCGTCTATCCTCTTCGACTTATCTGGGTTTGGGTCACAGCGGCAGCAGCTAAGGCACAGAGGCCCAGACCTGCCAGGTCAGAGGAGAAATATAATCTCTCCAATCTGTCCAGAGTTCACTTTCAGGCCTCCTTCTGGTTGGACATGCCCAAAATATCTCTAAAGATAGGCTCCCAGGAGTCATCCTTACCAGACGCCCAAAGCCCCTCAACTGGCTCTTCCAGATGTGGGAGAGCAAACCCGATCAGCCACCTGAAACATAACCATCACTTCCAAGGAGTTTTGAAATCACGCTAACGTGAGCTAACGTGAGCTAATGTGAGCTAACGTGAGCAAGGCAGGAGCAAGTCTTCGTTGTTCCTGAGGTCCGTTGTTATCAGACGTAAGCTGGACTCAGCTACGTCTCAGTGTACCAGAGACCACAAATACAAGATCCCATCTGAGATTCCCCACAGACCTTTCACTTTTCTACTTTACTCTCACTTGCAAATGATTAGGGTTGAATTTGTATGCAGTTAGGTTAACAAATTTCAAAATACATGGCTTTGGTTAGGAGTTACATGTTTGACCACCACACAGAATTAGAAGCTGAGACTTTTAACCATGGATCGTAACGCTGACAGTTTTATCTGACATGTGGACAAACATACCTTTTAAATCTTTTCTTGTGAGGCTGCGCTGGATATTTGTAAGAAAATATGCAGATTGTGTTTGAACATTAAAGTCTAACCAATCCACACAACTGTTATTTTCCTCTGCCACTTCCCTTGCTTCCTTTTAGAAATGTAAGTCATGCAGCTCAAGACTAGTCACAGAAATAGTCTCCAATTAGTTTTTATCGATGCATTAACTGTTCCTCCAAGGCCGAGCCTACAAACATTTTTTGCAATAATTCAGTTCCCCCCCCCCCCCCCCCCTCAATCCCTGACTTTTCCAAGCCAAAAAAAGAAATTGAAAATAATCATAAAAACAAGCCCTGCAGGTTATTTCAAAAGCAACAGCGTTATAGTGAGCCAGTTACATCACTGAGGGTGGTGGTGGGAGAGGACCCAAACGCAAAAACTCACAGGAGGCAGCTGGATGAAGATCAAAGATAAACTTTAATAACTTAGAGATAAAAAAAAAACACAAAAAACAACTCACAACACTTCAAGGCAGGAACACCAGAGTAATAAGTCTACAAAGTAATAGCCGAAGTCAACAAGATGGACTGGGAGTACAACGAAACTGGTGGTGAAGCATTTTCTAGAAAGGCACATCACTGGTGGCAGCCTGATGCAGCAGCTCTGGCCATGTTGCCTGAACTTCTTTTTTTCCCCATTAAAACACACATTTTTGAGGCATTTTTTTCCTATGCTGGTTGGGATGCTGTGCTGTTTAAAGTGTATCTGGTGGTAATTCCGGCACTTTTGAGTATCAATCACGAGAAGTAACCATCATAATAAAAAAGCTGTTTACACATGGGGGAAGCAGCCGACTGAGCTTTTTTATTGGCAATTTGAAGAGAGTAGGAGGAAACTGAGTTTTTTGCAAAAGTTTTATCTAAAAATGAGCTTGTTGGTACAATAAATAAATAAATAAAACAAAATGCTGACGGAACATAATTTGGGCTAAACATCTCGCCTGCTTTCACACGGTGAGAAAGAGAACACAAACCAGAGCAGGAAGGATGAAAGGAGGAGGATTATGGAGCTTGTTGCAACAGTTACTGTTAAGGAACATCTCTGCACCCCAATATTTAAAAGCTGGCTATGAGTTTCCAACCCGAATTCACCTGTGGTACCTGCTGACGTTGCATGTGACATCATCATGTGACATCATCAGATCAGCTGCTGCCAGACAACACATAATTCCATCCATCCATTTTCGACACCTGCTTCATCCTGTTCAACGGCGACAACAAGTGATGGACAACATGGACTCACAGACACCAATAACGCCAACAGCCATACGCACTCAGAGTCACTCTTGTGGTGATCCTACTTTCACCAATCGACCCAACAGTCATGTTTTTGGACTGCGAGAGCTAGCAGCTAACGGAGATAACCGGATCATGGCCTCTCACTCTGACAGCAGCCAGCTCCTACAGCTCACTTGACTAAATGGAGACCTAGCCCGGCTTTGGCTTGGTACCTTTGCTCTGAACTGCCGGGGTCTCAGCTGAGGACTCAGCAGAGGGTCGACTCTTGGCTACCCCAGTGAAGGAGGGTCCCAAGAGAGTTCGGTCAAAGGTCCAGCAGCCCCCTTTTATTCTGAAAGCACTCATTTTGTTTCGATGTTGGTGGCATTTGAAAGGAGGATGAATGGACAGATGAATGTACGTTAACAATAGTCAGCATCATTGGTTAGCATGCTCATCGAAGCAAAAATACCTGCAGTAACTTGTGGTGACTGAAGTTTGGTGGGCGTGATCCAACCGGTCGTTCATTCTGACCATGTGCTGTGGTTTCAAAAGCACTCTTTATAAAACCTGTGGGTGACATCACAGAGGGTTTTTCCAGTTCTCTTTATACAGTCTGTGTATACTCCATATAGAAAGGCCTTATCCAGGATTTGAACCAGGAACCGTCTAGCTGTGATGCAGCAGTGCTAACCACGAAGCAAGCATGTTCTCCCACAACAATCCCAACAGACAAAAATCCCCCCCAAACAAACGACTAAAACCCCTGATCATGACAAATGAACCCCATGTTTCAGTCTTCTGATGTAATGAATTCAACAGTTCTCAGTGCATCAATCATTTTTTGCCCTTTAACATGAAAGTTTACATATTTATTCCACTGCTTGAAGGAAAATCAAATACATCAATAACATACTGAACTAAAAAAAATCTCAATGATGCAACATTATTGGATCTCTTTCATATTTCTAATTACGTTGCCTGAATTTCCATTGCCTTGTAAGACTGATTTAAAATCGTGACACTTGTCCCCATCTCTCTTTTTTTAATTTAAACGAAAAGACTGGTTCGGTTTTCTCTGCAGACACCACGCGCTGCTGAAACAAATGGCTCCTTTTTCAACAAAAATGAGTTGTCAGGTGCGGTTCCACCGAGAGCACAAGCGTGGCCTCAGACGACCACACACAACCTCAGCGTATGGCCCGAGTCCAGATTCAGCAGCATCTTGTCAACAGAAATGAATGGGCTATTAGTCCAGTTCAACGTCCTCACCTCCCATCTGCTGCTGTTATGAGAAAGTCTCGAGAAGCTAATCCCGACTCACCCGAGGTGCGTGGACTTCCAGGCACCGCTTTACCTTAGGTCTCTAAAGATGAACCTCATATCAGAGGCACTGCTGCAGACTGCACGACTATTGAAAATAACTTTTTTTTTTTGACCATCACAGCATGAATCAGATCAAACAGGCCTTTTTATTTTTCTTCAGTTTTCCAACCATGATTCTCATCTTTGTGCATTAACAGTCACAAGTTAATACAACATGACTGAAGCTTTGAGAAATATACCTTATTAATATTCTGTACCCTGCTAACGAAAGAAAAACAAACAAAAAAAATACAAGAAAGAAACTAAGATGTGAAATAAAAAATGCTAAAGAAATCAAATCCTAAGATTTTGATTTATGGATTTGTTTGATCTCTTCTAGTCATTTTCAGAATTTTTTTCCCTCCTCTGGCTCAGCGTGAAAACCTATTCTCCCCTCTCTCTATTTTTTATTTTTTTTATTGGTGATTTCAGAATCACATCAAAGAGTTTTTACTGCCTGAAGAGGGAAAGTAGACGAGCGCAAGTTCTTAACCGCATAAACAAACACATCCCAATATGCAACAAGTAGCGCCAGCTGTCATTTCAAGGGGAATATTCACTTACTTTATAATTCATGGTTTTTCTAGATGGTAAGTGTCTTTTATTAAATTATATTTTCTCTCAACGTGCACACTGCTGGGAGTATACAGCAGGAGTCTCTGGACTTCTTTGTCTTTGTTCTTCAAGGCGTTTCACTTTCCGCCCAGAAGGCTTAGTTAATTGGATCGTCAGCTGAATTGACAAAGTCTTTTAGGTGGAAGGTGAAACATTTTGAGTGTGGCTGCTGCAAACGCCTCGTTTCCATTTGCTGTCCATAAAGCCACAAAATGTCCCTAGTGATCAAAGCGAGGAAGTGCAGCTATAAACGGATGGCTCAAAAACATCACAATAAGAGCAATAATCTCTACAACTGCCTACTTTTGCGGGCTGAGCAGTTTCATAACATAGTTTCACACATTGCATGTTTTGTCACAGAAATAGCCTGCTCGTGATTTGGTTTTTCCCATGTGAGCAAGCACAGCGAATATATTTCCTCAAATCCACTGTACAAATTCAAATTTTTCAGTGCAGACAAAACCACCAGAGATTACAGAGGTTCCCACAGGAATGAATAGACCTCCAGATGAATGAGTGAGCGCACACAGTGTTGCAGTTTAGGTAGTAAAGCACAGCTAAGTTAGCTATATGCTAACTGACAGTGCAATACTCCAGAACATGACATGTCAATTTATGATTTATGCTTCTGCGTAGCAGCTATGCACGTAGCCCCAGGCCGTCATTGGCATTTTTACTTTGTGTTGCTCTGTAATCCCACCACCGACCACTAGACAGCAGTGTGGGTTCTTTTTCTGCAGTGCTGAAGCTTACAGTGTGGTTTCCTTTTGTTTACTTCCTTTATCTCGGTCAGCCATAGCAACAGAGCAAATAAAGTACCGTATTGGGCCGAATATAGGACGACTCTGATTATAAGACGACCCCTATTTTTCAAATATAATTTTGGGAAAATGAAAATATGATGAAGACAATAAGGTTATTCATAGAACAACTTTTTATTGTACAATTACTATAGAAAAAAAACTTACACAGAGATAACATTCTGCTGTATTGTTAAACATTTTAATGATTTCATCTTTTTTAGGAAGTATGATACCATACCTAAGGGAAGGTACTTGTCAAGTTTCCATGTTATTTAAGATCAAGGTATAGTACTAGTTAATAAACTTTATTCTCTTAACATCTGAGACTATGACTCAGTGAATAAGCAACAACCATGTAGTTCAGTAACTGCATTAATGATGTCAATAACTGCAGAACCATCAAAGTCGAGTTGTATTCGGTTTCAAGAACAACATTAACAATTCAGTGGGTAAAAAACAAATTCTGAACTGCAACAAAACTTTTCCCTTTGCTTGAGACAGTCACGTCATTCCTCCATTTTACATCAGATCCTGCTGGCATGAACTCACTGTGACGCTCCATTCTTACTGGTTACTTTGGTGCGGCTCCATCTAGTGGCGCAGATGTGTAATTACAATAGAAAAGTCCAGACCTCGATTATAAGACGACCCCAAATTTTGAGAATATGATTTCTAGAATAAAATATTTTCCTATATTCGGGCCAATACGGTACATTTTAGAGAAGTTGGAGCTGATTAATATTGAACGTCATGTTATACTTTTGTAGTATGGAGGACCCAAAAATGCAGGAGAGTCAGGAGGTTTACAACCAAACGTCCTTTAATAATAGTCGCAAGAAATAAATCTCACACAGAGTAGTCCATGGATTGAGACAGCACTGCAGGAACAGGGTACAAAACCGAGCCAGGATCAAACAGGGAAACCCACAGACGAAAACAGGATGAAAATCTACAGTACGATCTGGCCAACCAAAAGGGAAAGACAAGACTTAAATACACAAGAGGACAAACACGAGGCAGGTGCAAACAATCAGGGAAATAGATGGAAGGAAGTAAAGGAGAAGACTATGAAGACAAGACAGACCTTCAAAGTAAAACAGGAAACAAGGTTGACTAACAACAAGAGAGATGAAAAACACTAACTAAACCCCAAAAACATGCCATGCCCAACCCACACCATAACACATCGGTCATTTTTAGAGACAGTGCAACAAACTACCATTCTAAGTGACTTGAAGACTTGAAGTTGATAAAGAAGTAGCTGCGGAAAATATGAATATGAAGTACAAATCTATGAACCAGATCAATCATCAGTAGCATAGCTACTGTGTCGCTTTGAAGCAGAAGTATAAATCAGCCTTAAGGTGGCAGCAGACGCACTCATCTAGGAATTTGCAGACCTGAGCCTTTCCGGTCTTCCCATGCTAGTGGCTTCCTTCAGTTACTCCAGGCAAAGTCGAGAGAATCACCACTCGTGTAGCCATCAGTGTTGATCTTTTCCCTGTCAAAGTGATGGCAACATAGCCTGGAATTTCTTGTGAGATTCAGCACGTCGACATTCTTCCCCGTCTTGTCGTTCTCATGCCAAATCAGTGCCTTCCACCTTCTCTGCGCAGAGAGATGTTCCGGCCACTTTCCCAAATCACATCAGTCAGGAAGGGATAGATGTGTAGCTTCTTTGTTCTAGAGCTCCACAGCATCACAGTAGTGCACCACGGTCATTTGAAACTAGAAAATGACATGAAAATTTATGGCTTGTTTTTTGGGTTGTTGCTTTCTTTACCAGAAGTGGTCATGTCTGCAAAAAGACCCAAATGCAATGCGTTACGACGACTGGTGCTGCCACCTAGTGGACAAAAAAATAGCAGCACCTTCGTGGTACTCTGTGCGTTCACACTGTGGCCCTCCTTCCAGGCTAGTTTGTTGGTTCACAGTCATTTAATCACTGGAGATAAAATACAAATGAGAGAGCAGTGTGGCAGTAACTGTTGTATACAGTATATGTTGAGTAGAAATGGCATGCAAGTATTCTGCACAATTTATATCAACTTTGAGTTGTAATTCATATAAAAAAAATTATTTTGACTTGACACCACACATTTGATAGCGTATAGTCTCATTAAAACTCACTTGTAACCTCAGTGTTACTTAAGACTATTATCTGTATCCGTATTCAAAAGACATGAGGTTTCAGCCTTCAATCTTTAATGTCCGTCCAGTTCATGGTTTTTAATGGATAAGAAACTGCAAAATTCATTGTAGCCTAAAGATGGGCTTGATCATAAAGGATGGCGTCAAGAACTTGATAAAATCTGAAGATAAAATATAATGAAGCTTAAGCTCACATTCTTGTTAATGCCCTGACTAAATTATGTGTTTTATGCATCCTGTTATAGGTTAGAGGTGCTCCTCTGCATTTGGCTTTTAACCTGCCATTCCTACTTAAGGATAATTTTTAATCCTTCACTTGAGCCTTAAATCCGACTCACATGGCCTTATCTCTTGTGGGATTGACTCCATCACTTTAAAAGCACCTGTTTTTAGCCGAAGCTTGCAACGTCACTAGTCTGATGTTTGGGAAAGCGAGTGTTTAGCTTCTGTAGACTAATCCAAAAAATCAAGCTTAAAATGCTTATTTGGGTATTAGTGTATTATTCTCTATGAAAAGCATAAAATAACAATCTGCACTGCAGGCAAATGTTCCCCGTGGGTGAAAGGTTTTAATATGTTCAGAGCTGATAAGATCAATGGTGTACAGTAAAACCACCTGTCTAAAATTGTGCAGTTGCTCTCCGTCTCAAAAAAGCTATGACCATTTGAGAAAAGAACCCCAACACATCTCGTCACGTGTCCTTGATGTCGGATCAGATCAGATGGATTAGACATGTTTTACAGCACATCCCTCAGACGCTTGATCAGATTGAGATGCACGTCCACAAACCACTCGTCTATGCCCACTGTTACACCTGGTTGTAAAGTAATAAACCCTGCAAAGCCTGCTGGGAATTCAAGTCATTTTGATGGTTTCTTTGTCTTAAACCATGTGCTCAGACTTTGATGCTGATGTCAGGCCTCGCTCCGTGTCAACACATGGTACAGCGGGGAAAATAAGTATTGAACACGTCAACATTTCTCTCAAAAAACATATTTCTAATCGAGCTATTGACATGAAATTTTCACCAGATGTCGGCATCAACCCAAGTAATGCACACATACAAAGAAATCCAAACATTTATGTCCATAAATTAAGTTATGTGTAATAAAGTGAAATGGTACAGGGAATAAGTATTGAACACGCTTACTGAAATTTATTTAATACTTAGTGCAAAAACCTTTGTTGGTGATTACAGCCTCAAGACGCCTCCTGTATGGAGAAACCAGTCGAATACATTGCTCAGGTGTGATTTTGGCCCATTCATCCACACAAACTGCCTTCAAATCTTCAAGGTTCCGGGTGTCTCTTCTGTGAACCCGGATCTTCAGTTCTTTCCAAAGATTTTCAATTGGATTCAAGTCTGGTGATTGACTGGGCCATTCTAGCAGCTTTATTTTCTTTTTCTTCAACCAGTTGAGTGTTACCTTGGCTGTGTGCTTGGGATCGTTGTCTTGCTGAAAGATCCACCCTCTTTTCATCTTCAGCAGCCTGGCAGATGACAGCAGATTCTGATCAAGAACCAGTACCACATGCTGAAAAACAGCCCCACGCCATGATGCTCCCACCTCCAAACTTGACTGTTGCTATGGTGTTTTGGGGGTGATGTGCGGTGCCATTTTTCCTCCAAACATGTTGTGTCTTATGACATCTGAAGAGTTCAATTTTGGTCTCATCTGACCAGAGTATGTTCTCCCAGAATGTCATGGGTTTATCCAAATGTTGTGTCGCAAACTCCAAACGTGTTTCAACATGCTTCTTCTTCAAAAATGGAGTCTTGGTTGGTGTGCGTGCATGGAGGCCATGGCGGTTGAGTGCATTACTTATTGTTTTCTTTGAAACAACGGTACCTGCTGATTCCAGGTCTTTCTGAAGCTCTCCACGAGTGGTCCTGGGCTGTTGGAGAACCCTTGTGATGATTGTTTTGACTCCTCTGTCTGAAATCTTGCGAGGAGCACCTGGCCGTGGCTGATTTAAGGTAATGCCGTGTTCTTTCCACTTCCAGATGATGGCCCCAATGGTACTCACTGGAATTTTCAGAAGTTTAGAAATGCGCCTGTAACCAATGCCTTCAGTGTGTTTTGCAACAATAAGGTTGCGTAGGTCTTTGGACAGCTCTTTGCTTTTACCCATCATGCAATGCTTCTTGTCTAACACCTTGCTGGTGAGAAACCTTTTTAAAAAGGCACCAATCAGGACTAAACCAGCTGATATTACTTTGCATTAATAGGGGACAAGTTAACTTTCTAAATACTGACAAACTCCAGCTGCTTTCTTGGCTTTCCAGACCTTTTTACCCCTCCTTTTCTCCATGTGTTCAATACTTATTCCCTGTGCCATTCCACTTTAATACACATAACTTAATTTATGGACATAAATGTTTGGATTTCTTTGTATGTGTGTATTACTTGGGTTGATGCCGACATCTGGTGAAAATTTCATGTCAATAGCTCGATTAGAAATATGTTTTTTGAGAGAAATGTTGACGTGTTCAATAATTATTTTCCCCGCTGTATGTGACCCATGTGGGTCCTCACCTGGATCCTCAGTGTCCTGCCATGTTCCTAACTTTATATTTTCTGCTGTGAGTGTGCATGTGTGTGAGGTTTATGTGTGTGCATGGAATTATATGTGGGGGAGAGAGGGTTGTGCTCCTGTTTTATGATTTATTCTATGAAGCACTTTGTGTTGCATTTTACACGTATGAAAAGTGCTGTATAAATAAAGTTTTGATTGATTGAACAATTGAGTCCCTTGTGGATCCCCCTTTAGCAGCATTAAACTAAAGTAGTTGTTTCCTGTGCATTTTTTTTCAGTCTCTGAAATGATTGTCGAGGACTTTTGGTCCATTCTTCTTTACACTATTGCTTCGGTTAAGGCTCCCTTGAGGTGCTGCTATGATCTTTCCGTTGGGTGAAGATCTGTAGTCTTCTATAACTAGACCGTTCCAAAGCCTTGATGTAGATTTGTAAATTAGAGCTGGTATGCTTCGTATCTTTGTCCTATTGCATCACCCAGTTTTTACCAAGCTTTGGCTAATGGATAGATGGCCTCATATTTGTTTCTAGGATACCCTGGTATACTGGGAGTTCATGATTGCAAGGTTCCCAAGGCCTGACTGAAAAAACAACCTCAACTCATCAACTCTCCACTGTTATGTTTGTTAGCTGGGATGAGATGTTTCCAGTGAAGTCTCATGGTTTGTTCAGATACATTTCTGTGATCCTGTTGAGTTTCTTTAAGACGCTTTCTCAAGGTACCCCTTTCAAACATATTGTACGTGCTCAGAATCCTTCAGTCTAATTGTAATGTCATGGACTTTAATATTAAAGTTCAGTCAGGCCTGTCGGATCTGAAATGTAGCTCACGGGAGCTTTTTTGTATTTGGCTGAACATTGCATGGTCTGACCTCTGGATAAAATTGGTGGGATGTCCACTTCTGGGAGGACTGGCAGCCCTCCCGAATGCTCTCTGCTTGTGAATAATATTTCTCACTGTAAAATGCTGAACTCCAGAATGTTTGGAAGTTGTTTTATAAGCCTTTATATATAAATGTGCAGCAACACTGGCTTCTAAGACTATTGCTTATGTCTTTTCCACCTGGTATTGTGTTGATCTACAACTGCATGATACAGATCAGCAAATTGGCTAAACACATCCATTTTAACAGAGGTCTGCATATCTGCTGATGATCAGTTTATCAAGGGCTGGTTATTAGCATCTTGTATACGAAGCCCAACTGAGATTTAAATGGGCTGAAAAATGGGCCACATATGGGATTGTTCATGGGTTCCATGTCAGCTCCATTCCCAACGCTGGCAGTGATCATGCTCAGTACATAGGTGATGAATGGGCATGGGCCGAATATGGGTCTCTTATCTGGATCCTACTTGGGCCAACCACATAAGTGAACCCAAGAGGGTGATTTACACAGAACCAGCGGACAATCCCATATGGGACCACATTTACCTGTCAGATGGGCTCTACGTACAGATGTTGGCTGGGAACTTTGGCCCTGATTGTACCCTTCCCCTTAACCGTTACCACCCTCAAATTGCATGTACAGTAACGTTCGCTAACCGCTAATGCAATCTTCTGCCCGCTATAGCCGCTACACATTTTGCCGATTCTCTTACTCACTTTGTAAGTGTGGCAACGGGCGTGTCTTTGGCCCTTTGCTCAAACTCAGTATCGTACCAGTGCAGGTTTAGGAAAAAGCATTTCGGGCAGTCCGACCACCTGCAACCCATGTCGGCTCGTACAAGAGCGTGACCAAATGGCGACAATGCACGTCCACCTGGTCACATGTGGACGTGCACAAATGGCTCTACCTCTCGAATTAACTCTTGTATAAAAAGCGTGATTTGGCCTCAATTGAACCCCTGAGAAAATAGAGATAATCTTAAACGGCTTGCTCACCAGTTAAACCATAGACGACTGGAGCGTGTTTACTGGGAGCGCACCGACTATCTGGGACTTTCAGGTAGCTGATAGGAATTGCCTGTGTAAAAAATATTTATATGTATATATCAGGAGGAAGGAAGAGGAGGAAGCTCTCGATCTGGATGAAAAGACGCTACATAGCGGTTTGCGGGTAGCGCAACCTGCTCTTAAAGGCAATGGCTACTGACGCACTGACTGGTTTAATAGGTGGAACGCTCTAACCACTCCCATGCATAATGTAGCGGGTAGCACAGGTGGGATGGTGGGTTTAGGAAGGTGGAAGACTGCATTCTTTGCGCTATCCCTAAATAGCGGTTTTAGCAGATCTGGCCGAAGATTAGGCCCTTAGCTTCATAAACTCCATGGAAGGAGTAAAGGAGTACTTAGTATCACCCACATGACCTTGCTTAATAAAAATTTAAGCCAAAAAAATAAAGCCATGATGAAAGAAGTTACATGTTGTCGCAACCTGTCTGAGACTGTATTTGCTTCATACCAAGACCCACAATGACCAGATTTATAAAAAAAAAAGTGTTTTTTACACAAAAACCATATAATTTAAAAAGGAGGAACTAACATCTCCATCTAAGTGTATCTGCCATATTAAACATCTACACGCTTGCTTTGACTGGTCTGTGGCTGTGTAGCCCACCGCATGCAAGCTGCTATGTTTTTTTTTTTTTTTCTGCTACAATCAACCCCCAAAGTGCCACTTTTTGATGTGCAGGCCATTTTCCAGCTGCTGACCTCAGTGGAGGGAAATGTATCACCATGGCAACACCAAAAATGTTAGGTTTTATGGTGTTAAAATGTTTGTTAAATGATTACAGTGGTGTTGCTCAAAAAAAATAGGAGGAGGAGATATTGAGAAACGAAAGAAACCTGAAAGAAGAGCTTAAACAACTGTCCCACAGCTGTTCCTGGACTCCTCTCACCAGCACCGGGCTGCTCGTCGATTAACAACTCCAGTAGGATGGATTTTAGCATTCCCAGTCAGTGTTTAATGGTGCCATCTGGTGCGTCTTTTACGGACAGAGTAGCTGGCAGGCTGCAGCTGCAGAGCTGTTCTCCGTAAACCGACGCAGACTGAACGCTGGTCTGGGATCAGTTCGGGGTAAGACAGTGTTGCTACAAAAGCTTTTCTATGGGATCAAACATTAGAACCGTCCTTTGCTCCCTGTGAGAATCAGTAAACCCCCAGGGACCCTTCCTTGGACCACTTTTGGGTGCCATCGTCCTCCTCAAGAGCTATTATGGGTTTTTTTTTTTCTCTCCTTCCTCCAAACCATCACCTTCAGGAACAAACTGTTCTCTTGCTGCCTGAAACATCCCACTACCCGACGTGTTATAATGAAATTATTCGGTTCACGTCTGCGGTTTTAGTGCTTTGGCTGAGCAGGGTAATTTGCTCTTGAAATAGTTAGGGGCTTTGTTAAATAGGCGGGGTTGTCACGGACCTCAAAAAAAAATAAAAAATCCTCTGGGGAAATACCAGCTTCTCCAAATTTCACCGATAGACCGCCCGCTTTGTTTCCACTCCCTGGTGTCGGACTTCGGTTTGAGTGGTTCGACTTAAAAGCTGAGACGTAATGAAGAGGAAAGCAAGACAGAAAAAGAACAACTAAGTTGTCATCGAGCTGAAGCTGATGAGGACTTTTACTGCCCCCTGCTGGACGTATCAGGATCTTTTACAATCAAACACAAGGAAAAAGAGCAAGACCTTTCTGGGGGAAAAGAAAAGAATATCGGGTTTACATTTCATCTTGCGTTTCCACAAAATGGGAAACACTCTTATCTGAACAACACTGATCACATGGCTCAGAGAAATACCTGCTTGAGGCATGCATTAATAGGTTTTCCTCCGTATTCCTCCACCTCCAACATGATCTTCACACATAAGCTGAAAAAGTAGGGCTCTGGAACATCGCACAGTATCTGAGGACCTTTAGGCACTACAGTGTTGTCTCCTAGCAACCGACTAAAAGGGAGTGAGGTAACACCATCCCGAACCGCTCCATAATTCCCTCTCATCTGTGTAGTGGAGCTCTAGGTTTCAGTGCAGATACAAGGGAGGTGTCTGATGGAATTATTCAGTTCAATTTGTTTAGCATCAGCTGACAGCAAAGTCATCTCCGGGCACGTTGCACAGAGAAAACAAACAAGTTCAATATAGAATCAGTTTATAGTTCAAGCAATGCCAGTTCTTTATAATCTAGAAACCAGTTCAATTAAATTCAAATTCATATAAAAGGGAGTTCATTAAAAAAAAGAGAGAGAGAGAGAGAGCTCAGTTAAGGCATGCAAGAGATCAAAGCTTCAATTCAAAATCTATCTCCCGTTCAGAGGATACATGAGGAAAGAAACTGTTCCTAACAGGAAAAAACCTCCACCAGACAGGTGGCTATTGGTCCAGGGATTTTTTTGCTATGACAAAATAAATATGTGCATACATGAAGAGGAAGAAGAGCAGAATGAGGAAGGTGCCCACACAATGGTATTATGATGTAACCCTGGGTGTGTGATGTCTTTTAAGTTGTTTTTGTTCTTTTTCTTGTTGTTTTAAAGACTGTTTGTTTCTATTACTGTCTTTCCCAGACTATAAGTCGCACCAGAGTATTAGTCGCATCTGTCAAACTAGAAAAGCACTCGTAGAGTGCAGACCTCCGCCAAGCACAACAATTCCCCCATATAGTTATTTACAGATTGCTATAAAATCCACCTTCTGGATCAGATCCAGATCAGCCTTAGAAATTTGATAGAGTTTCCCATTGTCAATCCCTGAGTCAAATTTCATGAGTTTTGGGTAATAATTAACAGAGATATTGAGAAACAACATTTTCGGCCCCATTGACCGCAATGTTATCGAAAATTTGAAAGTGATCCAGAATCCAGGATTTCTCCCAGATCACACCCAAAATGAAATCAGTTGTTCCTTTTCACATTTCTGACAACTCCTGAAAATTTCATCAATATCCATCCATAACTTTTTGAGTTATCTTGAACACAGACAGACAGATAAACGCCAGCAAAAAACATAACCTCCTTGGCGGAGGTAAAAATACATTGTGAAGAGAAAAAAATATATACACAGTGGTATCTCTACTTACGAAATTAATTGGTTCTGGAAGTAGTTTCATAACCTGAAAATCCTATAAGTAGAGATGTGTTTTCCATGTAAATGCTCTAATCCATTCCAAGCCCCCCAAAATTCTGACATACATTTTTTTATAAATCATAAACATGCATCAAAACATGTAACAAATACATGTTACAATTAGATTACTGCACAATAAACATAAAATGAGAGTTGTGCATACTAAAAAAAACAAAGAATAAAGGTAAAGAATAAAAATTATGTTAATTTACCTTTTAACTGCTATCGTCGTCACCTTTTCTCTCTCAGCAGTGGTTTTTGCCTGACGTTTTGTAAAGAGCCGATCCAAGGACGTTTGCTTTTGTTGGCTTTTAACAATCCTTCGAAAATGTGCAAGGCAAACATCAACATAATAAGTGATAGCCCGACTAGTGAACACTTTTTCTGGGTGATTCTTTTCAACAAATTCCAAGATTCAGAGAATTCAGAGAGAGATGCCTGGAAGATGCTAGCCGATAGCTAATGGGAGAACAGCTACAAGTATGTTTACGTTCTGTAAACTCTGGGAGCTGCGAGTAGCAGCGCGTACTGTATTTTTGCCTTTCGTATCCTGAAATTTCTTTCGTAACAAGAGGCAATATTTTCCCATTGAGGCGTTTCGTAACTTGAAAGTTCCGTATGTAGAGACGTTCGTAAGTAGAGGTACCGCTGTATATTCAAGTCGCATCGGGCCATAAGACCGAGTAATAATTGCACCATTGATAAGCCCCTTCCAGCAGCACACTCTTCAAGGACCCATATGTGGATTTGTTCCTCCACCTCTGGTCATCGCCAGTTAGCCTTCTTTGATTTTTTTCTTTTTTATTTGAAGCTGTGACCACTGGAGGACTATAACGTCTGTATATGGGTCACCTGCCCACATGCAGAGCTGTTTTTCTTCAGTCCCTAACGAGTTTCTCACTCCCTCCAAACATTCAGCTCCTCCATTACTGTTTTCAGGCTGCATGTTTTATCATCTTCAGTTTAAACTCCGCGCTATGTTTTTTTTCTTTTTGGTGGCACGTTTGTGTTCTCTCAGTCTTTATGGTTTATTCTTATAATTTTTTCAGTGTCAGTTGTCACAAGTGTAGACAATGACCTGTAGTCATGGATGGCATGGTGTATATTTTTGACATATAAGTCGCTTCGAATTATAAGTCGCAGGACTAGCCAAGCGACTTGTCCGGAAAATACGGCACGTAAAGCACTTTGTGATACGTTGGTATGAAAAGGGCTTTATAAATAAGTTTGATTCGATTTGATTACCTTTTCTGGAGTCACAAAAAGATACAAAAAGGCTCAAATAATCCACATTTTACACAATGAGATAAAGATAAAACCACTGACTAATTCGCTACCTTGACAACTTTTAATGGCGGAGCGTTATCGTTTTGTTAATCAAGTCTTTGAATTATTCTAACATTTTGGAGCCTGAGATTTTAATTTTACACCGTACAGCTGCCCAAATATTTATGCAAACACCGTCCATTGTCCTTGTTTTCTCTTTCCACCAGGAGTTACTTGTGCAGCAGTGGGGATGCAGAACATGCATCAAGGTAAATGCTTGCCTGCGGTGAATTATGTACGTGCAACGCCAAGGAAACCGGGGTTGGAGGAAGAATATTTATTAAGAACAACAGCAATCATATTCCGCCTGAGGAATGCCATTAATAATGGACCGGCCCCTGTTGGTGCAGAGAGCCGGGCGTCTGCAGGAGTGGAGGAGGGTGATGCATTCGCTGCGAGATCCACTAAAAAAGGTCATCATGAAAATTGATTTCAAAAGCAAATGATCTAAAATGCCTTCAGATTCATTTTGTGTACGTTATGCTAGTCACATGAATGATCACATGCACATTTATGTCTTTACCAATTCAGTTCTTCTGAGCAGGTACGGCTTTTTTCATTATTTTAGCTTTTTTGGACTCAAGCTACTAAAAGGACTTGTTGTTCTAATTAAGAGAAGTATGTTGCCCTTATTTCACCGTGATCATTGTTACTGTGGTTTTAACTCTGCTGGAGTTACGAGCTCGCCATGTGAGGTGTTGTGTTGAACAAGGGCAGCAATCACCAACGTACAAGTCATCAAACCTCATGGAGGACATATGTAAACACTATTGGCGTTTCACGTCGTCAGTTTCCCAAATCAGTAAAACGAGAGAAACAATCTCCTGTTCCGATGGCATTGAACCAGCTTTTGGGGGGGCCCGGCTTGCTAACAGTTGAGAACCCCTGGTCTAACATATCATCTGTAATTATGTTTTCCCTGCTGTGACTGCAACAAAAACATAATAAAATGACTTCGTCTTCGTGCCGCCTTCTTGGATACAATTTCATTTTTAACTCTTGGTCTGTATTCTGCCCCCAACCAGAGACCTCCGGTATCACATGCAGTGACAGCGTCGTACTGAAGCAGGAAACTTTCACAATGCAGCTGGTTGTGCATGTGAACCGATGTTAACGCTTGTTCAAAGTGCAGTTATAACCCAGGCCTAATACGGAGTTGATTGCACTGGTTTATAATCGGTATTGTGGAACCAACAGCTCAGGTTTAGTTGATGCAGGTTTCAGAAAACCAGTGATAACCTCAGGGTTTGTTAAACATCATTTCTGGAATACCTACCTGATTCTAACTTGGGTATGGCAGTCCTTCTCAAATAGTGGGGTGTGTCCCCTTGTGTGTGTGTGGGGTGGGGTGGGGGGGGGGTGCATATGACCCCAGGAGGGAACATGTTAACATGATTTTTTTTTTTTTTTTTTACTGTACTGAAATAAAGTGTAATTGCACCTATATTACAGTAGGGGGCAGTGCCGCTCTCATTGCTCATTGTCAGGGAGTATTAGCTACATGGTGTCTGGTTTTTTTTTTTTTGGTTTTTGTTTTTTTTTGACGGACATGCGAGCATGCAGCACACAGCAGGAGATATGAAGTGAACAAACCCTCAAGAGACACCACGGAAAAAATATTTACCAAGGATGAAAAAAAAAGGAGGAGAGAGACGGAGATAATGAGACAAACGAAAGTCACCAGGAGGAAATATGACGATGCTGATGTAGCGCTTAGCTTCACTGTGACTGCGGTGGGATTGATGCACTTTAAATCTTTATGGACTAAAAAACAATTTTAATAAAGTTATTCTTTGTTATAAGTTGATGTATATTTCTTTCCTTTTTGTTTCTCTTAATGTTAATAGGGATAAAATGTTATGCAGAGGTGGACTTATAACAATTTTATAGACAAATTATACTATTTATAGTCACGGTGGAGGGTGGGGGGGCGCAGCAGAAAATAACTGAGAAGCACTTGGTTAAGGTATGTGTTATATGGGCCAGATGTGGTCCTAATATCATGAGCTGGCTTTGACATGGTGTAGTAATCTCCAGCCACTAAGGGTTCATTCAGTAAGTAGAACTGACAAGATTTATTTAAACCCTTCTACAAAGTAGTGCTGTTGTCAACTCGTCAACACAGGCAGTGGCTAGTCTTCTCTCCTTAGTTCCCAGCATGCTCCTGCATATATAGAAAGAGGGCTAATTAGTTGAATGGTTGCAGCTGAGCTAATCAGTCCCTCCTGGCACTGTTCCCTGAACCACCGCCTCCGTCTACAGCTGAGGCTGGCTACAAAGTAGATGACTTAGGCCCAATTTAGAGCCTGATTTGCTCCCTGCAGCGATATTGGGAAAGCTTGTTGTAGCTGATCATTTGTCAAAATGAATCTTTAAGTGTTTGGTGTGAACGAGATTAGTTGACTGCTCCGAATCAAGTTGGCGCCTAAAAAAAGCCTTCAAGTGAACACCCTAGCAGACTGGGTAGTCTCAACTACCTGGACTGAGTTGAATGATATTGTTACGGCCAGTGATGGTGAGATGAAGCCTTATGAGGCATCGAACCATTTGAGCCAATTGGTTCAAAAAAGGGTTCATCTCTCGAAGCTTCATCTGCACACGACACCACCTACTGGCCGGGTGGAAAATGACAGGCAGCTGTATCTCAACCACAGCTGGTTGTGGCGCATTGACTATTTGTCTGTCATGGCCCTTGAGAATGATTATCAATTACAAAGAATGTACGACCAAATAAATTCTCTACATACATTATCGCATATTTGTATAATAAAATGTGTGTCACGAATGTATCTTGTGTGTGTAAAGTTTCCCAGTATGGAAGTATCATATGATATGGCAGGTTGTGTAATAATGTTTTTCCTGTCACTTTAGGAGAATGACATGGGCCTGAGCAGGAAGAGGGCACTCAATACACTTGTGTAATTTAGGACAAATTCCAATTCCTCCCTTAACCCTCAATCTCAACCCTCGCCCTTAACCCTCAGCCCTCAATCTTGGCCCTCAAAAGTAAGTATAAGGGCTATCTCTTGACTAAGAAATGGGACACCCTTTAAATGCAGTTACGTCTTCAGACTGTGGGGAGCGGCCTTATGCTAAAGCTACGTCCAATCTGTCACGAAACATGACGACGAAGAAGAGGGAGAAGAAGACGTAGAAGAAGAATAAGATAATATAAATATATATAACGAAGACAATAAGAGTTAAGAGAGATAAGTTTCGTAACATTTATATCTTTATTAACTACGAAAATACTTACATTTAAAGCTCGCTTTTTTCGGCGCCATCCTTTTCGAAGACGTTTTGGCAAAAATATGCAATGCCTTCTGGGTAGCCCTTACTTCCAAGGGTGGTGCCGGAGAATCTCAATATTGAGGGCGATACAGCCCTCAAACTTGTCCCTCAACTTGACTTTCTAAGAATCGGGACAGCACTTGCACTTCACGGGAGCGCGCATTTTTGAGATTGAGGGTTAAGGGAGGAATTGGAATTCACCCCTAGACAATGATGTACAGAACATGGGAGATTTTATTCATTATTATTCAGGAATAAGAGTCTCTCAACAGTGTTTGGTTTTAAGCGATTCCTTCTTTTTGACATAACGTCTCCTGCCTTTAAAACAACCTTTCATATGGTATAGAAGATGATGATGTGCACAAAAATGCAAGAATAAGATTATACCGTAAATAGAGGTACTGTCATTTTAGCCTCTCTCGGTATTCCGGAGAGTTACTAGGATTTATCAATTCAAAATGTTCCCACACAAGGGAACCGTCCTCTTCCAAGCTGGCTCCATCATCTTACCCATCCTTCTCTCATGACTCTCCTAAATCTTCTCTCTCTAAACTATTTCCAGACTATACAACTGCTATCCAAACTCCAGTATTCAAACTATCAAATCTCTATCCAAACTTTGAACTGACTGCAACTCTCTACCAACAACCCACATCTTGAATGGAGCCTGAGGGGTTTGTATCGCTGTTGAACCTCGCAGCAAGGTCTGAACCACTTCCTGGAGGAGTCACATGATACAGCCGGGCAGCGAAACTTCGGACGTCATCGTTTTTGGCTCCTCCCCTAATGAAGCAAGCCTCGATACGCGCTGCATGGAAACGCCCCCTCCATTACTGTATAGGCCTCGAAACCTCGACACATCTCGTAACACCGCTAGTTATGGCGTAAATTACTTAAGAGAAAATAAAAGAAAGTAAATCAAAAAATCAGATCAAATTAAATAAGCATGAGGTGAGAAACCAGGATCGAAGAGGTGGTTGAAATCTCCAGTAATCATCAATCAATGAATTGAAGTGTTGACAGCATGGATGGAAACCCAGTCAACACTTGAACATCTGGGGTGCAGAGGTGCTCCTTCACAGTTTCGTGTCCAGAATCTATTGATGCACTGGGAGTACTCCTGTCCCATTTCCTTTAACCTGGTGTAACCCAGTGATAGAAAATGGGTAAAAAAAAGTAATTAAATGCTGATCTAAATGTACTATTTTTATGCTGAGAGAGTGAGAGATGACAGGCCAGTCAGAACGCAGTTGGTTAAGCCCCGCCTCTGGCTGAACTTGATTGACAAATCACGACATATCCCCGTGATCAGGTGTATGTGTGTGGAGAGAAGATGGAGACGAACTCATAGCGATCCGAGCATTGAGAGAAGTGTAAGGAATTTTCAAGAAGTTAATAGTGGCTAAAACACATTATGCACACCAGTGAGTCACTATAGAACACCGGTGAAATACCTGGAGACGGTCCAGTGTGGAAAGTCCCGTATTTTTTTTGTTCTTTCCTTGATTGATCCCGGTAAGAAAGCAGTGTTATGCTAATGTTGCTAACTGTGTATACTGTGTCAAGCAGCCGGCCACAATTGAGTTGGTTGATGCTCGCGGCCTAAGTATTAATATCAGGCTAACTGCTTATATTAATGTTGCCTATTAGCCAGCTAAACAGTATTAAATGATAAGAGGGTATTGAAGTACCATAATATGTTCATTTTAATGTGCTATACTTTTGAAGATGTAAATGTTTATACAGTTATTGTTAAGAGCTGTGAGTTAACTCAGAAAATTTGTGTTATTTAAACATATTTTGATTTTTTACTTAAGAGTGGACATTGCAAATGTTAGCAGAGCCATATGTGTCAGGTTTACAGCTATTATCTTTACAGTTAAATACAGTAATGTGTGCTGATGGTATAATGCTACTGTGCTATGATCCAAATATTGACTGAGATATAGAGTTATTGAACTGAAGCCTAGTGAAAAACGTAATGACTGAGTATTATACTGTATGTTATGCTTAGTGTTATATTATTATGCTTTAGAGTTATAGTTGTACAACAAGTGGATTAAAAGAAATGTTGAATTTCTGTTTCTGAAATAAAACAGGTCAGGTCTTATGGACAGAGTCGGATATTCTTCAGCAGACCCATTCAACTGGATGGTGAGCTGCCCAGTGTGATTTTGCTTAGAACTGAGAACCTGAACCTCGATACTCCACTTGGTGGTAGGAGAGTGTCAGCCGCCAGGACTGTCACACACATATTCACATACACTGATACTCCACAACATTGACAGTGTTGTACCTGAACGCGTTCACTGAATGAAAGTTCACGAACTAGTTCATATTTTGTGTGAACGTGAACTGAGCGCGCTCTCTTTCTCCTTGACGAGCGTCGGCTGTGAACGAGTTCA
The DNA here is from genome assembly GCA_018398805.1 of Hirundichthys speculiger. Lineage (NCBI taxonomy): Eukaryota > Metazoa > Chordata > Actinopteri > Beloniformes > Exocoetidae > Hirundichthys > Hirundichthys speculiger. Next base: position 35,795 of record JAGFBZ010000724.1, read on the forward strand.
TTTGGGCAATTGTGAACAACGCTCTCTCAAAGTTCACGCACGGTCAAAACCGTGCCAGGTTTCCAGCTAAAACCCATTTAAAATACACCACAAACGAGCTTAATATGTATCTGCAGAAAGTAATCAAACATAACAACACGGGCTGTCGCTTCTGTCACGCTAACAATTGCGTCATCAAATATTTAAAACAAGCATGAAGGAAGATGAAAGCTGCAGTCGCCCAGAGCTGGAGGAGACCCCGACTCCCGGGGGGGATTAAAATATTGAAATGGGGAAAAAAACATTTGCACATTAAAGGTGGGGTAGGTGTTTTTTTAAATAACGGTTCCAGCAATCCAACTCAAGTGAGATTTTGAAAATATACACTCCCTCCCTCCTCCCAAAGGCTCCGCCTCCTACTCTTCAGCTCACCCCTCGAAACCACGCCTTCACACGATTCACCACTACATGAATCGCAGGGAGGGAGGGAGGGAGGGGTGGGTGGGAGTGCATTGATATTTGATGGATGTATTAGGCAGCCAATGAATGTAATGATGATCACTATTTTGATTGGTCAGAGTTTTTCTCTGATTATACCCTCTAGACCGGACCAAAACATTTCATTTTTTTTTGCAAACATTATATTTCAGTGGGTGCAATGGGAATGTGAAAAGGTTTTCAGGCAATATTGTAACACGTGCTGCAAAAAAACAACACCTACCCCACCTTTAAGGACCTTTTTTTGTCTCATAATAAAGACCATTTGGCAGCAAGGTTTTCCTCATATTTTTAACAAACTGTAGAGAGAAGCTGAAAGGGAAATTACAGTTTTACATGGGCTGTCCCTTCAATGCTAATGTGAACCCTGGTTAGTTAAGGATTCAGAATTGGACACAGTTTTTGACAGATAAAATGGATAAAATAATTTCTATTTGTGGTGGTGTAGTATATGGACAGTGGCAATCATTTTGACAAATAATTGCTCACAGGAACATTAAAAAAGAATTTGAAAAAAAAGAACAAAAAATTAACAATTTAGTTCATTTTTTGAATCAGTGAACTGAACTAGTTCATTTTAACTTCTGTGAACTATGAACTTAACTAGTTGGTGTAGAAAGTGAACTTGCCCAACACTGAACATTGAACACTGGACACTTAAATTAGAAATCCCATTCAACGGATTATTTTACTGTGACAGCGATCACAGCAAAGACACAGACTTTATTGACTTTTGACAGACAAGACTTGTTTTGTTTCTTTCTTAATTTAAAGGCCCCATTTTTATTTCATTGTAACTCATTTGTATTTCATATTGTTAATTATAACCTGCAAGTTCACTTCACTAAAAGAACAGTTGCAATTCAACCTATCTTGCCGTGTGTGCTTACTTGTGTGGTTTTAGCGGTTTTCCCCTTAGCTCTTGAAAAACCTAAACTATCTGTGTACCTACCAGTGGTGCGTTATACTGGCCAAAGCCTTTAGTCCACCGGTATCATCGGAAATCCATGTTCCTGCAGCCACATCTTTAAAAATGTGATACTTCTGCTGCCTCCTTTCAGTACTACATGCTCATCCATCCCAACTCCAAGAGATCTCCCACTCCATGTGATGATTTAAGCCAATTCTAGAAACAGGTCTCTGGGGTTAAAAGACATGTGCCTTTATAACGTGTAATGCAAGATTTACTATAACAGGGGGATATTTAACAGAAGAAAACTGCAGATACGGGCCCTGTGTGGGCTGGCAGTTATTTTATCCACAGGAGCGGCTCAGTGATGTAACATTTTACCATGCTAGGTGAAGAATAAAAAAAAAAAATGTTTATGTATCTCAGGACCAGATAATAACTGATGTCTTCCAAAGATAATGATCGAGCTTTGTCCTAGAACAGAACTCCTTAAACCCGTATGAGCTTTTACCCTGAAGCTCCACCAGATATATCTGCCGCCTGACATTCAAGAAAAAATAGGTACATATGAACAAATATTTGTACACTCAAGCAGCTGAAGTGATATTTCATACCAGCCTCATCGCTGGCGAGCTGCAGGGAATCTGAGTGAAGTGTTTCCAGTTTCACTGCGCCAGGACTGTAGCGCTCCCACATTCCTGGTCTGCCCTGTGAAAAGGATGAGTTTGTGTTGTAATGCAGCGGCGTAGACGAGGAAACGGTGCAACTCTGCAGGGGGCCCAGAGTCCAGCTTTATCTGGGATTTTCCTTCCACTCAGCATGACTCAGCAGTTCTTAGACCGTATGCTGTGCTCTGTCAGTCACTTTCTGATCTAAGGATCACAAGCCTTCAACGTGGCCTTTTCTTGTGCATTACAAGTGTTTTTTTTGTTTTGTTTTGTTTTTTTTTTTTGGTAATAATCACTGAGGTTGCAGCAGCTCTGCTGATATTTCAAGCCTTTTTTGTTGAATGGCGAATTAGAAAACAGCCAAAAGTGCAAACATTAAAAAATTCCCAGCATGTGGCCAACTCCAAAAAAATAGAAGCCTTGAAAAAAGCTACTTACTAGATTGTTTCTTTCTTTCTTTTTCTTTTTTTTTTTTCCATATTTGGGCCACTTACCAGATTGATACTAGATAGCAGTATTTTATCATCATACTGGAGGTAAAGCTTTTAATGTTTTTCTGCGCAATGCAGAGAAAAGCAAAAAAGCCAGGCTGCTGTGCACAACTGTTGAACTATTGAGTCAACATTGGCTGGTGAATATTGCATATTGGGTTTGCATTTAGAGAAAACTAGAAGCAACACATATCCTCTGGCTTTTAAACTCTTTTTTCCATGTAACAAACTTTCATAGTTACCAGTGAACTCTACAGTGCCTGAAGCTCTGGGTAATAGTTATACAACTGTTCAGTTCACTCTTTTAGTGTAAAGGCCTTCACCTTCACTGTTTGTGTGTTTTTTTTCTTCCTCGGTCTTATTGCTCTTTTCAGCTGTGCTTGCAGCATGTACTCACAACAGAGAGTACAAAAATTACAAGACAGGAATCGGCTTTCACCAGAATCTATGGAAATGAATATTGATTCCCGTTCATCAGGTCACCAAAGACACATCTCAGATCAATGTGATGCTCATTAGTATTTTTAAAGGGATTAAAACGTCTTGGTTTATGGAGTTTTAGTTGATACCACTTCTTAGGGCCTGATTTACTAAAGGTTTGCGTGCGTAAAAACGTGTGCAAACTTGACACCACCCGCAAACCAATGCGCAAGCTGATTTACTAACCGCGTGCAAAGAGGACTGCGCCTCTCAAATGAGCAAAATAGCACACGCTGTTCACTTAGCACTTTTGCCCTGATGAATAAACAATATGGGGCGTACCCGCCAGAAAGCGCTAAATACTGGGAGGGGAAAATGCAAATAGGTTCATTTACCACACGCAATGAGATTTACCAACCCTGAAAGTAATTGCGGGGATTGTGATTGCGTCTGTATTTAGTACGTTCGAAAGGAAGGTGCTAATCTCCCCAGCATTACGCACCGATGGCTGCTGTTATTGTGGCAAGGAGGCGACATCGCCAAAATCAAAGAATACGCAGAGAGAGAGTCTTTCGGACTCGTGTAAATTTGTTTGGAATGAATGAAAACCAGATAGTTGAAACTTAAGGGCTGATTTGGAGCCGGTCACAAGCACATGCAAAAGGAGAAATATTTTATTTGAATGTTAAATCGAGTATTATTCAGCAAAAGGTTGCCACAGGAGGCACATTCATTTTTTTATTTGTGTTAATAAATAAATCACGTGTTTTCATGGAGAAAAAAGTGTTTCTTATTGTGCGCGTACCTTGTTCTGCAGTTGGCTCTAGCGTGTCATACCCCAGTATCATCTGCTCCTCGCAGAAGGTGAGCTGCACCTGCTGCGCAATCCTGGTTAGAGGCATCTCTTCCGCCGGCCCCCCACCTGTCTTGTTTGCCGAAGTTTTATTAAAGGCCACTTTTTCTTTAGTTCTTCGCCTTATATCTTGCCACCTTCTTTTAACCCCATCTGCCGTTCTTTTTGTCTTACCAACTGCATTTATTCTATCGCAGATTTTCTCCCATATTGCGTTTCTTTTGGTGATGTTTAAATGTCTTTGCTGTAGTTCATGAATGTGTTTATTTGCCTCTTCCACTAATATCTCTAACTCCAACTCGTCAAATTTCATTTTGCGCTTGCGTCTATCCTGCTTTCCATCCAGACTCTCCATGGCGCAAACCGTAAGACACGCAACACCTCATTTAAATACTGCGGTTTGCACCCGTTATCAATTGCGCGAGCATTCTTAGTTGATCACCCGCAAAACACACAACAACAGCACGCGCAAACTTTTTCAGTGCACACGCAATTTAGTACTCTTTATTTAGGATCTTAGTAAATCAGGCCCTTAGTGTTTACCTTGTATTTTTCAAAAATAGATTTTTGTCATATTCTTTATGTATTATTTTGCAGAATTGTAAAGATGCAGTATTATAATTGTATTTCTATAAAGCTTCAGTTAAATGCATATATACACTTTATTTCCAAAAGTATTTTCTCAACCATCTAAATGATCAGATCGGGTGTTCCAGTCACTTCCATGTCCACAGGTGTATAAAATCAAGCACCTAGACATGCAGACTGTTTCTACAAACATTAGTGAAAGAATGGGTCTCTCTCAGGAGCTCAGTGAATTCCAGCGTGGAACTGTGATAGGATGACACCTGTGAAACAAATCCAGTGGAGAAATTTCCTCTCTCCTAAATATTCCACAGTCAACTGTCAGCTGGATTATAAGGAAATGGAAGTGTTTGGGAACGACAGCAACTCAGCCATGAAGTGGTAGGACAGGTAAACTGAGGGGGCGGGGTCAGAGGATGATGAAGAACATAGTGTGAAGAGGTCACTGACTTAATGCAGAGTCAATCACTACAGACCTCCAAACTTCATGTGGCCTTCAGATCAGCTCAACAACAGAGCAGAGAGCTTCATGAATGGGTTTCCATGGTGACGCAGCTCCATCCAAGCCAGACATCACCAAGAACAATGGAAAGAGTCAGATGCAGTGGAGTAAAGCAGCCACCACTGGACTCTAGAGCAGTGGAGGAACGTTCTCTGGAGGGAAGAATCACACTTCTCCATCTGGTAATCTGATGGAAGAGTCTGGGTTTGGTGGTTTCCAGGAGAACGGTACTGGTCTGACTGCATTGTGCCAAGTGTAAAGTTTGGTGGAGGGTTATGGTGTGGGGTTGTTTTTCAGGCGCTGGGCTTGGCCCCTTAGTTCCAGTGAAAGGAACTCTGAATGCCTCAGCAGACCAAGACATTTTGGACAATTCCATCCTCCCAACTTTGTGAGACCAGTTTGGAGCTGGTCCCTTCCTCTTCCAACATGACTGGGCACCAGTGCACAAAGCAAGATCCATAAAGACACGGATGGAAGAGTCTGGTGTGGATGAACTTGACTGGCCTGCACTGAGTCCTGACCTCAACCTGATAGAAGACCTTTGGGATGAATTAGAGCAGAGACTGAGAACCAGACCTTCTGGTCCAACATCAGTGTTTGACCTCACAAATGTTCTTCTGGAAGAATGGACAAAAATCCCCATAAACACACTCCTAAACCTTGTGGACAGCCTTCCCAGAAGAGTTGAAGCTGTTCTAGCTGCAAAGGGTGGAGCCACGTCATATTGATTAGGAATGAGATGAACTAAAGCTCATATGTGAGTCAAGGCAGGTGAGAGAATGCTTTTGGCAGTATAGTGTAATTATAAAACAGTTCCTGGTATCATTTATATTACTGAATGTCGGCATCCAGTTTGTTGTTCATGGCTGTTGTGCCGCTGTGGTAGTACTGCAAATGCATATTTAGAAGACTGCATTTGACTCGTCATCACATGAGGCACGTCGTCTTCCTTTTGACAGCCAAAAGTGTACGGCGGCATTCCCGCGCAGCTGACGTCCATGGCCACCAGTGAGTGAACGCGCTGTCTGCTTGTTTTGCCAGATCTTAAACAGGGCAAGATCGTACTATTTTATTATTTCCACATTTTAGCAAAGAAATAAAATTAATAAGCTGCTTACAAATATATTTGGGATTTGGGAAATTGGGGAAAGGCAAACGAAAAAAGAGAACTGGAAACCAAATGTCCACCTTCCAAATAAATATCCGGATTTATGAATATTTGGTCTATTCTAATGTTAATCCTTTTCACTGGATTTCCATATTTCATTTTTGACTCCTGTTCATTTCATTTTTGAGTGCACTCTGCTTGGTTTTGCTTCCTGTCTGCGCTTCACATATCGGTTCTGCTACTCGCTACTTTCATGCAACGGTCAAGTCGTAATATGGCCGGTCAAGCCTCCAACCACTGTGGTCTTCTCTGCGGCATCTTTAGGTTGCTTGTCATTTGAGCTGTGTCCTTTCCGTAGTGACACTCTTGAAGTCTTATGGTTGGTCGTTATGACAACTGGCCATCTCTCACTGTCCCGCTGACGTGCTGATCAATTTCATCCACTGTGTAGAGATGGCAGTCATCCTCCAGCAAGGTTAACCCACATTACGACACATGTTATGTCTCGCCCATCATGCATTCGTCATGTACTCATCATGATTTCACACATTGCTCCTTTCACCCTGTTGCTACCTCCTATAGTGGAACTGCAGTGCAATGATGTGATGTGGAATAAAGGTGCTATCGGGGTGAAAGGAACCGGAGGTGCCCATGGAGCAGTTGACTGACAGTTTTGGATGTTTTCAGTTTCTGCCGTACATAATCCAAACCTCTGTCTTTGTTTGGGTATTTATTTCCACTTTTTTGGGTTGGGGCATGGTAGTGGTGTTACCTGCCTCACCAGCACCTCCACCTAACTTTTTATTTTGTTGGTGAGTCAAGAAAGTTGTTTTATTTAACACCAACCTTACTCAGCCTGTGAGCCTACATCTTAGTCATTCTTCACCTACTACATCAGTCAAATGTGTTTCAGTGTTGTGTCCATACCTTTTTCTCCTAAAAGAAAAAGCCAATAAATGAGTAAATAAATACTCCTGGACCTTATTAAAAAGGCCTTTTTGAAACTTCGGCCTCAAACTAGTTCTCTCATCACATAAAGGAGACCCCTTAGAGATGTAAATGGTCCAAACTGTGAGTGTACACTGATTGTTTCAGCGCTGGCAGTTACACATTTCTTGTGTGAAACACTGGTAAAGCATCATCTGGAGGGAACAGCTGTTGCAGTTCCACTGAATAAGTTTTAAGACAGTCTACTGTCAAAAATGTATCAATTTATTCATTTTCCACACCTGCTTCTGTTCAGGGTCACAGCTGGGTTGTAGTCGATCCCAGCTTTCATTGGAACACCTTGTCCAGGTGTTATTGTCAGAAATTAAATGTAATATTTAGAACTGTGTCAGTTAGAATGGTTATGTTTTATGGTATTTGAGTATTCTATCTTGTTGGAGATGTGTAAATGAAAGAAGGCCCACAAAGGTGTTAGATCTCAGATACCATCAGGTTTGACCATGTTGAACCAACTTTTCCAGATCTTTCCATCTTTTGAGTAGCATTTTAACTTTCCTTTAGTGTGATCTCAATGTCTTTCAAGGACTAGAGTGCACAAATCACAGTGCTGACTTGTCCCTTTCAAAACTAATGTTGACGGTCAGCAACAGTTGCATTTGTGAATGATTTTTGCCAGGCTACAATGGCTCTATTTACTTATCTTTTTAAATTTTTGAATGCAGTAGTTACATTAGACCAGGGGTGGCCAACCCTGGTCCTCGAGAGCTGCAACCCTCCATGTCTTAGATCTTTCCCTGCTTCAGCGCACCTGGTTCTAATGAATGGATCACCATCAACATGTCATCCAGGTCTGCACAAGTCTGCTAACAACCCATTCATGTGAATCAGGTGCGCTGAAGCAGGGAAACATCTAAGACATGCAGAGTTGCGCCTCTTGAGGACCAGGGTTGGCGACTCCTGCAGTAGATTCACACAGCAGCGTGGTGCCAGTGCACCAGGGGTCGATGTGTCTTCGTCATACAAAAAAACAACCACTCCAAATTTTCTTCCTGCTCGCGCCACAAATCACCCTCCTCTGTGTACAATTTCATGGCTAGTCCTAGCTGTGTAACTGAAATTCGATTGGCTGATGAATCCGTTGAAGTTGAGTATCTCCCAACTTTTGATGGACCCAACGCTATCGAAGGAACTTACGATTTAGATTGGCGAGGGATGACATCACCCTTCAAAGTCTATGGAGACGGATGCATACGACGCCTCCAACAGGTACGTGTGACTCCACCGTTAGTCAGACTGGTTGGAATCTCTTTGTGCCATCAAATTTGTTTTGCACTTCGGTCAATGACCGTACTGCAGAGAGACACAGATGTGACGTAACAATGGCGGTGGCAGTGCTTTGGCTCGTCACAGTAATCCCTTGCCCCTGATGTGACCGGGGTTTTGCCACTAGCCCAGCAGAGGTCTGGGGCAAGAGTGGCCCAAGTTTTCCTGGTTCTGGACCTGCCATTTCTTTGCAGTTGATTTGTATTTCAGCAATCGTAGTGACTTGGTTAGATGCTGGCGCTTGTCATGGACTGTTCTAGGGTTTCTGTTGTTTCTGGCTTTTCTGTGCTTTTCTTTATGACCTTTATGATCAGTTTTATGTCCTCCAGAAGAAGGAGTTTATTTTAGGATTATTGAGGCTCCCGTAGGAATGAAAGGACTAAAGGACATATCACTTGAGAACACAGAAACAAACTCAAACAAGTGTAAAGTACTTCTTGTTATTTTTGTCTCCCTCACGTCCTCCTGCGTCTCGTGTCCAGTTCCCACAACCTTGACACCACTTTGGTAGAAAATGTCTCAGAGAGGCTCCTCAGTCCCGTGGGAGTCACAGGGGATACCAAGAACTGTCAGGTCGTATGAGACCCCAAACCCCCAGACTCTTACAGTTTGTTGCGGTGGCGAAAGAGTCTTGCTTAATTTCTGAACTGCAAACACAAAAATAAAAAGATCATTAGTGTTTCCCAACATGTCAACATGTCTAACCATTTCAATCTGAAGCTCTATCTTTACAGCTTTTGTGACTGAAAAGACTTTATGACTTTTGGAAGAAACTTTGATGTCTCTGTGACACGAAAATGACAGAAAGCCAGAAGTGTTATTCTGTTTGAACTGCCATCGTATGAATTATGATTGGGGTGTGTCACGGGTTATTAAATATGCATTGGTATTTCAAATAAATTGTCAGGTTTTGTGCACAGCTAAAACTGTTGAAGTCTCACATTTTTCTTTAAATGATGGGTACATTACATTTCCGCACAATGAAAGCTTAAATCTCCTGAAAACCTGTGAGGGTATTTTCCACCACATCTATAGAGCACAAACAATCCCTCAATGCTGCAGAAATCACACAGCCACAAAATGGAGAGAGAGAAACAACAACAACACACATTTCCACCACCTCTTGCCCCTAATGTGACATGCATATTTTATAGACAACCTTTCACTCCAATCACAGTCCTGAACCTGAGGGGGCGTTCTGGTCACAAGTTATATCGACGAGACAAACATTTTCCCGACGGCTGTCAGGGACTAAACAGGAGCTGCCGTCATTTTTAATCTAGCGCGTTCACCGGGTTAATCAAGATGTATGTGCATGCAGCGTCCCTCACAAGCAATACTGGCATCATCAATCACGTTTTAATTGTAATTTACGTTGAATCAATGAGCGATCACCCAACAGTCCCGAGGCCAGTGAAGTCTAATGTGGGTTGGAGTATGTGGACCATCCATCCAACATCCATCCATCCATCCATCCATACAAGTCAAATTACAAACTAATTACATTCCAATTGAGTCAAATTTGCTGTAGCTCATTAATGATTCAGTTCAATTCAAAGTCATACACTGCCAATTTATACAAACAAAACAAACACCTCACTAAGGAACCAAGCATGTTGCCGCCGTTCACACAGCCGGCTGGTTCCACCTTTATTTGGCTCTTTTGTCAAACCTGTGTGAATGGCACAGGAGGTAAAAAGGTTTTTGGGGGTAGTAACAAAACTGTGATGTTGGCGAAATCAGTGCTACATAAATTGTTGTTGTGGAAAAGTGTTACAAGATTTCCGATTTCCACAGGAGATGGGATCAGTCCGTCACGGTGATGGTGAGATATTAGCTGGCGGACTGTCTGCCAGCAGCGTTTAGGCCAAAAAGAAAAAGATGCAATGAATTAAAAATGAAACAGTAAGACATTGACAGTGGTTGGAGAACCAGCTGGACAGGCTGTATTATGGGGGTTTGTCATTCGACTTGGAGCACTTGCTACTCTGCAAACCCTGCTCCCGTGCTTAGAAACCTGGAGGAGTTTCCACCAGCTGAAGCCCGGACAGCTCCTCCCTCTTTTTTTTACTAACATATTATCAGCATCAGTTGAGCAAAGCGGTCAGTGACCAAAAAAGTCAGGAACTTATTGTTGAATGTGGACTGCAAAGTAGAGGAAAGGGAAGGGTGTTTAACGCAGTCACACTGGGGAGACAATATTGCGCCTTCTTGGGATCACTGTGAATGCACACCTGGAGAGAGGAGGCAGAATGAACCAAGGTTATTATCGTTAACGAAAACGAATGAAATCAATTTTTCGTTAACTGAAATAAAATAAAAATGACAGTTTAAAAAAAACTATAACCAACTGAAACGGTATTATGTGTTTATAAAACGATCTAAAATTAACTATAATAATATCAAGAACGTACTTTGTTTTCTTATTTGTAATTTTTTTTCATGTAAACGTTTTGGGATTTACATTAAATCTATTGACTTCACTGTTCCGTACAACAAAAAACACCTAGAGTGATCAGTGATAGCTGCTGCAAAAGTTGGGAGAAAGCAGCACAGTCTTATTTGGGATTTCTTTGACTATGACTGTGTTAACGATAAAAGTAAGAGCCTTGTTGTAGAAGCAGGTGATACAATGTGTGGAATACTTCTCAAGAGGAAAAAAACCCACAAATCTGAAAGTCCATTTGAAAAGCTCACACCAGAAGGCTAACCAAGACTACCTGGATAAGCTAGCCTAAGCTAACCCTCTGGAAAGAGAAGCTACAGCTGCAGGCCAGTCAGCGTTGGGAAGGAACGGGAGAAAACAGCAACTATAATGGACTGTTTCCACGGCGACCAGATAGCTGCTGGTCATTAAATACGCAGGAACACCACAAGCGGGAAGATGCATTGATAAATATGTTTATTGAGACCAGAATGTAAACATGACTATGTGATTCGATAGCCTTCAAAAGGTTCAGTGCTTCATTCGAACCAAAATTACAACCCTAATTTAAAAAATAAAACTAAAACTAACACTGAAACTAATAAAAACTAAACAAAAACTAAGTATTTCAAAAAAATAAAAACAAATAAAAACTAGACTGCTCTAAAAAGTAATTAAAACTAACTGAATTGGAAAAACTAAACTAAAAACTAAATAAAAACTAAAACTAATGTAAAATCCAAAACTTTTATAACCCTGGAATGAACAGCGGCCCGCCACGTCCTTTTATGTGGCCCCCGAGAGCTTTTGCATTATTGGCTTAAATTTTAAACCAATATTTATTTTAAATTTTAAACCAATGTTTTAAACCAGTGCTTCTCAATTATTTTCTGCTGCAACCCCCCTAGGAAGAAGAAAACATTTCGCGCCCCCCCACCACGACTATAAATAGTATAATTTGTCTATAAAATTATTGTAAGTACACCTCTGGATAACAGCTTATCCTTATTAACATTAAGGGAAACAAAAAAAAAGAAATATAGATCAACTTATAATGAAGATTAACTTTATGAAAATAGTTTTTTAGTCTGTAAAGATTTAAAGTGCATCAATCCCACTGTAGTCACAGTGAAGCCAAGCGCTACATCAGCATCGTCATATTTCCTCGTCTTAATTTTCTGGTGACTTTCGTTTGTCTCATTATCTCCGTCTCTCTCCGTCTTTGTTTTCATCCCTGTTAAATATTTTTCCTTCGTGTCTCTTGATCGGTGTCACTTCATATTTCCTGCTCTGTGCTGCGTGCCCACATGTCCGTGCAAAAAACCTGACACAATATAGCTAATACTCCCTGAACCCACTGTGACAATGAGAGCGCCACTGCCACCTACTGGAGTATGTGTGCAATTACACTTTATTCCAGTACGGCAGAAAAACAAAAAAAAAAACATGTTCTATGGGGGATTGACAAACTCACAACCACAAGAGGTCTCTGAGGACAAGGAGACCAGTGAAGATGAGGTGGTCCCCAAACCAGGAGAAGTCTCTCTACTGGTGGAGGCCAATGAAACTGAACTGGTCTCCAAACCAGAAGAAGTCTCTCTACTGGTGGAGGCCAATGAAATTGAACTGGTCTCCAAACCAGAAGAAGTCTCTCAACTGGTGGAGGCCAATGAAACTGAACTGGTCTCCAAACCAGGAGAAGTCTCTCAACTGGTGGAGGCCAATGAAACTGAACTGGTCTCCAAACCAGGAGAAGTCTCTCAACTGGTGGAGGCCAATGAAACTGAACTGGTCTCCAAACCAGAAGAAGTCTCTCTACTGGTGGAGGCCAATGAAATTGAACTGGTCTCCAAACCAGAAGAAGTCTCTCAACTGGTGGAGGCCAATGAAACTGAACTGGTCTCCAAACCAGAAGAAGTCTCTCAACTGGTGGAGACCAAAGAAATTGAACTGGTCTCCAAACCAATAGAAGTCTCTCAACTGGTGGAGGCCAAAGAAATTGAACTGGTCTCCAAACCAATAGAAGTCTCTCAACTGGTGGAGGCCAATGAAACTGAACTGGTCTCCAAACCAGAAGAAGTCTCTCAACTGGTGGAGGCCAATGAAACTGAACTGGTCTCCAAACCAGAAGAAGTCTCTCAACTGGTGGAGGCCAATGAAACTGAACTGGTCTCCAAACCAGGAGAAGTCTCTCTACTGGTGGAGGCCAATGAAATTGAACTGGTCTCCAAACCAGTAGAAGTCTCTCAACTGGTGGAGGCCAATGAAATTGAACTGGTCTCCAAACCAGTAGAAGTCTCTCAACTGGTGGAGGCCAATGAAATTGAACTGGTCTCCAAACCAATAGAAGTCTCTCAACTGGTGGAGGCCAATGAAACTGAACTGGTCTCCAAACCAGGAGAAGTCTCTCAACTGGTGGAGGCCAATGAAACTGAACTGGTCTCCAAACCAGGAGAAGTCTCTCTACTGGTGGAGGCCAATGAAATTGAACTGGTCTCCAAACCAGTAGAAGTCTCTCAACTGGTGGAGGCCAATGAAACTGAACTGGTCTCCAAACCAGAAGAAGTCTCTCAACTGGTGGAGACCAAAGAAATTGAGCTGGTCTCCAAACCAGAAGAAGTCTCTCAATTGGTGGAGGCCAATGAAACTGAACTGGTCTCCAAACCAGAAGAAGTCTCTCAACTGGTGGAGGCCAATGAAATTGAACTGGTCTCCAAACCAGTAGAAGTCTCTCAACTGGTGGAGGCCAATGAAATTGAACTGGTCTCCAAACCAGTAGAAGTCTCTCAACTGGTGGAGGCCAATGAAACTGAACTGGTCTCCAAACCAGAAGAAGTCTCTCAACTGGTAGAGGCCAATGAAATTGAACTGGTCTCCAAACCAGAAGAAGTCTCTCAACTGGTGGAGACCAAAGAAATTGAACTGGTCTCCAAACCAGAAGAAGTCTCTCAACTGGTGGAGGCCAATGAAACTGAACTGGTCTCCAAACCAGAAGAAGTCTCTCAACTGGTGGAGGCCAATGAAACTGAACTGGTCTCCAAACCAGGAGAAGTCTCTCTACTGGTGGAGGCCAATGAAATTGAACTGGTCTCCAAACCAGTAGAAGTTTCTCAACTGGTGGAGGCCAATGAAATTGAACTGGTCTCCAAACCAGAAGAAGTCTCTCAACTGGTGGAGACCAAAGAAATTGAACTGGTCTCCAAACCAGAAGAAGTCTCTCAACTGGTGGAGGCCAGTGAAATTGAACTGGTCTCCAAACCAGAAGAAGTCTCTCAACTGGTGGAGATCAATGAAATTGAACTGATCAATGAACAGGAAGGACTTCCTCACTGCCAAAGACAAGAGAAGCCTTCTTTTTGGAGGAGAGTCAAGAAATTCATGACCCTATCATGTCTGCGGCAGAACAAACATGAGAGAAATGAAGATTATTATTTTACTCCTCATGAATTGGCTGAATCAACAGAAGTGTCACCATCAGAAGAAAGTTCTGAGATGGTGGCTGAAACTGAAGTCTTGGAACCAGAAGAAGACGTCTCTGAACTGGTGGAGGCCAATGAAAAAGAAGTGGTCTCCAAACAGCAAGAAATATCAGAAGAAAAACCAAAACCAGAGAAGGTTTCCTTGTTGAGGCGCTTTAAGAAATCCATGACGCCATCGTGGAGGCGCCAGTACAAGGACAAGAAGAAGAACCAAGACCAGATGTAAGAAGATAAAAGAAAAGAAAAAACAGGCACCACAGACTCTGTGGTGGTGGGTTTTCTCCAGGTGCTCTGATTTCCCCCACTTGTATGGTTTCTTCATCAATTTACTCCACTTTTTTTCAACTTTCAGGAGAATTTGAAACACTTGTACCAAATTTGAATAAAGAATTATTAAAATACAAACCAAATCTACATGTTTTGTATCCAGACTTTTCTCTGAAAGGAACTGTGTTTGTGTCATCCATATGAACATGGATGTTACATGGAGCTAACATTTCTGTGGTTAGGATGTAGCTAACTAAGCTTCATTTACAATGCTGCATACTTAGTTGTGGTTAGCATGTGGCTAACTTAGCTTAATTTGCAATGCTGCGTACACAGCTGTGGTTAGCATGTAGCTAAATTAGCCTCATTTACAATGCTCCATGCTTAGCTGTGGTTAGTATGTGGCTGTTTGCTTCATATACAATGCTGCTGACTCAGCTGTGGTTAGCATGTAGCTAAGTTAGCCTCATTTGCAATGCTTCATACTTAGCTGTGGTTAGCATGTAGCTATGTTAGCCTTATTAATAATGCTGAATACTTACCTGTGGTTAGCATGTAGCTATGGCAGCATTATTAATGAGGCTAACATAGCTACATGCTAACATAGCTGCATACTTAGCTGTGGTTAGCATGTAGCTATGTTAGCCTCATTAATAATGCTGCATACTTAGCTGTGGTTAAGATTTGGGTAAGTTAGCCTCATTTACAATGTTGCATATGCAGCTGTGGTTAGCATGTAGCTAAGTTAGCCTCATTTACAATGCTGCATTCTCAGCTGTGGTTAGCATGTAGCTGAGTTAGCCTCATTTACAATGTTGTTACTCAGCTGTGTTTAGCATGTAGGTAAGTTAGCCTCATTTACAATGCTGCATACTCAGCTGTGGTTAGCATGTAGCTAAGTTGGCCTCATTCACAATGCTGCATACTCCGCTGTGTTTAGCATGTAGGTAAGTTAGCCTCATTTACAATGCTGCATACTCAGCTGTGGTTAGTATGTAGCTAAGTTGGCCTCATTCACAATGCTGCATACTCAGCTGTGGTTAGCATGTAGCTATGTTAGCCTCATTAATAATGCTGCATACTTAGCTGTGGTTAGCATGTGGCTAACTTAGCCTCATTTAGAATGCAGCTTACTCAGCTATGGTTAGCAACATGCTAACCATAGCTTACTCAGCTATGATTAGCATGTTGCTAAGTTGGCCTCATTTATAATGCTGCATACTCACTGTGGTAAGCACATAGCTAAGTTAGCCACATTTACAATGCGTTTCAGGCGTTGGCTCACGAATTAATTTGAATGTTGAATTTTGTTCTTGCAGCATTTCAATATTATCTTTTGTAAAAAAAAAAAAAAAAAAGCTTTTATTCAACATACAACCTGAATTCTGAAAAAGTTGGGATGTCTTTTTTTTTAAATTTGAATAAAATTAAAACTATAGGAATAATAAATAAACTCAAAGATAAATGTTAAAGGAGCAATAAGTGGAAATCCATTATTTAAGACTGAAGGAATTAAAAAATCGCTACATGGAGAACGAGAGGTGTAATTTCATCTGGAGTATAGGATGACATCACACACCCGCTCTCTGTGTTTATCTCCAGCCTTATGTTTACAAGCCGGTCCGGCCGCGCGTTCATGTGCGTTCATGTGAAACTCCGCCTCCTCCCTCCTCCCCCCTCCCTCTCTATAAAATGCGACAGCCAGTGAGTAGTGACGGCGGCAGCATTTTAGAACTCAAATGGCAGACAGCGGAACAAAACCTTCCAATGAAGACGCGCAGGAGCAGACAAAAAAAAAACGGTCATTGACAAAGAAATGGTCCGATAAAGAAAGAGATAAAACGAGAATTAACATTGGCCTGGCGTTTCCGAGGTGGAGGGAGCTACGAGAGCTAAAGGGGCTACAGTCGGACTCGGAGCTGGCTCTTCTTCTCCTTGACAGGCAAGTAACACCATAAAGTCAAATGTCTGTTTTATTGTCTGTGTTACAGTAACTTTACACACTTGCCGCTATATTGCATGAGTATGTAGCATGGGTTAATGTCCGGAGCTGGAGTTATTACCGGTAATTTACCGGTAGATTGTATTTGCAGGAAAGCTATTCACTGCCGTCATATTGTTACTAACGTTGAACTGTCTGCTAACGCAATTAGCGGCGAATAGATAACGTTTGATGCTAATGGTGACTCACTAAATTAGTGACATAAAGATTAATTTACGGACAAACCAGTATAAACATTATAATGTTATAAATGACTCGCCATGGTGATGTTTTGCTCGGTGTAGGTAGATCTTCGAAGCGAGCGGGGGTGTAGTGGGGGAGTGTGTGGAGGGGAGGGGGGGGGGGGGGGGGGGGGGGGTTGGTGGCGAGCAGAGGCAGAGGGAGGTGTGGCTAATGGCACACTTTGTTTTGGTCTACAGGCAGTGCTCAACAGCAAACCTAGCGGTGAAATGATTTCGCTTTTTGCTCCTTTAAAATTGAGAAATTCGACACTTTTATGCACAAAATGAGCTCATTTCAAATCAGATGCCTGTTCCAGGTGTAAATAGTTGGAGAGGGGCATGTTCACCTGGTGGAGCATCTCCACCTCCAGCTCTGGTGGACATTCCTGCACTCAGCGGGTCAGTTACACGCTCCCTCAAAGCCTGCAGCATCTGTGGCTTTGTGCTGTGATAAAACTAAACATTTCAGAGTGTCTTTTATTGTGGCCAGTCTAAGGCCCGCCTACGCAACGATCCTGCTGTCTAATCAGCATCTAGATATGCAACACCTGTGAGGTAGATGGATCATCTTGGTGAAGGAGAAGCGCTCACTAACACACATTTAGACAGATTTGTGAACAATATTTCAGAGAAATAGGCCTTTGGTGTACATAGAAAAAGTCTTGGATCTTTGAGTTCAGCTCATGAAAAATGGGGCCAAAAACAGTCATGTTGTGTTCATATTTTTCTTCAGCTGCTTCCTGAAACCTTCGGGCCAAACCCAGAGCCAGACGCGAGTTTGTTAGTACAATTAACAACCCAACAACCACAAAAAAGGCATATTATCTTTAAGATGAGAATCATTATACTCTGTTAGGACAACTGTCTATAGACTCTCATCAGCCACTTCATCAGGTCCACCCTGCTGGTACCAGGTTGGACCCCCATCGATCCAACAAGGTCCTGGAAACATTCCTCAGAGAGTTTGGTCCATATTGACATGACAGCATCTCCAGCTGCTGCTCATCCATGATGAGAATTTCCCGTTCCACCACATCCCAAAGCTGCTCTACTGGACTGAGATCTGGAGACTGTGGAGGACTTTTGAGTCCACTGCCACCTACTGGAGTATGTGTGCAATTACACTTTATTCCAGTACGGCAAAAAAAAAAAAAAACATGTTCTCTGGGGTCACACGCGCCCCCCCCTGGCATCGCACAGCCCCCCCCCAAGGGGTCCCACCCCACTATTTGAGAAGGACTGTTTTAAACCAATGTTTATTGTCAATGTGCGCTTTAAAGTGCACATTGACAATAAACTACATCTCCCACAATGCCTTTCGGAAGCTAGTTTCATGAACGATGGGAAAATGAATGCAAGTTTGTATCTCAAGGTGAAAAACCATCTGTCTTTTGTGTTATGAAGCGGCGTCAGTCGTGAAAGAGTTTAGTCTACATCGGCATTTTGACAACAAACACAGAGCTAAGTATGCTAAATTTAGCCCGCAAGAATAACAAAGAACCATTTCCGCTTCTGAGAGTAGGTTTATGACCACAGTCTAATATAATTGTGAGTTAACTATTTGAAATTTTAATACATAATAAATACAGAAACTGTTTTTTAAAAATATAATAAGGTGTAGTTTAGTTTATATTGATTTTCATTGCATTTTGTTACATTCATGCTGTCAGTCTGGCCCTTCAAAATAAAGCGTAAAACAACAAGTAGGAGCCATAAAGTTGTCTGTATTGTTTTCATTTGATTCAATAATTTAATTTGCCTTCTTTTTTAATTTATTTCCAGCACATTACCTTTCAGTTTCAAGCTGCCTGAGGCCTTTTTTTTAATCTTTTTTCATCACGTCCAGGCAAATAGGCATTGCACTGTGTCCTTGCAGGTGGGAATCGTGTACTTGCTTATTTGAACTATAGCACAAAGGGGAGAGATTCCGCCACAGGTCCAGATGTACGTGGAGACACATCAATGTGCACTTGTTATCGGGTCACTCAGAACAGATGTTAATACTAGACCTGAACAGGGCCTTAGATAAGAAAGAGCTCGGCTCTTAAGGTCTTTATACATGAGAAGAATTTTTAATTCTCTCTTGGGTTTCATAGGAATCAAAGGAAGAGGAGCTAAGACTGGAAGAATATGGGTAGTATTTTCCATTCAACGTTTTCATTTCTTTTTGTTGCTCAAGTCTGGGAGACAACTGACCCTTAGTCGAAACAAACGTGCGAACATCGGCCCGCGAAGCCGGCGTGGCTCGACCAGTGTCTCTGAAGTTTAACAAGGTTCGAGCCTGCAACACAGCAGCTCTTCAGGGAGAAACAACAGGCTACACGTGACGTCAGCTGAGGCTCATAATGAGGCTGGATGTTGCTGTAAAAGCCCCGAAGGTGGGTTGCCAGGAAGAAAAACATATCGCGCGCTGGGGAATATCACCCCATTAGGAGTCACATGGCTGTATTTTGAAATTCACAAACACTCCCAAAGGCACGAAGTGTCAACTGCAAAAAGCTCAGAATATTTCAAATGAGATAGCTGAAGTGTTTTAAGGGAGAAGTATAACGCTTGTGTTGGGCAAAATGCATGTTCCTTCCTTCTAAAGTAGGAGCAAAAACAAACCCATATGTTCATGTAATATACCATTTGGAGGATGTTTGTATCTTTGTTTGCTAGCTGCTGGAGAATGATTTGGATTATTGGATTACAAACTTAAGCCTTTTTCAGATGTGCAGCTCTGAAAATCTGTCCTCACAAGAGCCTATTATGTGACAACTAACACGATTATCACGGGATATCGTTATCATCCAATCACTCTGATCAAATTCGTCTGTTAGTCCTCATTTTAGATGTTGCTAACTAGACGACGTCTGAAACGAGGACCGTCCGAGGACTGCTACGGTTTCATCTCTGGCAGTTTTAGATGTTATTCTGATGGATGGATGGATCGATCTTACAGAATGAATGTAAAGTCACTTTGAATCATCTCATCTCCAATCATCAAAAGATTCCAAGAATCTGGAGAAATCTCTGTGCGCTTGGGAACAAGACCAGAATTTAATACAGGCCTTCAGAGGCCTAAGCAGGCATGATGATACTCCAACTCCTAGTTTGTCTTTGTTTTCATGTCACATCACTAACTCTCCTGTCATTTCAGATCTCAGCCCGTGCATTCTGCCAATTACCTGCACCTGGTTTTCCTCGCCCATCTCCGCACCTGTGGCTCATCCTCCCATTCTTCAGTGTATATATAGACCAGTCCATTTTCCCCAGTCCTCTGCCAGGTTGCCATATTTCCTGACAAGCTATCCAGCGTCTGTTTTGTGTGATTCCTGATTTTTGACCTGCCTGACCTGGATTCCCTACCTTCCCCTTGTCAGATTTGTTTGCTTGCTGTCTTGGTTTTCTGACCGTGCCTTAACGTTTGAGTAAAGGAACTGTGCCTGCATAATAACTGTCTCCGTTGTTGTGCATTTGGGTTCAAATCTACACTGCTGATCCTCTCGTACTCATACAATACAGTGGTACCTCTACTTACGAACGTCTCTACATACGGAATTTTCAGGTTACGAAACGTCTCAACGGGAAAATATTGCCTCTTGTTACGAAAGAAATTTTAAGGCAAAAATACAGTACGTGCTGCTACTCGCAGCTCCCAGAGTTTACCGAACGTAAACATACTTGTACGGCTATTCCATTGGCTATCAGCTAGCATCTTCCTGGCATCCCTTTGACATTTTAGGAAAATTCCATGAAGTTTGGGAATTTGTTGGAAAGAATCACCCAGAAAAAGTGTTCACTAGCGGGCTATCGCTCATTATGATGATGTTTGCCTTGCACATTTTCGAAGGATTGTTAAAAGCCGACAAAAGCAAACGTCCTTGGATCTGTTCTTTATAAAACGTCAGGTAACAACCACTGCTGAGAGAGAAAAGGTGACGACGATAGCAGTTAAAAGGTAAATGAACATTATTTTTATTCTTTACTTTATTCTTTGTTTTTTATTATGTGGAACTCTCCTTTTATCTTTATTGTGCAGTAATCTAATGGTAACATGTATTTGTTACATGTTTTGATGCATTTCTATGATTTATAAAAAAAAATTTTTGTCAGAATTTTGGGGGGTTGGAACGGATTAGAGCATTTACATGGACAACGTGTCAATTTACGGAATTTTCAGGTTACGAAACTACTTCCAGAACCAATTAATTTCGTAAATAGAGGTACTACTGTATATAAATATTTATATAATATCTTGGCATATTCTCCCATCCAGGCAACTTTTTTTCCCCAGGGAAGGATTTGCATATTTCAGCAAGACAATCTTAAACTGCATGCTTTGAACTTTGAACCCGCAACGTTTACTAACCAAACATATTTAAAGCGTCACGAAAGGAAAACAGTGTCAAAGACGAGCCAAAACTGGTACAGTTCCCAGACATGTGGACCGTTAAAAGAAGAAGAGGCGATGTTACATCATGATAAAAACTTCCCATGTGTTGCTGCCATCAAATTCAAAAGTTGGATTGTTTTTCTGTTTACTTATTTCATTCTTTTTAATTTCCATTTTAAAATAGTGTACCAACTTGTTTTCTAATTTTGGTTGCAATAAATCATTTCAAAAACAGGCTTTTCTAATTTTCTGGGCCAAATCTGTCACACAAGCTATACTTTGCACTCTTGCAAAATCCATAGGAGGATAGCTTAAGAGAACATTGTTATAGTTTGCCAAGGAAACAAAAAAAGAAAAAAACACTCCTTTTAACTCGCGCTGGGTTTGTTGAGCTTTCGACATTTTCCTTGTGCACGGCAGACAAAATGTTACATGGCATCCAGACTGCGGATGACAATCATCTTCATCTTATGCAAAAGATGACTCACATTCAAATTCAGGAAAAACTCCTGAGAGCGCCAACTGCTCTGATTCTCCTGACAGGAACTCATCAAATCAGTGTTCCCAGCGGAGCAGAGGTGCTTTTATGTTCCTATAGCTCCATGTTTTAGGAAGATTCCATTAGGCGTAGAAAAAGAGGGGGTCTGGAGGACATCTGGGTGCAGCCAACCTGCTGTGAGAGAAATTAAATGCACCTTCGTCAGGAAATCAATACTCCACTGGGTGGAGATGATGGAGGTTGTCAGGGTTAGAAAAAGTGTCCGTCTCTAATGACGTCCTCAGAGCTCCCTTTCTACTTCTGTTAACTTTAAATGTTCATTGGTTAAATCTGTTCCACCTCTGACTGATCTATGATCAATTAATTAATGAGTTGGGTTTTTTTTTTTTTTCATGAGCTAACACATTTATTGATTGTCCCTAGGAGGGGGAAAAAGGTTTGACTAAATGTGTAGTAATGAAGGAGATGTTCTCGTGCAGCCTGCAGGTTTTCCATCATGAGTTTTCTTTTCACGCCCCTCTTCAATCCATTCTGAAGAGGATTTAAAAATGTCAGGCCATTCTGGACCGCTGGCGCACTTCCTCACTGGAAATACTACAGTGGATAGTTTCTTTTTTTATTCTATGCATAATCATAAAAACTCTACACCTTAAATGACATCAAACAACAGCTGACATTAAAACACACCGAAGATGCAGCCTGATTTTAAAAAGTGGACAAAATGGCTCATTTGTCATAAAAAGGTGCAAAAACTCAGCGTGAAAAAAAAAAAAATCACCAGTTTCTTTCCATCAAGTCAGAGCGGTTATGCAACACGGCCTCTGAGCGACATTGCAGATAATCAGGATGCCCTGACTGTGGAAGAACAAGGACAAAACAAAAAAAGAAACAGGCAATAATAGAGGAAGTCCAAAAAGGCTGCAATGACAGAGAAACTGAATGCAATAAACAATAAAACACCACTTTCTCATGAACCAATTAAACGATCTACAGAGTCAGAGGAATTAAAAATTATAAAATTAAAGATAAATTAGAAATATCTCCTTGATTATATTCAAGTTTTAGATGATTCCATGTTACTTGACGCAAATAGGAGCAGAAAATAACAGTTTGCATGTCAAAAACATGACCAGCGTGCTTCACATTAGGGGTGTGTGTTTATCCCTTATAAGACAATATGATGTTTACAGATACATGAGGCATGAAGCAAAGCAGATCAATTTGATCTACAGTGATCCCTTGTCAATTCACGCTTCAAGGTCTGCGGTTTTAGTTATTTGCTGATTTTTCAGAAATATATGATATAATAAAAAATCAAGAAGAATCACGGAAATTCCGCGAAAATCCACCCCACAGCAGACGAGAGGCCGCAGCTGCCAGCGAAACATCAATCGATGACTCACAGCCTCCTGTAAGCAACAGGAGAAACGCAGACGACCCAGAACTCTAGAATCTGTGCGCTGGTTGGCCGAGACGCATCACAGGATGTTGTGCACGTTCTCTCACAGCAAAGAAATGTTGTGAGCCAGCCTGGTACCTTTAAGAAGGTGGCCTTATGGGTAATGGTGTGGCCTTATGGGTAATGGAGTGTGTGTGTCGTGGGACGGCAGAAGAAAACGATGAAAAGTTAGATGAAAAGTGTAGTGAGCATCAACAGCAGCCCAGCGTGTATAGATTTACATTCTCTGTTAACCGACAGGAGCCCAACAATACAACCTGTGTGATGTTACAAGTTCCTGCAGTGCCAGAATAAAGTGCTCGTTCCATGCAGAGAAAACCGGACTTTTTCTTTTGTTGTTGTTAGCGTGTTAGCCGCTAATTACGAGCCAAATATAGCACAATACCAGCAGTTTCTTTACTGCGGTTCAGAGACCAGAGGCTGTGAAGGTAACAGAAAGACCACAGTTGAGCCTTTGTCTTGTTTCACTGCAGTGCCTCGCTACTTTTTTTTGCCGTTTTCAAACATATTTTAAACACATTATTTAGGCTCGGGGGGCTCCGGCTCCAGTTCGCGGATTTTGAATATCAACATTTTGTTAAACACAGATCTGCTGTCTTGACTAAAGAGACACTGAGAATACTAGTCTGAATGGTGACTGTCTTGTACACTTTGTTGTGTTCTGGTCTCACACCGGTAGCTAACACATTAACGTTCTTTTGATATCTGTCCCTGTTTGGTCCGGAGTGGTATAGTTATGTCCCGGGTAGCATGGTTCTCAAATGGTTTCACTATTATGTGCCTTCAATCAGAACCTTATGTGGGCCATATTTATGACCACCATCAGGGACACAAGTGGGCTAACTTTAAAACGGCGCTAAATCACTGAAATAAGCAACAGATATTCGGAACTGACAAACGGAAACACCAAGTGTAGCAGCGTTAAACTCGGCTTTGTCTCACAAGAGCAAGAGATGGGAGATGCGGGGACGCGTGTCAGCCAATCAGCGTACAGACCACCGATGGCACAGTAATGCCCGTCGTAGCAGCCAATCACAGGCCTCGATTTTCGTTCATGGGGCATCCCGTGTAGGCTCTTGTTGCTTTCTGAGACTTGTTCTTGATGTGATGTGTTTCGCTTCAGCCTTGCGCACTTCGTTTGAATTTTTATGAATTAATTTTTTTTTAATTTTTTTTCTTTTTTTTTTTTTTTTTTTTTTTTTTTTTTTTTGGATGAACATTTTTTTTAAACCTCCGCGATGTACTAAGACCGCGATTGCTGAGACCGCTAACTGCGAGGGTTTACTGTATTACCTCTGACCTTGTCGACCTGTGGCAAAATTTTAGTTGAAAATTTTCATGTGTTTGCATCTTTGTGTGTTGTTGCTGTTGTTTGAGCTATAAAAGCTATAAGAGAGCTATAAGATATATAAGAGCTATAAGATGGGATTTTCAGTTCAGTCTGTTGCCCTACCTCTGTAGTAAATTAATGTTGTACACTGGACATTCGTCCGATGTCTCTTCCTTCTGTTAAAAATCAATGATTTAGCGATGATAAATTTGATGTTACATTGTAATCAACGGCGTTAAGCACACGCTCTGCTGTCAAAGCCTCGTCTGAGTGGGATGTTTGGCAGATTAGCAGTTTAAAAGCTCTGCTGATTGGATGCACTGCCGCATTCATGGCGTAAACCCACGGGGCACAGGGGTAACTCCATTACACGTGGGTTGTGATTCATGTGGGTTAATCTCTATCGCTCTTAATTCACATTTACAGGATGTCGGAGGTTAAATAATTACAGAATTATTCAGCATGACTAGCCTGTATTGCAGATAAACTCAAATAAGGGAAATATAAGCAGCCAGAGCACAAGTCCGTCAATAAAATTGTACTGTTTTCAGTTAATGAAATCTTTGGAGACTGTGTGAAACCAGGGTAGTGATGACCTTTAATTAAAATTTGATTTTCTTACACACAGTCTGAATTAAAGGCATGCAAAAAAACAAAAACAAAATTAACACATATCTCTGAGGACTCATGAACCCTGTGGAGTGTGTGGCGGTGTATTTCTCTGCAGGGACACCCCCTCTGCCGTATTTTATTTTTTTCTCGTATATTGGTTTGTGTAGGACATTTCTGGGGGCAGATTGCTTGCGTAGACACCAGTAGGCACCAGCCGGTGGCAGTTTCTAGGTCAGGACTATAAAACTATAACCATTGGTTCAAAACTGGAATCTCCTTCTTCTTCGCTGCTTTGTCTGTGTAAACTCTAGTACGCGTTCAATTTCTGTCAACAGCGACAGGAGTTAAAAACTGTACTTAGAAGGACATGGAATCAGTTTCCCACATGGCTGTAAGAGGGTTTTTATACATGCAGTGGTACCTCTACTTACAAACGTCTCTACATACGAAATTTTCAGGTTACGAAACGCCTCAACGGGAAAATATTGCCTCTTATTATTTAAGAAATTTCAGGATACAAAAGGCAAAAATACAGTACGCGCTGCTACTCGCAGCTCCCAGAGTTTACCGAACGTAAACATACTTGTTGGCTCTGTATTATAGTTTGAAAGCGGTGCGTCCGAGCTGCTCTAGCATTGGCTATCGCTTAGCATCTTTCTGGCATCCCATTGGCTAGGAGGGCCCCTTGTCTGTATGAGCGTAACCTAGCAACCCAGGTAAACGAACAATTTTCACCAAATTCTGGATCAATTTTTAAATTTTCGATAATTGTTGCGCTTGGTGGAGGTCTGCGCTCTCTGAGTGCTTTTCCAGTTCTAACATGTATTTCTTATAATTTATTTAAAAAAAAAATTATGTTCGAATTTTGGGGGCATTTTAATAGGGCATATTAGGGCATTTACATGGAAAACACATCTCTACTTACGAAATTTTCAGGTTACGAAACTACTTCCAGAACCAATTAATTTTGCACTGTACTTTGCAAGTTAAAGCCACTCCATACCACTGTTGACCACATGGGGCAGCATACCACGAGAAAATTAATGTGTCGGCCACTGGCGTAAGACGCCACGTCATGGACCGCCAAAGTGATATTACAAGACATACTGGACCATCCCCACTCATTAGTACAGAACTATCAGTGGCTCTTTTGACAACATCGCAGATATTTGCCCCCGTGTGGTCAGTTGTGGTATTGCTACATAGTGACTTTAACATGAAAAAACATCAATTTTCCAGGGAAGTGTAGTCTGTACTCCTCACAAAATGTTGTTAGTTTTTAAAAAGTTTGCCTTGTTTGATGGGATTTTTAAAAAGCTACGATGTCAGTTTTTCAGTTGAGATGTATTTTTTCTGTGATATTCTGATAAACATCAGAATTTTGAGGCATATGTCTATTTGTGGTTGGCAAAAAATATACTTTTGTTTTTTTGTTTTTTTTTATGTAAAAAAACCAACACAGCAGTTGTGTGTTATGTTTGTGTGGGTGGAGTTGCATGTGTGTGCACGTGTTCTGGTGTTCTGAGTGGGTGTAGGGGCACCGCTGGGGTCTTTGCTTTCTCTCACTGCTCTTTCTTCCAGCCTTTTTAGCATCTCATTGCCAAACCGTCTATAAGTTTCTCCGTGCAACACTCAGGCACTCATGTTCACTGTCTTATCTTTCTTCTCCTCTAACTGTTGTTTCTAATATCGTTAATTGTAACCAACGGGGCTTACCCTCCTCTGCGCAGGTGAAATGACAGAATCTAATTCTGTCATTTCAAACAACCAGCTCTGAATGCATCCACCAGCCCTCAAGATGTATACTTTTTCTCTGTGACGGCCACATTTGGAAATATAACAGCCCTGCCAAGTGGCAATCTGAAGTTCCAAATCTAAATAATTTCTGAGGAAGGGAAAACATCAGCGGCCATATCAAGCTATCAAATTCCTCTCCAAATTTGTTATGGAATGAAAAGAGCCATTTTAGTATTCAGCTTTGTGTTGTAGCCCTCTTTTGCTCATTTTAATACTGCAAATAAAGAAACAGAAGCTCCACAGTGAGTCTCTGCTGCCCCCTGCAGGAAAAACAGATTTCACTTCTTTGACAAAAGAGAGGCTTCATACTCTGCTTAGGAAATATTGAGAACAGATGCAGACTCATAATATATTTTAAATTATTGTCCTCTTTGTTTCTCTGCTCTGGTATTTGGCTTAGAAAAGATGTTCCAATTCAGACACAAAAGAAAAGCAAAAGGCTTGTTTCCCCCACATATTTTAATGTGTGGGGTTTCCATCATGCCAGACAAATACAATTACACTAGTAAAATATTCATTATAGAATTTATAACAGATATTAAGTTACAAATTGTATTCTGTAATTCATTTTTATAATCATATAATTTCAACAAGTGAAATTGGCAGAGCTGGGAGGAGGATGTGCTGTCTATTCTCACATAGATCTACATTGCCATCTGGTGGCAGGAGGTAGGAAAAGCTACTCGAG
This sequence comes from Hirundichthys speculiger, assembly GCA_018398805.1. Lineage (NCBI taxonomy): Eukaryota > Metazoa > Chordata > Actinopteri > Beloniformes > Exocoetidae > Hirundichthys > Hirundichthys speculiger. Next base: position 63,237 of record JAGFBZ010000724.1, read on the forward strand.
CAAAGTCAATGAGCACTGCAGCAGGAATTACAGCTGGCATCACTGTTGAACATAGCAGGAGATGAAATACTGTACTATTTGTGTTTGAATATTACAAAAATGATCGTGCTGCCACGAACCACTTTAGATTATAGCCTGTAGCAGCTGTGGCGTTTATTATCGTGCTGGCGAGCAGCACCGAGCCGCCTGGTCTGTGGCTTTGCCTGAGGCATGCGATGCTGTTGGCCGTGAGCTGTCCTCGGGCAGTCCTAATGTCTCTGTTTGTATCCGGCGTGGTGTCGGACCGGCCGAAAAACCTGATGATTACACAGGCTATCACGAACCACCACAATGAACCTTTTAGTTTTAATAGAAAGGACAGAGAATCACGACAGCTTGGTGGCATAGTGTCATTTAACTGTTTGGTTTTTACTATTTGGCCTCATGAGGAAACTTCCCATATTTTTTTTTTTTTACTTGAGGTGCAAACGGGGCGTCATCTAAGCCATTTGAGAATCACACATCAATATTTAAGCAGCATAGAATCAGTAAGGGGCATAAATTAGCGTTTTCAAATACCGGATGAAAATTAAGCATTAACTCCATCCGTGTCAGACTCTGCTTCATCCTGGGCCTCATTGTCATTGGCTGGTTATTTTATTTTTTTTTTTTTCACTTTCTCAACCAGCTTTGTTCTCAGCTTTCCTGCTACTCCCTGGACTCTATCTACGATGGTGAAGATGGTGTTTCTCTACAAACTGATGCGAACAGACCATTTCTGGTCAGGAAAACCATGCTCATACACACTTCCCGGCCAAAAAAAACGTCGCCACCTGGATTTAACTAAGTAAATAGGTACGAGCCTCCTATTGGATAATTACTGCATGGGCGATTATCTTTCAGCTGCCAACAAGTTATTTAACCACAACTGGTGCAATGAGTTGCTTCTCATTTCCTAAACAACCATGTCAAAGACACATCCGTGGATGTGGAAAAGATGTTAGTCAGGGTCAAATTATTGACAAGCATCAAGCAGAGAAAACATCTATGGAGATTGCAGAAACTACCAAAATTGGGTTCAGAACTGTCCAACGCATTATTAAAAACTGGAAGGATAGTGGGGACCCATCGTCTTCGAGGAGGAAATGTGGCCAGAAAAAAAATCCTCAACGATCGTGATCGGCGATCACTTAAACGTTTGGTGAGATCAAATCGAAGAAAAACAACAGTAGAACTCAGGGCTGTTTAATAGTGAAAGTAAGAGCATTTCCCACCCACAATGCGAAGGGAACTCCAGGTATTGGGACTGAACAGCTGTGTAGCCTTAAGAAAACCACTAATCAGGGAGGCTAACTGGAAAAAAGGCTTCAATTTGCTAGGGAGCATAAAGATTGGACTCTGGATGAATGGAAGAAGGTCATGTGGTCTGATGAGTCCAGATTGACCCTGTTCCAGAGTGATGGGAGCATCAGGGTAAGAAGAGAGGCAGATGAAGTGATGCTCCCATCATGCCTAGTGCCTACAGTACCAGCCTGTGGGGGCAGTGTTCTGATCTGGGGTTGCTGCAGTTGGTCAGGTCCAGGTTCAGCAACAGTATGAGCTCAAAGAATGAGGTCAGCTGACTACCTGAATATACTGAATGACCAGGTTATTCCATTAATGGAGTTTTTTCTTTCATGATGGCACGGACATATTCCAAGATGACAATACCAGGATTCATCGGGCTCAGATTGTAAAAAAAAGACTGGTTCCGGGAGCATGAGACATCATTTTCACACATGGATTGGCCACCACAGAGTCCAGACCTGAACCCCACTGAGAATCTTTGGGATGTGCTGGAGAAGGTTTTGTGCAGCAGTCAGACTCAACCATCATCAATGCAAGATCTTGGAGAAAAATTAATGCAACACTGGATGGAAATAGATCTTGTGACATTGCAGAAGCTTATCGAAACAATGCCACAGCGAATGCGTGCTGTAATCAAAGCTTAAGGCGGTCCAACGAAATATCAGAGTGTGTGACGTTTTTTTGGGTCGGGCAGTGTATGTTCATCGTGCACGGATTTAAAAATCCAGAAAGACTCTTGCAGCATTGCAACTTGAGTACTTGGTCCTTTCGTTGGTTAACTCACTTGGGCTCCTTGTTTCATGTCAAATCAAAATCCCAACTGAAATCACAAATCTTTGTGGTTAAATTACACATTTTATGATTCGTGTCGTTTAAAAAAAAAAGTAAATATTTGTCATAAAATCTCAAATTTCTATAAATTGTCCCAAATCACACTTTTTCTTGTAAAATCACACTCAAAAGAAAACTATTAACTTTTTGACATAAATCTACAGCTGTCATAAAATTGAAAAGGCAGGCCGATCGCGCCTTAACAGATTCTCAGTGTCTACAATCTTTATTCTAACTGGGTCCCGCATGAATTTTAGATGCTTTTTGTGGTTTAAAGAGTAGCATATCTCACAGAACGAAGTCTTTTTTTCTGTAACAATACAGCGAGAAGAAGAAGAGTTCCTCAGCTGCCTCCATTCTGAGTGAAGAAACCAATGTTCTGGGGAAGAACTTCACCTCCAAAACCAGCCCCTGTGAGGAGGAAGTACTTTTCAGATATCAGCAGACTATCAGAGGTAGATTGGTCGAGCTCTCCCCAAATCCACCAATCTGTCTCACCATCTCCAGTAAAATCGTGAAATCATCTAATCTAAGGTTTCGCCACAGGGATCATTGTTAATGATTGTAAATACATTTTAGCTATGGTGTTCTGTCCCAGTTCAATAAGACGATGCCACATGGGACTGAGAGCTGAGGGTTTGAGTGACCTCCAGAATTAATGAGGAGAGAGATTACAATAAGAAAATGATGAAATCAAAGCAATTAAAGTTAATTACTGATCGCTTCACGCCGGTTATGCTCTAAGGCAGAGACATAAAACTCAGTTGAAGCACATGAGTTTAATGGGTTTGAAGTCAGTGTGCACTTCCTCACATGTTTCTCATGTGGAAGGGAGAGAGTTTTATAGATCGGGATAAGAAAGGGCTCACTGTGAGGAATTAAGTGTTCATCTCTGATTGTTTCACAGCAGTTATAGTCTGTGGTACAAATAAAAACACCCACGACTTACAGAAATATGTAACAACAGCTTCATTTACACAACCAGCTCATTCCACTTCTGAGCTTTTATTACATAACGTTTTGTTTTGTCACTGTTACACCTTTGTGCCAAGTAGCAACAGCAGTGTTAACAAAATGACTGCTGTTTGAAATGGTTAGCTGTAAAGGCGTAAGGGGGAAGATGAAGGAAGGGACTGTTTTCAGATTGTGGTTGGGCTGAAACTAGCTATTATTTTGGTAGTCAGCTAACATTTTTTTTCATCTTTCTGATTAGCCAACGAGAACTTCTGCCATGCTGCCATCCGCTCTCATGTTGAGATCGCCAGTGGCCCCTTGGAGGTCACTGGCGAGGTCAGAGGACAGCTGACGTAGTTGGGCACCGCGAGCCCATGGTTGCATCACCAGCATCACATGGGCCATTGAAAAGACAACCACTGTCTTTAATAAGGTGTCATGCTTTTATAGCGGGCTACATCCAGACATCCATCAAAGCAAACGATGAAAGCTATACTGCCCCCTGCCCTTCCTGTAGTGCACTGCATTATGCAATGGGTACACTCATTGGCTGCCATTGACGCAATGACAGTGAGCATTTGCATTGGAATTGATGTCAATGGCAGCCAATTAGTTAAAAAGTAAACCTTTACCACTGAGATGAAAAAAAAATGATTGTCTGTGATAGTTTATATGGTTTTATGTGACGTATCAATTCCACCTTGATGACTTTTCAGTAATTGGTCTTATTGATTTTAATCTGATCAATGGTTGCAGACCTAGGGGCCCGATCTTCTGCCAGATCTGCTAAAGCCGCTATTAAGGGATAGCGGGTAGCGGGAGGGGCGTTCCCCCGCAAATAATGCAATCTTCGACCTTGCTAAACCCGCTATCGCACCTGTGCTACCCGCTATATCATGCATAGGAGTGGTTAGGACGTTCCACCTGTTAAACCAATCAGTGCATCAGTAGCCATTACCTTTAAGAGCAGGTTGCGCTACCTGCTTACCGCTATGGAGCATCTTTTCATCCAGATCAGAGCAGCTCTCGTGCGGAGCTCATCTGGGACTCTGCTGTAGAGCTTCCTCCTCTTCCTTCCTCCTCCTCCTCTGCACCGATATATACATATAAATATTTCTACACAGACAATTCCTATCAGCTACCTGAAAGTCCCAGATAGTCAGTGCGCTCCCAGTAAACACACGCTGGTCGTCTATGGTTTAACTGGCAATCAAGCCGTTTCAGACGATCTCTGCTATTTTCTCAGGGGTTCAACTGAGGCCAAATCACGCTTTTTATACAAGAGTTAATTAGAGAGGTAGAGACGTTTGTGCACGTTCACATGTGATCAGGTGGACGCACATTGATGCCATTTGGACGCGCTCTTGTAGGCGCCGACGTGCAGGTTGCAGTGATCGCAAGATACCGAGTTTGATACTAACCAAGGGCAAAATGGGTAGCGGCTTTAGCGAGCGGAAGATTGCATTAGCGGTTAGCGAGGGTTCCTATACCCGAAATTTGCGGGTGGCGGCTAGTGTTACCTTGTAAGGGGAAGTGTACGATCGGTGCCCTAGACTGCAAAAAGCAGATATGCTTTGTGAAAGCACATACAGGGGATGCAATATTCTACCTTTCAGTGATCACTGTGAATGCACAGCTGGAGGGAGAGTGGAGGTAGATTAACAAGGGGATCTCCAGAATTTATAGCATAATCGCTGCGTGAAAGTGGCCCGTCGCAGATTTTGCGCTAATTGAGGTGAAGTGCACTTCCTGATTTGAAGACTGGTTTGTGAACAGAGCTGCGTCTCCATCGAAGCTTCTGGGGAACGCTCTTCAGCTTGCCCCATCTACTCTGTACCTCTGATCTCAATAAAAATGCAAACACATCCAGGCTTAAATATTATCTTGGCTCATTTAGAAAAAAAAACCCCGGGCTGTTTATCTTCTGAGTTCTGGAAGTGGAAGCCTCCCAACCAAGTCTTCTAACTTCTATAGAAAATGGTTATAAGTTATTCTACATGCCAGAGGGAACGATCTTAAATACTAACCATGCAGGATCCCCTTAAACTTTAGCTTTAGGGCCTTTTCATTTTCTTGTTATTTTCAAACCGTAAGAGATGGAACCGAAAAAAAAATAGAGCTATTAAGAAGATTCACTCCTCCTGAGTGCCCAGATTGTTAAATGACAATCTAATGTGTTGCTTTGATGCAATATTTTCACTTTATGATTTAGCATATTCCCAGAGGTGCCATCTACAATAAAAAAGCAAGTGATCTATCACTGAGAAAGAAAGGTTATCCAGATGTTTCAGGAATATATTTAATTTGTGTGTGAGGCTCAGAGCACGTCTGTCTAAGAAAGGCTGAACTCAATTATGGTAAAGGTCAACGTTATGGTTTGTTTGCAGGGAGGCAAGGACCCAAATACAGACAACTCAGAGGCAGGAGTTGTCTACAAGTACTTTAATCCAAAAAAAAAAAAAAAAAAAAAAACCTGCTAGAGCAGGAATAACCAGAACATAAACCAAAACTAAACTAACAAGTAAAGTACCAACAGAAAAGAACCAGAGGCAAAACCATCTAGAGTTTATGAGAAACAGCGAGAGACAAGAGGAGGTGACATGAAGAAGAACCAGTAGAACCAGTAAAAAAGAAAAGACTTAAATAAACCAATGGGGCAGATGAGAAACGGGTGTTGAGGTAAGGTAAAACACAGAGGAAGTGGCAACAGAACTAAACTGAACACGGAAACAGACTGTCAAAGTGAAACAGAAGTAAAGCCATGAATGTAAAACTACATATTTGAGTGTTCCTTAATTAAAACTGAGATGTTTAAAATTATTTTTGAAAGTCCATCCTTCAGTCTGATGAGCACATGAAAGGCGTTTGGATTAGGTGAAGGAAAGGAGGGGCCTTCAGCTCTGAAAACACAGTTCCCACACTGAAGCATGGTAGTTGGAGTATGATGCTGTGGAGCTGTTTTGCTCCTCAGGCGAAAGGAACCTTGCTCGGGTTCATAGGGTCATGGAAAAAGAGGACTGTATTGATATTCTGAGAAATAATGCAGATAAATCTGTTGCAAGTCGAGCTTTAGGTTTCCACTGAGCGTTCCAACAACACAACGATTTAGAACATACATGCAGGTTTGTCCAGAATCTTTTAAAGGACACCAAAGTCACGTTTCTGGAGTGATCTGGAGCCCAGATTGAGGGGGTTCTGAGCTCAACATTGAGAATCTGTGGATGGAGCTCAAGGTTAGTGCTCAGAAACCACACGACTGGAATGAGCTGGAGCAATATACCGTGGAAGAATGGTCTAATATCTAGAGCTGAGCGATTTTATCGATTCTGCGATATATATCGATATTTTATCGAGTATTGATTTTTTTTCGGCCGCGGGTATTATTGATATTCTAAGCTTCTTCCAAAACCCACCTTTAAAAGCTTGCAAGCAACAATTTGCACTGTTTTAAATAAATGAAACTATTTTTCTCAACAAATCTTTTATTTATTTTGTCCAGCATTTGCAAGCTGTCCTGTCAGCCATATAATGTGTAATTGATGCTTTCAGTTCAATTAATTCAAACAAAGTCAATGGAACACTCACAAGATGTCACAAAAATCACTTTGTCTCTTTGAAATCTTTCGAGAAAATGATGTAAATGTATTGTAAGATGAATATCGATATATATCCGTATCGTGAGCCAGTATCCGTGTATTGTATCGTATCGTATCGCAAGATTAGTGTATCTCTACACCCCTACTAATATCCCTCAGGAGAAAAGCGCCAACTTAGTTAGAAACAACCATAAGACGTTCCTGTCAACTGTATGTCACAAAGCCCGCACTACTGTTTATTAATTGTCAGAGAGCTAATCATTTTGGCCTTCGCATATCTGTTTCTTTCTTTTTTTCAACTGAACACTTCTGTAAAATATCTTAATTTAGGTCGATGGAGATTTCTCTTTGTTTTTTCAGAACAAAGTAAACGATGGTGGCTTTTGGTTCTGGTCATTTTTCAGTGGAAAAGTGAACAGTTTTGTTTGATTTTGTAAATGGAGCTTATCATTTTGACCCCAAGTGCTATGGGTGTGCCAAAAAAATCGATTCGCATAAGAATCGCGATTCTCATTTGCTATGATTCAGAATCGAAATAAAATGTCTCAAAATCGATTTAAAATAAATAAATTAAAAAAAAAAACTCAACTGGCTGTCCGCCTTCATTTTGTAACTACGCGGGATGTCCTGACGGCACCACGCAGCCGGCCGGTTTTGGAACGCACGCACGGACACCAAGTTGAAAGAGGAAACAACAAAGATTTTCGGGCTAAAGGAGATCCAAAATTTGGCGTCATTTCGGTTTTCACCGAATGCCCGGAAACACCGAGCTGGACATGACGCACAGAGTGTGCAAGCATTGCAAAACTAAGATCGAGCACTTCAGCAACACAACAAATGCACGGGCTCATGTTACAAGGAATCACCCGGAGATCTAAGAGACGGAGCAGAGTCAGCCGCTAGCTGAAATAAAATAAAAATAAAATAACTCGGTCTATCGCCTGTTTCATGGCCAAAGACTTACAGCCTTACAGTGTGGTGGAGAACGAGGGGTTCATCTGCATGTTGCAGACAGCGGAGCCGAGGTACAACATACAGTCCCATTAGTTTTTCACTGAGACAGCTGTGCCACAACTTTACCAAGAGACTAAAAGAAAGGTAGCCAGTCCCCAAACCAAAACGACCAGTGTGGCACTAACATGTGATGCATGGACATCAAGAGCAACCCAGTGATTTGTGACCTTCACTGCTCACTACATGACTGATATGTGGCTGCTCGAATCCCATGTTTTGCAAACTTATTTCATAGCTAGCTACTTAGAGTAGCAGTTAAGGACTACACACTGTTTTTGGTAAAAAGGCACTTTCCTCAAAATTTTAAAGGCAGCATGTTTAACTCCACTATTTTTTTTATATAGAGTAGGGCTGGGCGATTTTATTGATTCTGCGATATATATCAATACTTTATTTCCCCCAGAGAGAATTGATATTTCCGCAGGTATGGATATTCTAAGCTCCCTCCAAAACCCCCGTGTCCACGGGTGCTCTTCCTGCCAGCCGCTAGTGTCGCTGTAGAGCATTTCTAACAAGTTATCCAGAAGCTTCTTTCTCTTCCAGCTAGAGCTGAGCCAGTCAGCAGAATGGCGGCGAGTATAAACCCAGCGCCTGCGTGCTTAAAAGCAGATGTGCGGGAGTAGTGCGGTTTTAAAAAGAAAAAGGAAAGCGAAGATTTCAAAAGTATGGCGGGTTGCAAACTGTGTCACACAAACGTGAAGTACTCTGGAAATACCACCAACCTGCGAGCCCACCTAAAATGTCACCACCTGGACATGGTAATGCTAACTGAGAGCGATCCGAAACAAACCACACTGGAAAGTGACGGTGGTTGTTGCCACAAGTTTTCCATCTACTTCACCTAGGAGTCCATTGCCTACTTTATTTGTCAGGATTTGAGACCGTATTCAGTGGTGGAAAACGCCGACTTTAGGCGCATGGTGAACGCGATGGAGCCCCGCTATCCTATTGTCTTTTATTCATTTTGTCCAGCATTTGCAAGCTGCCTGTCATCCATATAATGTGTAATTGATGCTTTCAGTTCAATTAATTCAAACAAAGTCATTGGAACACTCACAAGATGTCACCAAAATCACTTTGTCCTGTTAAAATCTTTCGGAAATGATGTGTTGTGATGAATATCGATATATATCGTATTGTGAGCCAAATATATCGTATCATATCGTATCGTGATATTAGTGTATCGTTACAGCCCTAACATAGAGGCACTTTTATTTTTGTTACTGAAGCAGTATGTGATACTGCTTTCATATAACAGTTGCAACAATTCCATCTAAGCATGGATACATGTTTAAGACTTAATAAATGTGAAAAAGACACTTAAGGTGAATTCCAATTTCTCTCTTAACCCTCAATCTCAACCCTCGCCCTTAACCCTCAATTTTTGGCCCTCAATCTTAACCCTAGAAAGTAAGTGTAAGGGTTATCTCGTGACTTAGAAATGGAACAACCCCTTGAGTGCAGTTTTAAGTCTTAGTTACTTGAAATTTTATCAGAGCCCGAAAATGTTATCTTGTATTTAACCCTGAAAATGTCAACAGTGGATAATATTGAATAATATCGCTACAGCAACAAGGTATACAAGTAATGTGAAGCCAGCCGGGACCGCCGGCCGCCACCGACCGGGACCCACCGGCTACCGATGACCGGAACCCGCCGGCCGCCGCCGACGGGGACCTGCTGACGACCGGGACCACCGGCGGCAAATTTCGTAAAGTAAAAAAATAAATGTTACGCAACCAACCAATGTTTAATCCCAAAATGATAAAAAAGTCTCAAACAAAGACAATCATTTAGATGGTTTCGTAACATTTATATCTTTAAGAACTACGAAAGTCATACTTACGTTTGTAGCTAGCTTTTTTTGTCGCCATCAAACTTTTCCAAGAATGGTCTTGGCTAAAATTACATCGGCAGTGCCTTCTGGGTAGCCTCTTGGACTACCAAGGGTGGTGTTTTGGAAAATCTCAATTTTGAGGGCGATACAGAAAAAATCAAACTCGTCCCTCAATTGACTTGACTAAGAATCGGGACAGCACTTGCAATTAGCGGGAGCGCGCATTTTTGAGATTGAAGGTTGAGATTGAGGGTTAAGGGAGGAATTGGAATTCACCCTTAATGTCCCCATTAGTCATTCTGTCTTGCAAAGCAGATGGTAGTAGATCATGATCAGAAATCAGATCAGAAATCATTATGAATAAAATTGTTTTGAATTGAAAATCGATTTTGAATGGAATCGTGCCCCCAAAAATCTGAATCGAATTGAATTGTGAGATAGTAACAGATTCACACCCCTGCTAAGAGCCCTTCAGTTATATCCAGTTACATCCACATGTTCCCCTCTGACTCTGGAGTGAACAGAGTTGCTGTCCATGGTCCTGAGTCTCTTGTTATTTATTTATTTATTTTGCCCCCTGAGGTAACTTTGTGCCTGCGCAGCTGAGCTTCCATAAAAGAAACAGTCGAGAGAAACGCAGGAAGGAGACAGAGGCTGCTTAGTATTCCCGTCTTGCGTTCTCGTTTTATTATCAAATGAATGGATTTGGAGGACTCGCTCGCTCCTCCGTGTATTCTCAGTGCGACGTCTGACTCAATTATCACCAAGTACCAATAACTAGCCCAACACATCCTCATTTACATGCAAATTAAACCAACAAATGACTTGGCGATGTTCATTCCAAGGTCAGAAACATGCCACTGCGTTGCTGCCGGTGCCAAGCTTTGCACCGGCGTGACGAACGTGTCGGTTACCGCCAGAGCAACAGATAGACGTTACTCTGGGGGTGAAAGTTGCAAAGAAAGGGTGTCTTAAAAAAGACGTCTTCCTCGCACACATCCAGACGTGATCCACAAGAAAAGTGTAGTTAAAGTATATCGGTTCCTTGTCCTGCATTAGGACGGTCGTTGAAAGAGCTCATTAAAGCCTGACTGAATTAACATGAAAATGGATCTTCCACTAAGATGTCATTCCCATTAAAAGACCCATCATGAACCTGTTTTTAATAGGTTCACCTGGCTGAATGTGTAGTAAGATGAAAGGAGAGTTGGTGGAAATATCAAAACTAATCCCAGCTGTGACAACGTCCTCTCTCTCAATGTCTTCTTGTTCTCGGGAGTAACCAGTATTAAATATATTTATGCGTAAAGAGTGATGGTGAAATTAATGTCACAGTCCAGGAGTGTTGTTACAACCTGGATATACGGAGGGGTTAGCCAAGCCCAGAGGCCTTTGGGGTTTTATATCACAGTTTTTACCAGTTTTAAGTTACGTAAAAGTAAACTGAAAACAAGATGTTCTGTAAAATGCAAATGCTGGCTTTTACAACTGAAACCAACATTCAGTTTCCCTTTGGGGATTAATAAAATACAGCATCGTCTCATCCTTAATCTAATGCTGAGGAGTCTAATCAGGTTGGTTTAAAAACACAGAAAAAGACAGTTTACATGTTCGCATTTATAGGTGTCTGAAACTAAAACTTTTATCCATGTATACTAATATTTTATGGACGACTTCTTGGAATAGAACCTGTGTGTAAACAGGGGGACTGTATATTTGAATTAAATTGGACTTAATTAAAACTCATTCAAATGAGTACAATTTGAATTTTAGCTCAGTTTGTTTAATCATCTGTGCTCTCAACAGAAGTAAAACACCAAAGTGTTGTACAAAACACTTTAAGATGTTTAAAAAAGTGGAAGTCTGGAGTGATGTCTTTTGGATTTTCTTGAGATTTTCGCCTTAGTTTCAATTCTTTCTGTTAGAAAAATTATTAAAATTCACGGTTCTAAGCTGGTGTGGATGATATTCCGCTTGATAGATTTATGATAACGTGTCACTTTTAACATTTGTTATGATAAATTAAAAGTTGAGGGAGGGTGCAATGGTAAAATGAATGAGCTTGGAGCAATGAAAGGAAGCATCTTTGACCGCAGGAGTTCTGGACTCCAGTAACTTTCTAGCCAGATTTTGGACCATACAAGCAGACGAGGCTTCAAGCAGACCAGCAGAAGTGGGACACGAGTGCCAAAAAGTACTTGTTAGCGACACATGCTGCAGTCGTGTACATGCTACTGTGAAGGAGCACCTGTGCTCCCCAGATATTTAACTTTTAGTTGGTTGTAAATTCAATTCAAATTAAAAGAAGTTGCTGATAGTTATATGCTAAATTCGGTGTTGATCCTTTTAAAGCTTAACAACTGAAATTTAAGAGCTTCTGCTACTCCTGTGTGACTAGCTGTGCTTTTAAACCTACTTTTACTTTTAGATTAGGGCCGGGCAAGTTAACGCTGACATTTATTTTATTGTGCGTTAACGCATGTTGCTCACATGCTTTTGTTTTGAAAAGTCTGTTACTGGCTGCTGCGGAACCGGAAGACAATTGGCAGGTAAACATTCTAAAAAGCTAAAACAGACATGGAGAACGGTAAAAATATGTGAACTTTACAGTTCGGGTAGCAACTCAGGTAGCAATATTAACAATTCTGTCTAAAAAAAAAAAAAAATTCTGGACTGCAACAAAACTTTCGAGTCATTCCTCCATGTTCCATCAGATCTGCTCCATGTGTTCACTGTCCTACTGTTCTCTAGCTGGTTACTTCAGTGCGGCTCCATCTAGTGGCTCAGATGTGTAATGACAACTGAAAGTCCAGTCCTCGATTATAAAACAAATTCAGTTCTGTGGCCTGTTTTTTAATTTCGTATTTTTTTCCAAGTCTAAAATTGAAATTTAAAAAAAAAACAGGCATTTTTTCATTTTTTTTGTGTTAGAATAAAAAATGAAAAATGTAATAAAATGTCAGTTTTTTGTTGTTTTTTTTTTAATTTTTGATTGATACATGGATTGGTAAAGTTACTGAACTTTAACATGGACATTTTCATTTTAAAGTTCTCCCAAACAGAGAATTTGACAGAAACAAGGTTATTTGTAACAACTGCCAAGTTAAACTCCTCGTTAAAAGTTTCTGCTGTTACCTCAGAAATGACCTGTTTTAATGTTCTGATTGTGCTGAGCCACAATCATTTTTGATGGATTTTGTTGGTAGACTTTTTTTTTTATTTTTCATAAACAGGATGACATTAATGCCCTGGCAGTGGTAATAAGCTTTATTTTATTTGACATTTTTTAAGATGAGATTTACACTAAATATGTGTTACTGACAAGTGCTGATGTTAAAAGTGTTTGAACAACAAATGTTATGACACTTTAGTTCATATGGCAGCAGAACATTTAAATAAAAGTGCATTTTACACTACTTTTGAATTCATTATTTGATTTTTCTTATACAATGCGATTAATTGTGATTAATCAGGGAAATAAAGCGATTAATCGCGATTAAAAATTTCAATCGTTGCCCAGCCCTATTTTAGATTATTTTGTTGTCAGCTATTTCATTTTAATGACTGATTTTTTTTGTTATTTTGTTTATTTCAATGCATCTATATGCATTTTTTAATCTTCTTTTAATCACAAAAGTTATTTTTTTTATCATAAAAAGCTTCAGTGCTGTCACACAACAGAGAAGACAAAACAAGACAAAGTCCAGATGAGGGAAGGTGGGAGGTGTAGCAGCTGTAGCAAAAGCTCTCTTAGTGGTGACTGTAACACCTGCCAACAGACTGCAGATGAAAACAGTATTGTTTCTTAATTTGCACTGCCCCTGTTACATAAAATAACTTAACTGAACACATAGTGGCATAACAACACAGCTTATACCAATTTCAGTTAACTACAAGGTTTCTAAGTCCAGGTAATTTTTGATACCACAATTCAGTGGTTATCTGAGCTACTCAAGGTTTTCAGCGGCCAAAAAAAAAAAAGTCACTGCCAAAAAAAAAAGGTCATACACTCGAATATTTCATTGGACTGCCTTTAGCTTTGATTACAGCACGCATTCGCTGTGGCATTGTTTCGATAAGCTTCTGCAGTGTCACCAGATTTATTTCCATCCAGTGTTGCATTAATTTTTCTCCAAGATTTTGCATTGATGATGGTAGAGTCTGACCGCTGCACAAAACCTTCTCCAGCACATCCCAAAGATTCTCAATGGGGTTCAGGTCTGGACTCTGTGGTGGCCAATCCATGTAGGAAAATGATGTCTCATGCTCCCTGAACCAGTCTTTCACAATCTGAGCCCGATGAATCCTGGCATTGTCATCTTGGAATATGTCCGTGCCATCAGGGAAGAAAACCCCATTGATGGAATAACCTGATCATTCAGTATATTCAGGTAGTCAGCTGACCTCATTCTTTGAGCTCATACTGTTGCTGAACCTGGACCTGACCAACTGCAGCAACCCCAGATCAGAACACTGCCCCCACAGGCTGGTACAGTAGGCACAAGGCATGATGGGAGCATCACTTCATCTGCCTCTCTTCTTACCCTGATGCTCCAATCACTCTGGAACAGGATCAATCTGGACTCATCAGACCACATGACCTTCTTCCATTGATCCAGAGTCCAATCTTTATGCTCCCTAGCACACTGAAGCCTTTTTTTCCAGTTAGCCTCACTGATAAGTGGTTTTCTTAAGGCTACACAGCTGTTCAGTCCCAATCCCTTGAGTTCCCTTAGCATTGTGCGTGTAGAAATGCTCTTACTTTCACTATTAAACAGCCCTGAGTTCTACTGTTGTTTTTCTTTGATTTGATCTCACCAAATGTTTAAGTGATCACCGATCACGATCATTGAGGATTTTTTTCCGGCCACATTTCCTCCTGGAGGACGATGGGTCCCCACTATCCTTCCAGTTTTTAATAGTGTTGGACAGTTCATAACACAATCTTGGTAGTTTCTGCAATCTCCTGAGATGTTTTCTCTGCTTGATGCAGCCAATGATTTGACCCTTCTCAAACAGACTAACATCTTTTCCATGACCATGGGATGTGACTTTGTCATGGTTGCACCAGTTGGAGTTAAATAACTCGTTGGCAGCTGAAAGATAATCACCCATGCAGTAATTATCCAATAGGAGGCTCAGACCTATTTGCTTAGTCAAATCCAGTATGAAACAGTTTCATGGGTGGTGATCAAGGGACCACATCCAGCTTCCTAGTGTGGCACTAATCTGTGAGTTTAATTGCAGTTACTGAACTGACAGTTACTGAGTGGGCTGGCTGCAAAAGGAAATATATCTCCACTTTCCAATCTATCACCACTAAACTTCACATCATGTTGTTTTGCTGTAGCACAGGTTTTTAAAACAGGCATGCTCTGCAGAAACAAAAAGAGGTGAGATGTTGTCCAGAGTCTGACTCTACCAACTAAAACCCGACTGCTGTGGACAGAAATGGAAAAAATAAAGCATTAAAAGTAGGGCTGGGCAAGTTAAGGCGTTAACTCATAAATTTATTAACGCCGACATTTATTCTATTGCACCTTAACGCATGTTTCTCACATGCTTTTGTTTTGAAAAGTCTGTTACTGGCTGCTGTGGAACCGGAGAAGAATTGCTGAAAAAACAGTGATATGGAGAACAGTAAAAATCTGTAAACTTTACAGTTCGGGTAGTAACTCTGGTAGCAATATTAACAATTCTGTTTAAAAAAACAAAAATTCTGGACTGCAGCAAAACATTCGCGTCATTCCTCCATGTTACATCAGATCTGCTCCATGTGTTCACTGTCCTGCTGTTCTCTAGCTGGTTACACTGATCCCTTATTTTTCGCGGTTAATGGGGAGCCGAACAATACAACCTGTGTGATGTTACAAGTTCCTGCAGTGCCAAAATAAAGTGCTCGTTCAATGCAGAGAAAACCAGACTTTTTGTTTCGTTGTTGTTAGCGTGTTAGCCGCAAATTATGAGCCAAAAATAGCACAATAGCAGCGGTTTCTTTGCTACAGTTCAGAGACCAGAGGCTGTGAAGGTAACAGAAGGACCACAGTTGAGCCTTTGTCTTGTTTCGCTGCAGTGCCTCGCTACTTTTTTGTTGTGTTTAAACATATTTTAAACACATTATTTAGGCTCGGTGGGCTCCGGCTCCAGATCGCGGATTTTGATTTTGGGGGGGGGGGGGGGGGGGGGGGGGGGGGGGGGGGGGGGGGGCCGGTCCCCATTAACCGCAAAAAATAAGGGATCATTGTATTTCTGAAAAAAATCCACAAAGCACTAAAACCACGGTACTAAAACCGCAAAGTGGCAAGGGATCACTGTACTTCAGTGCGGCTCCATCTAGTGGCACAGATGTGTAACGACAACAGAAAGTCCAGTCCTCGATTATAAAACAAATTCAGTTCTGTGCGGGATGTTTTTTCATTTCAATAAAATTGAAATATAAAAAAAATCAGGCTTTTTTTTTTGTGTTAGATTTAAAAATGAAAAACGTAATAAAATGTCACTTTTTAATTATTATTTTTTCATTCGCAAAATGGAAAGAATGAATGATACACGGATTGATAAAGTTACTGAACTTTAACATGGACATTTTCATTTTAAAGTTCTCCCAGACGGAGGATTCAACAGAAACAAGGTTATTTGTAACAACTGACAAGTTGAACTCCCCGTTAAAAGTTTCTGCTGTTACCTCAGAAATGACCTGTTTTAATGTTCTGATTGTGCTGAGACACAATCATTTTGTTGGATTCTGTTTGTAGACATTTTTTTAAATTTTTCATAAAAACAGGATGACATTAATGCCCTGGCAGTGGCAATAAGCTTTAGTTTATTTGACATTTTTTAAGATGAGATTTACACTAACAAGTAAATCTTTTTTTTACTGACAAGTGCTGATGTTAAAAGTGAACAACAAATGTTTTGGCACTTTAGTTCATATGGCAGCAGAACATTTAAATTAAAGTGACCTTTACTCTACTTTTGAATTCATTATTTGATTTTTCTTATACAATGCGATTAATCGTGATTAATCAGGGAAATAATGCGATTAATCGCGATTAAAATTTTTAATCGTTGCCCAGCCCTAATTAAAAGCTTGCTGTTGTACTGGTATTTTGATTAAAGTATGTCACTGATAGTTCATTAATATCTCATTGAATGGTTCCAACTTTTGAAAAAAAAAGAAAAAAAAACATGTCTCGATTAATAAAATGCAGAAAATCTGACCATGAGGTACACCATGGAGTTGTGGATATTAACATTATGAACAAGAAACAGTAAATCATACGCACAAAGACATGAAATAATCCAGCAGGCTCCAAGCTTAAATTAGAAAGTACATTGCTCCCATATTAGGACCAAGAATGGTTCCTCACAGAAAAGTAAATGATCAGACACTTAAAAAAAAAAAAAAGAAAGAAAGACAAGCAGCTGCCTTTCGAGTGGCACTGCTGTTTTGTTTTCGAGGAACAACCCTGAAACAAGAGTCACGCATCATACCTGAAACAACGCAGTTTCCTGTTTTGAGAGGTTTTTGCACTGTGCACTTTCAAGACATTAAGGATGCAATGATTGCCAGCGAGAGGAAACTGAACTCGTAGGGCAGCGCGCTGGCTCAGTGGCGCTGTTTTGATGCAAAGCTCTGGGTTCAAACCCGTGTCGAGTTTGCATATTCTCCCAGTGTTCGTCCCCGTGACATATGTTTTTATAACTACTAATTCTAAACTGGTTGTAGATGAATATGTTGTTGTCTGTCTGTGTTACCCCTTTATTTTGGTTTAATACCATTTCATTTTTGATCTGTTTTGTATGGAGTCCCGTTTCGGTCTTAATTCAATAAATAAATGAGTCTATTATTATGAAATACAGGTGTTTATTAAATATAAAATACGTATCCATTATTATGAAATGTTTCCCATTATTATGAAATATATGTTTATTATTATGAAATATTTCCCATTTTTATGAAATATATGTGTATTATTATGAAATATTTCCCATTATTATGAAAAAAAAATTATTATTATGAAATATATGTTTATTATTTAATCTTAGTTTAATAAATAATAGGTTATTTCAGTATGGCTTTTTTTAAATCTAAGAATGAGTTTTTACATGATAATGACATTTTGCCAGTGGGCGGGACCAGTGGTTGACCTGCACGCTCATTGGCTGATCCTTCTCCATTCTACGCTCTGACATTGACTAGTTTTGGCCGTGAGGTCCCGTTAGCAGCGGGCCGTGGCGTCATCAAGGTGTGCTCCTAGTCCGATTGTAGCTATGGCAGCTTGGACTGAGCTACGGAAAACCTTGACCAGAGACAATATCGAAAATGCTAATTTATCAGACGATACTATTTTGACCCGATTTAACTATTCACTGTTCTGTTGCTTATGCCTGAATAAAAGAGCAGCCAATCACATAAATGGCTCCGCCCTCTCTGCTGTGATTGAAAAATTATTCTTATGAAAAAACAAAGCCATTATTATGTAAAAGCTCATTCTTATGAAAAACGAAACCATTATCATAATAATGGGAAATATTTCAGAATAATAAATGCCTGTATTTCATAATAATAGACTTATTTATTCATTGAATTATGACCCAAACGGGGCTCCATAGTTTTGTGTATGTGTTATTAATATCTAATGACTACATGTGCCAGTTAGGGATTAGTATTGCAAAGGAGCTCGCAATACCATATGTATCATGATACATGGGTCACGTTACAATATTATCACAATATTGCGATATATTGCGATATTCTTCCCAGTTAATATCTAAATTAAAAGTAGAGATGAAAAATCAAGTTGCTGTATATGTTCATCAGATGATATTGATCATTTCAGAGGACAAATTGAGTCAAAACAACCTATTTATTGTTTATTATTAGTGTTTTTGCACATTTAATAAATAAATAAAATAAAATAAATAGAATACAATTTTCCTTAAAAAAATCGACATTAGAAGCTGAAAAATCAATATTATATTGGGCGGCCGAAAATCGCGATATATTGCCAAATCGATTTTTTTTCACACCCCTAGTGCCAGTATTCTTCTTTGCTGTAAGTTTTGGGGACAGCCCCAAGTGGTCAGTTGAGGAACTACAACTAAATTTACTATAAATGGGTAAAACAAGTGCTCATTAAACACCCCAAACAAAGTGTCTTTGAGTTAAAAATCACTTCCAAGTCTCAAACAAATGTCTCTTCTTCATTTATTTTTTTTTTGTAATGTATATATTACATCTATACTGGCATACATGTTTTATATATTTGGGTGGAATTAATGGGAACTTGTGGAGTTATTCCAATGGTTTTATAAGTACAAGGTAAAATATGCACTTAAAATTGCACAGCTGATATCAGTGTTGATCATAAACTGGGAGTTGTCTCTGAAGATTAAAAAAAAAAAAAAAAAAAAACTTTCTTAAAAGAGTTTTGCTGATAGTTGCGCACTTGTCTCCAAATCTTCAGTCCTACTGTTTTTAGTTCATTACCCGACGCGACTCGAGCTTAACTTCAAAAACTTTTTGATTCAGAGACAATACGAGGTTAAATTTGTGGATTCTACCGTTTTATCGTAAATTAAAGGTGAGATTGAACCATGAAATTCAAGGCACGGGTGTTTTTCCGGGTAAGAAGGCGATGCCATATTTGAACGGGTCCGTGCTCGCTCGGACTCTGGCTTTGAGGAAGCTCGTCTGCCCGGCAGTCGGAGCGGAGGAGGGGGACTCGGCGGGCTGAGCGAGGCTGCTGACGGACACCGAAATATCTCCACGACGGCTGAAATTGACGCAGCAAAGTCCACGCTCTCCCCGTCCCCGTCGGTTCAGTGTCACATCCAGGTGAGCCGAACTTGTCCTGTGTGTCTCTCGTGGCCGTTTTTTGTGTTATTTCGTTGGGGGGAACAGCCTCGGCTAGGAGCGTACGCCTCGGCTGCATACAAAGGCTTTCTTTGCCGGAGAAAATGCCGGGGCTGCATCAGCCGGGAGGCCCGCCTGTGTCTTTCAAGTCACCGACTCGCCTCGCGTATCCCTTCGCGGTCTCACTCCGCCTCGGTCGTTTCCCTTCAGTTTAAAAAAAATAATAAAAATCAATCCACCTGGCTTTCAGACGAGTGTTAACGAGCGTTACCTTCGGCTATCGACGGGGGCGCCGCGGGTTTTGACAGCCGTGGCCGGTACGAAGAAACATGGTCGCTCTGCGGAGTCTCCTGCCGATGCACGCCGGGCATCGGTGCGGTCCGCGCCGCTAGAGGCTCGCAGAGACAGCCGGGGTTCCTCCGCGGTAACCGGGGAGGGGAAGCGCGAGCAACAAGACGTTAGTTTAACGTCGTTAAGGAAAGCTAACCACTAATGTTGTCCTGTCTGGTAAAAACTTTCTCTACAATTTATCGGACAAAGTTGGCATGGTGACTACGATGTGGCGTTTTTTTTTTCTTTTCCGTGGATGTGCCTTTCGGTGTTTTTCTAGAGGGGCGTCTTTACTGACAAACTCGGGGTTTCGTGACCGTATTTGCTCTTTCCGTTGGGTTTCAGGAGGTTATAATCGTTACTGTGGACGGTTGGGACTTCAGTGTATCGTGTTACGGCCGTCCTTTCCCGCTGCGGGCTGCACGCTACGGTGGAGGGGCACGTTAACGGCCGGGGCAGGCTGGCTAGCAGAGGCTGTGGCACAGCGACTCCTGGACGGGGTAAACATGCGAGATCCACTCCCTTATCTGCGGAGCCCAGCACGCAGGGCCGATACTAGCATTTTGGGGGGCCCCATGCAAGATTTTGTTCTAGAGTACTGATATTGACAAATTACGGAGTGATGCATAGTTCAGAGCCTTTATCCCCTTTATTGTGATCCCTGCCCCAAATTACTTTTATAATTTAAAATTACTGCATCTCAGAGAGGACATTATCTGTTTAAATTAATGGTGGGACATGGCAGTGTTGGGCAAGTTCACTTTCTACACGAACTCGTTCATTTCATAGTTCACAGAAAATAAAATAAACTAGTTCAATTCATAGTTCACAGAAATGAAAACAAACTAGTTCAGTTCACCGTTTCAAAAAAATGAACTAAATAGTTCATTTTTAGTTATTTTTTTCTTATTCTTTTTTAATGTTGCTGCGAGCAATTATTTGTCAAAATGGCCACGGTTACATGATGTTCTTTAATTCGGAATTAATAATTCCGAATTAAATAATTCCGAATTAAACTATTTTCCTTCGAGTTTACATGGAAATAGTAATTCCGAATTGAGGTTTACATGGAAAACACGTTTGTTCGGCTTTATCCAATTCCGCTTAAGGTCTGGGGGTTGGGAAGGGTTCTGATTGGATAGGGGGGGCGGATGTCTTTACATCTACTGGAAGAAAACAAATTTAGCAACAACATTCCACTTATTTTTGACCTGGGTGGCGTCTCTATCTGCGAAACCTCCTTCATTTAACCTGGCCGCTTTGAAAAGCTCACAATTTTTATGTTTCCTGCCGTCAGTTCTTTTAATTATTTCCAGTTCCTTCAAGCTATTTATTAAATAAACCGTCTCTGCTCTTGAACACCGTTTCCTGCGTGCTGCCATCTTGAAAACTTTGTTTTGAAAACAAGCCCAGCACGAAATTTAAGCGTCATTGCGACAGATGGGCAAGGGAACTAGCATGCGCAGAAAGACGGGAATTAATTTAAAGTGGAATGAGTGTATACATGACCGTGGAATTATTCTATTCGGAATTAAAATCAGAATAAACCAGCCACTTACTTCAGAATTAAGTTTAATGCGGAATTGACATTTTCATATGGAATTAGGTGTTTACATGGTAACTTTTATTCGGATTTAACTTTAATCATGAATTAAAGAGGAATTAAACGTCCCATGTAAACGCATGGAATGACTGTCACTGCTCATATACTACACCACCACAAATGGCAATTATTTTATCCATTTAATCTGTCGAAAACTGTCCCCAATTTGGAATCTTTATCCAATCAGGGTTCACATTAGCATTCAAAGGACAGCACAGTTAAAATTGTAATTTCCGTTTCAGTGTCTCTACAGCAGCCAAACTTCAGAATACTAAGGCCCAATTTGAAATGTGAAAAATATACGCGGTCCACCCAAACCTTTAATCACAACTATGATCACCAGACAGGACTAGAAGCTGTGTTCTGATATTGACACTTGTCATATTAAGTTAAAATGACAGTAGAATAACTTAACTGGTTTGTTTTATTACTTCTTAATGTTTTTTTTTAAATAATGTCATGAATATTTTACAGTAATTCAAAACATTTAAAAAAGATCGAGAATTTAAAACATTTGTTTAATTTTAATGACCTCTCATGGCCCACCTGTAGTACCTCGACGTACCAGCAGGGGGCCGCGGCCAACACTTTGGGAATCACTGCTCTACAGTATATTAAAAATATGCAGAAAAACTTGCAGCCAAATGGTCTTTATTATGAGACAAAAACAGGTCCTTAAGGTGCAAATGTTTTTCCCCATTTCAATATTTCAATCCCCCCAGCAGTTGGGCCGGTCCTCCAGCTCTGGGTAACTGCAGCTTTCATCTTCCTGCTTGTTTTAAACGTTTGATGACGCAATTGTTATCGTGACAGAAGCGACAGCCCGTGTTGCCATGTTTGATTGCTTCCTGAAGATACATATTTGGCTCATTTGTGGCTTATTTTGAATGGGGTTCGCTGGAAACCTGGAACGGTTTTGACCGTGCGTATACTTTGAAAGAGCGTCTTTTACAATGATGCAAATGAACTCGTTCACGCCTCACGCTCGTGAAGGGGAAAGAGAGCGCGCTCAGTTCACGTTCACACAAAATATGAACTAGTTTGTGAACTTTTGTTCAATGAACGCGTTCAGGTACAACATAATACAATAAAAAAAAATCTATTTTTGCTTGACTGAATTAATGTGCAATTATGGCTGTTTTTTCAACATTTTAAGACTTTTTGTAAGCTCAAGCACTTCCGATGTCTTTAACATATTATTTTAGTTGAATTCCAGCGAACCCTGACCATTAAAAATGGTAAAGACAACATCTTTGGCAAAGTGAACAGACCAACAGATTAACAAAAAGAACCATTTATACACTGAATATTTTAAACAACAAAACAAAAACAGCTGAAATATAGACCAGATTTTTTTTTCTTGTAAATTGATTTTTCTCAGGGTGGAAATGAGTAGTGTAGTATCTCCTTCAAGCTCTGGTCCTCTACCAGACGTCTGGGACCCTGAGGGTTCTGGTCAGGATCAGGTCTACCCCGGAGGGTTCTGGTCAGGATCAGGTCTGGGACCCTGAGGGTCTGGTCCTCTACCAGACGTCTGGGACCCTGAGGGTTCTGGTCAGGATCAGGTCTGGGACCCTGAGGGTTCTGGTCAGGATCAGGTCTGGGACCCTGAGGGTTCTGGTCAGGATCAGGTCTGGGACCCTGAGGGTTCTGGTCAGGATCAGGTCTGGGACCCTGAGGGTTCTGGTCAGGATCTTGGCTCTTCTGGGCAGAGATCTCAGATGTTGTTCCTGGTATCTGCTGGAGCCACCAATCCAGTCTGGGGGTCTTCCCCCCCAGTGCCCCAATCATTGTTGACACTAGGGCTGTAGCGATACTCTAATCTCGCGATACGATACATGATACTCGGCTCACGATACGATATATATCGATATTAATCTTACAATACATTTACATAATTTTCCGAAAGATTTTAAAGGGACAAAGTGATTTTGGTGACATCTTGTGAGTGTTCCAATGACTTTGTTTGAATTAATTGAACTGAAAGCATCAATTACACATTATATGGCTGACAGGCAGCTTGCAAATGCTGGACAAAATGAATAAAAGATGTGTTGAGAAAAATAGTTTCATTTATTTAAACAGTGCAAATTGTTGCTTTGCTGAAAAATCGATACTTGATAAAATATCGATATATATTGCAGAATCAATAAAATTGCTCAGCTCTAGTTGGCACCACAGCTGCCTTCACACCCAACATTTGAAATCGACATGCACAGATTTTACAGAAGTTACCTCAAAAATACGAGGGGCGCGATGACGTTATCCTGCTTTAACGCAACAGAACAAGAGTGAGGTTCCTTAATTTCTCATAGCAATAGTTCCATACATATATTCAACTCTAAACTATATAGAACATTGAAATATATATAGTGCATCCTTACCTTTTAACACTTTAATTTATTCTAACATTAGTAATTCAGAAGCACGATTGTATCTGCGTTATATTTATTCAGCATGTGGATGAACCCGGGCTCTCTGACCGGAAACGAGACCTAGATTTTCAGTGACGTGAAAAACCTCCACAGTTGCAGCATCTTTCCACCAGATCTTCTCACCATCTGGGCTGCTGTGGGAAAAAATTATGCTGCAGGTGTTGCCTGGCTGTTTTGAGGGTCCCACCGTCACGTCCAGCTCTCAGCCCCTGACAGTCACGGCTTTTCTTTGTAGAATATTTCTACCTTTTTTTCAAGCCTTGGTGGGTGTACGTAAGACGCTGGGACCGAGTCACTGAAGAGAACTAACTGTGCATAATAAAGTGCAAGTCGATTTGTAACTTTTTTCTTTTTAATTGCCAAAAACTTTACATTCGACTTAATCGATAAAATCAATTTATCACTCAGTCCTACTTGAATCAATTTCATTTATAAAAGAAAGCAAACGACGAAGATAACAGCAGAAGTGTAAAATCGCCAGGTTTGAGTAAACTAAGATGGAAAGATGGAACGCAGCAAAAACAGAAAACATTACAGTTCTAGAGCTTATATCTCTGGATCTTGTGATGAAAACTGAAACGCTCTCGTAATCTATTTTATAGCATTTTACCATTTAGGGCCTGATTTACTAAGATCCTAAATAAAGAGTACTAAATTGCGTGTGCACTGAAAAAGTTTGCGCGTGCTGTTGTTGTGTGTTTGCGGGTGATCAACTAAGAATGCGCGCAAGATAACAGGGTGCAAACCGCAGTATTTAAAGAGGTGTTGCGTGTCTTACGGTTTGCCCATGGAGAGTTGGATGGAAAGCAGGATAGACGCAGCAAAATGAAATTTGACGAGTTGGAGTTAGAGATATTAGTGGAAGAGGGCAAATAAACACATTCATGAACTACAGCAAAAGACATTTAAACATCACCAAAAGAAACGCAATATGGGAGAAAATCTGCGATAGAATAAATGCAGTTGGTAAGACAAAAAGAACGGCAGATGAGGTTAAAAGAAGGTGGCAAGATATAAGGCGAAGAACTAAAGAAAAAGTGGCCTTTAATAAAACTTCGGCAAACAAGACAGACAGGTGGTTAAGTGGCCGTTGAGAAGTTCAAGCCTCCATAACCAGGAGCGCTGTCATTACGGAGATGCGTCTTGCGCGCAGCTGTGGCATCAATGATGGAGCTGTGGCAGCCGACTCGTCCTCACACACTACTCATTCGTAAAAAAAGTATATGTTTTTTCATAAATCCATCCATCCATCCATCCATCCATCCATCCATTAGCTTCCGCTTATCCGAAGTCGGGTTCGCGCGGCCAGCAGCTTCAGAGGTCCAGATCCCCCGGCCGCTTCCACCAGCTCCTCTGGGAGAATCCCGAGGCGTTTTTCATAAAATGATGTGGACATAACCCATTTTATTACAACTGAAATTGTGCTTGGGAGGAGTATTTTCACCGGACATTTTGACCGGAGAGATTATAAAATCCCGGACTTCCGCATATTTTACCAGACAAAGTCCAGCAATTACCAGACAACGGAAACCCTGGTGCCTCCTGTGGCAACCTTTTGTTGAATAATACTCGATTTAACATTCAAATAAAATATTCTCCTTTTGCATGTGCAAACAAATTTACACGAGTCCGAAAGACTCTCTCTCTGCGTATTCTTTGATTTTGGCGATGTCGCCTTCTTGCCACAATAACAGCAGCCATCGGTGCGTAATGCTGGGCAGATTAGCACCTTCCTTTCGAACGTACTAAATACAGACGCAATCACAATCCCCGCAATTACTTTCAGGGTTGGTAAATCTCATTGCGCGTGGTAAATGGACCTATTTGCATTTTCCCCTCCCAGTATTTTGCGCTTTCTGGCGGGTACGCCCCATATTGATTATTCATCAGGGCAAAAGTGCTAAATGAACAGCGTGTGCTATTTTGCTCATTTGAGAGGCGCAGTCCTCTTTGCACGCTGTTAGTAAATCAGCTTGCACATTGGTTTGCGGGTGATGTCAAGTTTGCACACGTTTTTACGCACGCAAACCTTTAGTAAATCAGGCCCTTACTGTACTAAAATTGATTTTCCTACTCGGTAACAGTTTTTGAAAAACAAACTTTTAGACCGTAGTAGGGATGGAACGGTTACCGGTATTACGGTAAAGCGCGGTAAAATTTTACGCGATAACGATTACCGTTTATGTTTGACTTCTTCTCATTATCGCGGTCGATTACCAGGATATGTAACATTAACCTCATTCAAGTCTGCAAGTGACTCATGACTGTGTCTCGCGTGAATATGTAGCTTGTGACATCGGCATCGTAACGTGAGCATGGCGGAAAGTGGCGATAGCACGCAGGACGTTACCAACCCATTAAAAGGATGAAATCCGAGGTCTGTGCATACTTTTTTTTTTTTAAAGAATGCAGAGGGACAGCTGCAGACCACTTGCTTACATTTTATTGTAATTTGTACAAGCAACTTGAAGGAGCTAAGCCTAATGCTTCAAGCTACTGAGATGTTTCGCTAACTCGCATTTTGTAAATGGTACCGTTGCGTGTTGATCGAAAAAGGACCGGAACGATGTTCTTCTGATGCAGTTAAAATATTAATTTATTCCATTAACTGATCCGAAAACCATAACGCCGGCAGTTAGTGCCACAGCGGTCAAAAACCTTTTGCCCTTCCGGGTCAAACACCTAACCAATAACAGGCAGCTACCTTTATACCTGACCCTCAGGTAACAACACAGCGACACCCACAGACACACAGAGTGAACTACAATTCATAACAACATATTTGGCTCCTATACAACTGTTTCTTTATTTGCACATTTATACGTATTTAAGGTTCAGCTTAAAGGCCAAAGTTTTTTTCATTTGAACTTGCACTATAAGTTTTGTTCCTGATAATTGTTTGCATATTTTGACCTACTATGGTTGTTAAAGTGTTTATTTAAATTTGCATCAGACAAATTAGCTTTGCTCCTGTTATTTATTTTGTTCATATAAAATTAAACCTCTTTTTGTGCCAGTTGTTTGCCCTTTTTAATGTGAAAGTTTCATTTCGATAAGCTTTTGGCTTCTGATGTTTTAGTATGACAAGAAAATCACAAGATTTTGTGAATTATTTAAATGTATGTTTTTTGGACATTTGTACAGCAATTAAGAATACCGCGATAATATAGTAAACCGTGATAATTTGGTCACTATAATCGAGATATCAAATTTTCCATATTGTTACATCCCTAGACCGTAGACTAGAGCTGGGTGACGTGACCTCATAATAATATCACGATTAAATGATCTCGCTATCTAGATCACCACTGATGAACGATTACTTTAGTTTTGTCTTATTGTTTGCCCTTGTAGATCACTGACAAGGAAATATATTTATAAATTTTATTGATGGATAGATGTGAACATCGTCCAATCCCAATTAAACCGTTTTTCTTTTTTTCTTTTTTAATGGCATACAGCAACACTGAAAAATCAGAAGTTCCCTACTCAGTCGTGGAGTAGACTTTCCATTTCCAATGCATTAATGTTTCTCTTTTCTTGCCTCAGTGTCGGGTTTATCCGTCCATGGGCCACCCAGCACCAGATCAGATGATTTTTATTACGTTGTCTCTCTCTCTCGCACACAGTGAAAGAAAGAGGAGGGAAAAAAGGGGGGTGGCACAGAGTGTGAGAATTAACTTTTGCACATGTATGCAAATTTGAATTGTAAGCCGTTGGTTGACCGACAGTGGCTCCTTATTCTCTAAAAGTGTTAGCGTTTGTTTAAACTGTAACAAATGACAATGTCTGAAGCATCTGCAAGGAGATAGTTTAAAAAAACAAAAGCAACTGAATTGTCTTTAGCCATGTTTCTTTTGATAACGTTGGAATATATGATATATGAAAACCTGGACTTAATTAACAGTTGTGACCTAAGTACAGTGGTACCTCTACTTGCGAAATTAATTGGTTCTGGGAGTAGTTTCGTAACCTGAAAATTTCGTAAGTCGAGACGCATTTTCCATGTAAATGCCCTTAATCCGATTTAAACCCCCCAAAATTCGGACATAAACTTTTTATAAATCATAAAAATGCGTCAAAACATGTAACAAATACATGTTACCATTAGATTACTGCACAATAGACATAAAATGAGAGTTGTACATAATAAAAAACAAAGAATAAAGTAAAGAATAGAAATTATGTTCATTTACCTTTTAACTGCTATCGTCATCACCTTTTCTCTCTCAGCATTGGTTTTTGCCTGACGTTTTGTGAAGAACTGATCCATGGACGTTTTGTCGGCTTTTAACAATCCTTCGAAAATGTGCAAGGCAAAGATCATCATAAAGAGCGATTTAGCCCGACTAGTGAACACTTTTTCTGGGTGATTCTTTCCAACAAATTCCAAAACTTCATGGAATTTTCCTAAAATTTCAAAGGGATGCCAGAAAGATGCTAGCTGATAGCCATTGGAATAGCCGCTACAAGAATGTTTACGTAGGGTAAACTCGAGTAGCAGCGTGTGCAATATTTTTGCCTTTCGTATCCTGAAATTTCTTTCGTAACAAGAGGCAATATTTTCCTGTTGAGGTGTTTCATAACCTGAAAATTAGTTCGTAAGTAGAGGTACCACTGTAACTGTAACTTCAATCAAACATACTCGATTTTTCCACTTAGGTCTTGTTACGTTGTTTTGACTAATCTGTCACATCCTCTGTCTGTCTTCCCCTCAGATCGAACAATGTGATCGTCTCCGGAGGCAGCTGCGCTCCGATGCTCGAGGAACCCACCACACTTTTCTAGAATGTACTTGATGAATGTACCACCTGTCACAGCGACGCAAGCAGAATGGAGAAGATGCGGACCGCCTGGAGGCTTTAGCCTTCCAGTTTGCTTCAATGACTCTGACTCGGAGTTGTCCGCTAGAGGCACACCCATCTCAGACAAGGTCCAGATGATCATAGAGAGCCTCAGGAGCACCCAGTCCTCACTCGAGATGGGCGACGAGATCGAGGGAAACATGCTACCGAGACAGGAGGGCCACTCGCAGGTCTGCAAGGTGGCGGCGGGTACGTATGTGGGGGCGAAGTCCAAAACCAAAAGGCCCCCCGAAAACCCACGCGCATCTTCCGCGAACAACCGCGAAAGGAGCGACTCCGACAGCGATGACTCTGTGGACAGAGGAATCGAGGAAGCGATACTGGAGTACCTGAAAGAAAAGGATGATCACAAGCGCAAGGCAGAACCTTGCTCCGCTCTCCTCCAGCCGTCGAAGATTCAGAGGAAACACCCGCCTGTCGTTGAGCTTTCCAAACAGAACCCCGACAGCAACCCGTCTTTGATTTCTGACAACCAGTTCCCAAGAAGCATCAAAGCCGATGTGCCGTCATCACCGGCAACTGTACCGATTAAAAAGTACATCAAAAACAAGGCGTCTCTGGATGAAAAACTTCTGTTTGAATAAAAGTTCGGCCAAAAGCTTCGTCGGTACAAAAGAGCAGACAAAGAGCCCCTCGAAAACGATCGGCCTTTTAAGCAGAGCTATGAAGAGCCCCGTCACGCTTAAATTGGAAGAGGACTCAAACGATTCGAGCAGCGATGACGGCATCGAGGAGGCCATTCAGAGATACCAGCTGGAGAAAAAGGAGCAGCAGGGCAAGATGGACGCCTTCAATTCTCACGCGTTCCAAGAGGAATCCGACTCCACAAGTGACGATGGGATCGAAGAGGCCATTCGATGCTACCAGCTGGAGCAGCAGAAAGAGAAGAACATCCTCAAACCATTCCTACACCAGCAGAGCCACAAGTCGGTAGCGTACTCTGTCGGAAGCTCGAGTTCGGAAAACGTGAAGAAACAGAAACTGAAGAAGAAGAGCTGCAGAACAGAGAAACAGAATAAGTCTTTCCAACCACATCCTTCATCCGCCGTGATGCCCGAGACGACGCTTTCAGAAAGCGCCAAAAGTAAAGGAAATGGACTGCTTTCCTGCAAAGTAGAAAGTTTTGAGGAGCAGCTAGTTCCCGCTCCTCCGAAGGTTAACACGACGGCAGAACTGATGTGCGCCGAAGCGATCCTGGACATCTCCAAAACTGTTATGCCTGCAGCCTTCCATCACGGCATTGACCTCCACCCTTGTGCTCCCACTGAATCGAACATACCGCCTCCTGATCCGGAGCAGGGCCTGTACGAAGAAAGCGACGACAGCTCCGTCGACAGCGAGGATGGGATTGAGCAAGAGATCAGGAAATTTCTTGAGCAGAAGGCCCAAATGCACAAACAGCCACCCGTCTCTCAAGAGCCTCGCAGTATGATTGAACCAGAGAACGTGAAACAAAAAGAAGTCACGGCGCATAAGAAACCACAAAAATTGTCTTTGGCGCAGAGACGAAAGCACAAGGAGAAAAACTTTGCCACGTTGGGAGCAGATGAAAAAGGTAAGAAAACGGCCCCGGAGCCTTTACGTGAGCTGACGCAGGAATCCAACCCCTCTGAATTTTCCCACAGAAGTCAAACGCACCCGATCACGGCTTTACACAAGACAGACAAAAGCGGAGACAAGAGCAGCTCGCTCGACAGTGATGAGGACCTCGACACGGCGATCAAAGACCTGCTCAAGACGAAGAAGAAGTCAAAGAAAAAGATCAGAGACTTGAAGCGGAAATCCAGGAAATGCATCAAAGATGAAGAACCGCTGCCGGGAAACGCTTTGCCCTCGAAAAAGTTCAAACCTGAGCCCATATCCAAATGTGGTTCTTTGAAAAGAGTGCAGAAGAGTAAGGATGACATGAAAGACAAGTCTGGACTGAGTAAAATGAGCGTTTCACAACAAAAGCAAATTGATCAAAGCAAGGAGCAAGGTGGTGGACACGGCCAAGTGCTGCCCGCCCTCGAAGCCCTTCCGCAAACGAAGGACGACAGCAGCTCCGTGGACAGCGATGACAGCATCGAGCTAGAAATCAGGAGGTTTCTGGCCGAGAAGGCCAAAGGCTCCACTGCAGAGAAAAGTCAAGTTGAAGATGCGCCGAGGAACGGCACCGTCGCGGTCCAAGATGCGAATATCAAAGAGGAACCTCAGCTGGCTGAGATTCCGAGAAAAAAGTACCAGCCCTCTCTTTGGATCTCTCGGTTGCTCGGCTTCAGAAAAGACCGCCGCAGCGACCGACGCCGGACGTCTCTCCTGTTGGCGCGCAGTCGTCTGCCCAATCCCACAGCCCCAGCCTTCTGGAGCCAGCGACGGGGCGGGGGGGGGGGGGGCGGCTCGATTCCAGCAGAGGAGGCCTAACGCCGGGAGGGAGAGCGTCCTCAGCGGCCCCCCGCAGGTGGAGAAAGGGCGGGCGGTCGCCGCTCCCGACGCCGCTCACTCTCGCGCAGAGGCAATCAAGTGGCGCCAGAGCCTGGGACTCCCCGTTCCTGACACGAGACCCGTCAGTCGGACTCCCTTTCACATCGAGACCGCATCGACTTCTTTGCCATATCAAAACAGGGACCCCAAAACACAGACTCCAGCGGGTGCGTGGTTCACCTCAAAGACCAGCCGAGCGCCGTTTTCCTGCCCCCCGGAGACGGACGCAAATACCGCCGTCAGGCCCCCCGTTTTGAACTTTTTCTCCGCTTCCAGGCAGCACTCAAGGATGTCCTTCACTCAGAGCCTTACGCCCGGCGACAGATCCCAGTTCTCCATGGGCGAGGAGAAAGCGAGCACGACGGTGCACGTGCCCAAGGACAAGAGCGTGTTTGTAGAGCTGGAGTCCAACAGGACCAACCACGTCCAGGTTCAAAGCAGGGACAGGAGTGAGGGGAAGGACAGGGTGGACTTGATAAGTCAGAGGAAGACAGAGGGCAAGAGCGTGAAGATAGGTGATAAAGAAGTCAATCAAGAGAGAAAGGAGGAGGAGTTCATAGATGAGACTGATTGTGAATCAGGCAGCAGGCGAGATCCAGGAAAGAAGCAGGGCTTTTCCACGTTGTGAGTATTTGCTTTGATCATTATTCCTCCGCGGCATCGTCATTTTATTAGTTAATATCGTCATTCTGTCACGCTGATAAATATATTTTTTTTCCTCAAACCCATTCATGTATAGGCTTTAAGGGAATATTTGTTAATATAATAAAATTAAACGGGCTTTTTAAAAAAAAAACAATAAAAGAAAATGTCTTTGTACAGTTCTGCAGATATGTAACACAGTGACGCCATCATGAAGCATTTCTGTTTTGTGCTCTTAAGTTAATTTATGTCCTCGATCTTTGAAAAGCAATATGATGGAGTTTTGGCACAAGAGGCATGAGCAGTAACCAACGATTAAAATGCAGATTTCCTCCGTATGGAAAATATCACCTTTAATTTCTTTTTTTGAAAAGAAGTGACCAAGAAAAGTGACCTCATTGTGGCAAAATAAAGATGTGCTTTTGAGTGAAAATGGTCTTTTATTTTTATTTTTTTCTCCTCAGTGTGATGTTGACAAGGGGAAAAAAATAGTTTTTACTTGAGAAGAAAGTTATAAATCCCTTCATGTGTAAGAGCTAGAAAGTTGCGTAATAGATTCAACTGATTTTTAAGATTATATCCTTTCATTAGATGAAGAGCAAATCCAAATGACACACTCTGGTTCGGTGCTTTGAGGTAAACAGGGAGAAACTTTCAAAACTGATTGAGTCAACAGAAGGTGTTTTTTTTTTTGACAATTAAAAAAGAAAAAAAAAAAATGTTTTCCCGAACATCTTATATGAGATGACTTTTATTTTATTTCTTTTGGATTTTGACCAGAGAGGACCCTTTCTTTCTTTTTTGGGCTATTTGTGTATAATCTGGACAGAGCTGATCTGCTGGACAACATTTCAGCCCAGAACTCGTGGTGGATCAAGATCTCAGAACCGAACAGTGTGACTTAAAGCGACACAAGGGAGTGTTTTTTTTTTTTTTTTTCTTTCTCATGTTAAAATAGCAGTTTCAATTTCATTTGAACAAATGTTTGATTGTTTCAGGTGGTACCATCGAGCCCTCATGGTCTTCCAGCCCAACTGTTGGTACAAAACCAGCCAAAATAACTTTGCACTCCTGTCCCAGTTGTCTCTTTGTGACGACTGCGTACGGATTCATGGTTCTGTCACACAAAAACGGTGAAACTAGCTAAGCTGGACATCTTTGGTAGAGGCGACTAAGGTCCCATTCAGGTCCCCGTATTAAAATGCGTCCTCAGAGATCCGATCTCAAGTTCCATCTGATCTGAGCTAAAGGGTAAAATTAGGGAAGCACGATAACTTTTTTTAAAACCGATACCGATAACTTTCAGCTCCTAACGGCCGATACCGATAACCGATAACACACACATATACCTAAGATCATTACATAAATACTATGAACAAAATCAAAAATAGTTTTGACTTTTTAAATAAACAGATATTTATTTTTTCCAATAAACAACTACTGGCAAGCCTCTCAAACATTTTCTTAAAGCTATCAAACCTATTTGATATCTATAATCATTAACTTTAATAAGGTGCATTACTGACTGATATAAAAACTAAAGGCTCCTTGAACTGATGGAAATACATGCATCAAAATTACAAACTGCAAAATATTTAGAATTAAAGGATTCTGGCTTGTGGTTCCATTTAAATTAATACCTTTAATTAAAATAAATGAGGTTCAGTAGTTTTTATTTTTTAATCTCATAGAAGCTTTAGATGAGAGGAATGAGGGAGAGGAGAGGGAGGGGAGGAGAGACTCCTGCTGGATTGCGCACGTTAGCATTAGCTTCCGTTAGCTCACGTTAGCGCGATTTCAAAATTCCATGGAAGCGATTATGTTGTAGGTGGCCGATCGGGTTTTATGTATTAAAGCTTGTGCTTCCCTCCTCGTAGAATTCACACGGAGCATTAATCACGAATAATCACAAAACTATCTTCTTCTGAAACTTTAACGAAGTTCCGCGCCGCCATGTTTGTTGTGATCAGCACAATGCATGCTGCATTCAAGGTGTAACGTGAATTCCGACGTTTCCTCGTTTGCTAGTCGTTATTTCAGCCTTTTCTATTTTTTTCTTTTTTATGTGTAACATGTGGGAGAATACTGCGAATATCAATTAAAGTCAGCAACTACCAAAATTATGACCGAGTTAACGAGTTGTTTTCTGGCATGAGGGGGTATTCTTGATTTTCCTTATTGAGTTATCGTTTTTCTGATTATGCCGACGTTACTTGAACATAACATTCACTCCCGGTCATTCAAGGCTCAGAAGGAGCGAGGCACTGCCGTGTTGACAGAAATATATGTTATCGGGGCTATTCGTCGTGATACCGGACCTATCGGGATGACATCATAATTTCCTGTTATCGGCCTGATAGTTATCGTGCACGCCTAGGTAAAATTCCAAGTCAAAAGTCAGAAATTCCAACTTAATAAAGTCGATAATAAAGTAGCAGTGCATATACATCTGTTTTTAGTGCATACCTTGGCACCAAGGTATTCTTTTTTTTTTTTAATTTAATTTAATTCGTACAAAATAGAGATTTACATGAAATTGGTGTTTACAGTCTAAAAATACTGGGCTATGAATTATCCATCTCTCACAGCCCTGCTTCCTGCTCTATATGCAAATAAACATGCACATATTCTTTTGCTCGCAAAAAAATTCAAATGCAACTCGTCGGAAATTAAACCAAAAAAAGGTCAAAATTGAGGAGGTGAAGAGGAACTGCAACAAACTTTTTTTAAAACTTTATTCAACAAATGATATAGACGATACAAGGATGTAAACGGTGCAAGATAAGATCTGTTACAGACCAAGAGAGAGTTTTATTGCAGTCATTCGTGCACAAAATCAGCTGAGTCATCATCTAAGACAATAGCTTTAGTTTAGTACTCTGTCCCTAGATCCGTCTTATGACCCTTTCGTGTTCAGAATATAAAGAGAAAGTGGACGCGTGTGTCAGACCAGACCTTGCATCAGGACTGGTACATGTGATCGGATACAAGAGGATGCATGTTAATGGAAGGGCCAAACAGCAGCGTTGCAGCAGTGTGTCGGGGGTGGTGCTTCTGACGTTTTTTCGTCGCACCAAAAACAACCAATTGACCTTTCGGTAAGCGCCGCCCCCTTCCTAGTTACTGTTGCTAGGTCGGACATTCTCGCTGCTCCTTAATTAAGGACAATGTTATTTTGCCATTTTTCCGATGTGTATCATCAGAGTTAATATTATACTAGAATAACGCCGTGGTGAAATATTGCTGCTGGGGACCTGCAACAGTGACTCGAGGTGTCCAGAACGTTTGGAGGGGGCATTTTTATTCTCTTTCCCAAACCAAAACAAATGCTGGTGGCTGTAGGTTAAGTTGTGTCCGTCCACACAATCAACTTAACGGGGGGGAAAGTTACAAAACACTCCTACATTTACTTCAAGGTAAGTTTACTTTATTTATTAGATGATTGATTTAACCACTGTTTACTAAAAGTAATGATATGATTTAGCGGCAAGGAGGGTGATGAGTTCTCTGTTAGCATTAGCTCTGGTCCATAGGTCTGTCCCACACCAGAGCTATGTTAACATCAAACAGTCGCAGCATTGTATTAATGTATTTAATAAAGTGACGTTAACATCACTAGCCTCACCTTATACCTAACAAAATAAATATCCAGGGCCATATATATTTGTAGACAACGAGGCGTGCTCCTCATTGTCTACAAATATAGACAACGAGGAGCCGGCTAGCAAGCTAGCCGGAATGCTAACAGAGAGATGTTTTCACTCATCACCCCTAAATCATATTACTTTTACTAAACGGTGGTTAAATCAGTCATCTAATAAACAAAGCTAACTTACTTTGGATCAAATCTAGGTGTGTCTTGTAACTTTCTCCACGTTCAGTTGCTTGTGTGGACGGACACAACTTAACCCACAACCTGCATTCTCCAGCGTTTGTTTTGGTTTGGGAAAGGGAATAAAAATGTCCCTCCAAACGTTCTGGACACCTCGAGTCACTGTTGCAGGTCCCCAGTAGCAATATTTTACCATGGAGTTATTATAGTGTAATGTAAATACGGTTGATAGGCATCGGAAAAATGGCAAAATAACGTTGTCCTTAATGGAGGAGCAGCAAGAATGTCCAACCTAGCAACAGTAACTAGGAAGGGGGTGGTGCTTACCAAAAGGTCAATTGAATTTCTTCTTGCCTGCTACACAAATAACCCGCACATAAGTCCCGTCCCGTGTGTGATTGAATGGACTCGCTTGAGCTGTGCAGCCACAACTTGATTGGCCGATGCGTGCGTTGAAGCAGGAAAAGCAGAAAATTCTTCAGTTCCCCAGAAGCAACACTATCGACGCAACAGACGGAAGCCAACATTTACGCTTCGGCGAGGCTCGACGTCACCCCGTCTCTATGGAGACCAACGCAGACGTCACTTGTAACGTGTGTGTGCGTGTGAGCGGGACGTTAGAGACGTAAGACGGCAGGGATGTGAACTTTCCTGGGACATGCTGCCCCCATGTGGTCAGAGGTGCTATGGCTACATACGGTGGCTTTAAGAGTCAGAGTGGATAACTTTGAAAACAAATAGGAGAAGAAATACAAATTAATTAGTATGTGCTCTAAGATACGGTTATGAAGTAAATCTGATATACTCCAGTAACTAAGTCACTAATCAGTAATCTATCTGCTTTATTCCTTACACGGTAGGGCTGTAGTGATACACTAATCTTACAATGCGATATATATATATCGATATTCGTCTTACAATACATTTACATCATTTTCTGAAAGATTTTAAAGGGACAAAGTGATTTTGGTGACACCTTGTGAGTGTTCCAGTGACTTTGTTTGAATTGAACTTAAAGCTCAATTACACATTATATGGCTGACAGGCAGCTTGCAAATGCTGGACAAAATTAATAAAAGATTTGTTGAGAAAAATAGTTTCATTTATTTAAACAGAACAAATTGTTGCTTGCAAGCGTTTAAATGTGGGACACAATGGAGAGTTAAAATACAGCTTCTTTGGCAGCTTTTTTGGGTTGATACTGAACATATGAGGTAGCTACTAGCCATTCTAGCCACCAGGTTAAGTAAAAACGAACCATGGCAGCCAATAATTCAAGTCCATTGGAGCAACATTTAAGCCACCTTAAAACTGCACCCATCTCAGCAGAGTAGCTGCGGACTTAACGGCTCTTCCTGCAAAGTGCAGGAAGGAGCTTAGAATATCGATACTCTCTGGGGAAATAAAATATCGATATATATCGCAGAATCGATAAAATTGCTCAGCTCTATTACATCACTACATCACAAACTCCAAGCCATGAATCTAAGCTCTTCTGGTGATTCATAGTATTTTTAGTATTCTCTCACACTAAGCAAAACTTTCCAAGTTTTGCATAGGAAACAAGCAAATTGGCATGTTTTAAAATAGAGCGTCCTGATGCTGTTTGGGCATTTTTAAAAAGAAATATTTATTTGATTCTCAGTCACATTGCCCACAGTTTATTGTACGGTTTTAATTCATGGATGGACTTTACCAGCTCAGCTGTTGATGAAAGCCATGTGAGCGGTCTCAGACTTGTGACATCTTTGAAGCGTTGGGCCAGATTCCACTGAAAACTCCTCTAACTACCTTCGCTGTCTCACTCAGTATGAAGTGCTTTTCATTTCTTCGTCTGGTAAAAGGTTTTCCTGAATTTCGTAAGGGTGTGTGTGTGAGAGGGTGGAGCGGGGGTATTTATTTTTTTTCTTGAAATCATCACTGAACATGCTGTGCATTGCCAGGGGGTTTTTTGTAAATATTTTGTAAGATTTTTTTTTCTTTTATTCTTTCAAATTAAAAAAAAAAACAACTTTGCTGTGTCTTTTAAATGTGTAATAAAGAGTGGAATCTGAGCAACAGTGAGTCTCCTTATTAATAATGCTTTTTTAATATTGTCACTGTGGCTGAAAATCTGAGACTAAATTGGCTGGAAGGTGGATTGTGGTGGTCTGACGGGCGCCCTGCTCTGCCTCACCCAGGTCTCTGTCCAGAGCCATCGATCCCGGCTTCACCTTCAGTCCATGCATAGCTCTTACCTCAGAGGAGAGAAGCAGGATGTTCAGCAGGAGGTATCTGGTTAGAAAATGCAAGAAGGTACAATTATGTTAACGAAGAAACAGCAATGTTTTCAGTGTTGTTCATTAAGCGAATCTAGAGTGTGAGATAAGTGTGACATCATCATGCTTGCAGGGAGATACTTCTCTTATTACTGTTCATGAGCACTGCAGAAGTGTGCAACAAGTCAAGAGAAAGCTTCAGTTTATTCCGGTGCACACAGGTATATGTGATGTCACCACTGTCCGCCATCACTGTCAAATGAGAAACCTCTTCAACTTTGTTTTCCTCTTTTGCAGGTCAAAGGAGGCGTCTGGTCAGCACAGCAAAACAGCGTAAAATATAACCTTAAGGTTGAGTTGAGATGATGTTTGCACTTTCTTGAGTTTTTGTTTACATAAGGTTTGTTTAACATGACAGGTGCAATTTTTTTTAAATCTAACTTTTATTTTGATTGTTTTTGTTTTTAATTGATACAGAATGTTTTGAAATACCAGTTTAACAATAATACATGACAAAAAGGTCATGATTTACTTGTTTTGTATTTTTGTTTTTCATCAATACTACTACGGTAGTGACTATTCTGTCTTTTATGTTGACTGCATCTCCTGTTTTATGTTTAGATACTATCCAGATATCTTAAAACGAGAGTTTTTCAGTACCTAGTACGCACTAAATGATGTTTTATGTGCTTTTTTTTCTGACGGTTTCTTGCTGGAAATAGAAGTTAAGTTGACGTTCGGTTGTGTTTCAATAAAGTTGTAGTAAAAAAAAAAAAAAGAATCGTGTGAGGAGAGCGTTATGGTTGATGTAGTTTACTGTAGATTTTTTTCGACACCCAAGTTTTCCTCTACGGCATTCAATGAACTACGGACGCGCAGGCGCAGTGTTCTGACCTTCTGTGGCACGCTAGCAAACATGGCTGTCAGGGCACTTGCGAAAGGTATGTACACAAATTATACCATCTTGTTCATGTAAATGTGTAGGTTTTTTGCATTGAATGTTGTTTAGATAAATTAATAACTGATGAGCGTTTATGTCCGTTGTTTTTATCGATGTTTGTGTGTCATTTGTAGGTCTTTTGGGGCTGCGAAGTTCACGAGGTATCGTTAAATACAATTTTGCCACTGCAGCGTCTGTCAAACCATCTCCACCCCAAACTGACGATGCGACAGGTCAGTTTCTGACTACAGAGGCAGGCATAAGTAGTTTTTTTTTCCCCTTTCCTTTCTCCCACTAACTGCTTCTCCTCTTTAACAGATAAAGTCTTAAACGAGCCGCTTGAAAAGCCGGATTTTTTCCGTGTGTCGGAGCTCTTTTCAGTGAAGGACCTTTTCGATGCCAGAGTTCATCTTGGTCACAAAAAAGGGCTGCAGGCACAGGTTGGTGTGATTTCCTTTAGCTCAACACAAGTATGAAATTATCCTTTCATAACTACAGCTAAGTTGTAGTTATGAAGTTATGACCTAACTATTTCATACCTAACTGTAACTGTTCATAACTAACTGTAGTTAGTTATGAACAGTTACAGTTGCTTTAAAACAAGCTCTTCAGAGTTTTTTTTTTCCTCCCTTCTGCTTTTAAACTCTCTTTTGTCTTTTTTACTGGATAATTGTCTCTGCAAATTTTCAAAGGTGTAAAAATGGATTAAAGAAATAAAAAGAAAATGTCAGTCAATGCTCCGTCAGCGTTCAAGACCACACTGGTAACTCCCTTTATTTGTATATTTTATTTAATTTTTTGCTGTTTGGTTTGAAAACATGACCAATATTAATCTAAAAATTCTGAACGTTGGCGCTGATATCTGTAAACTTCTGCTTTCTTTAAACTTGGGACGTAGCAGAGAAATTCTCGGTGCCCAATATGATTTAAAATCGTCTACAGTTTTAATTTGGAATATCATCATATTAACAGAAGAGCCATACGTTCAAAAAGTTAAAGAGCTATTTAAACTTTGTTCCACCAGATCTTTAATATCAAAGTCGTTAACAGATGATGTCGTGGCAGACAATAAATCACTACAAACGGACCCTGAAAGGTTAAAATTCCGCTTCTCAGAGATTTGTGTAAATAATCACTTGTTAGAGGTCAAGTGTCCTCTATTCTGTTTATTCTTCTCACTGACTCATGAAGAGGTAGATGGTGGAAATTTTTTCCACCATTTTTCCTTCTCGGTGTTCTGTTGTTTTTACATTGCACATGAATTATTTTTGCAACAGTTTTGTCAAAAGTCAGAACTGCAAGAGTCGCAGTAATGAACAGACCTGATTAACTCTGGCGGGTTAATTTGATGCTCAAGCAACCGTTCACAGGAGTCCGACAGATGTCGTTATTTAATAAATAACGCTGCTCAAAGCTTTCTGCTCCCTACTTAAACCTGGTCACAGTCAAGGTTAACTTTATTAGTGTCCCGTGGGAGAAATTTGTCTTGGAGTCACAGATCAGAGCTGCACAAACAGAGACACAAACACAGAAAATTACACATCACATATTCACCCTAGTGCATTCACTTCCTTCTGGTGCATCTAGTCGCCGTTGAGAAGCTTAACCAAGAGAGAAACAAACGAGTGTCATATCTCTGCGGTGGGGCTCTGTATCTCCTACCAGTTTGCATCAACACACACTCAAAATTGACTTATATTTGACAGTCGGGTTACCAAACCAACTGGCGATGCCGTATTTTAGCATCGATTCTCTGCTCGCCCTGTAGAAAATCAGATTATATTCACACTGACTCCAAACAGCCTTAGTCTACGAAGGAAGTGTCTATGTTACATGCGTGTTCCAGCTCATATCCTTATTAGGGGTGGTATCGCGATATCACGATATATTGCGATATTCTACCCAGTTAATATCAAGATTAAAAGTAGAGATGAAAAATCAAGTTGCTGTATATGTTCATCAGATGATATTGATCATTCAGAGGACAAATTGAGTCAAAACTATTTGCTTAAAAAACAACCTACTTATTGTTTATTATTAGTGTTTTTGCACATTTAAATTTTAAACAATTTAAATGTGAAAATTTAAACAATTTTCCTAAAATATCGATATTAGGATCTGAAAAATTGATATTATATTGTGCGGCCGAAAATCGCGATATATTGCCAAATTGATTTTTTTTTTTTTCACACCGCTAATCCTTATCAATATGCACCCCCACTCATATGAGGAGACTTGACTGATGTCATGGTTATGAATACTGATTACGTCGTGGTCTCCTGTGACGTCCTCAGTGTTATTTGTGTTTATTGTCATGTAGTTCTGATCACACCGCTCAACAAACCGGCCCAGTCCAGCTGAATGGCTGAGTGCCAGATTCATCCCCAAGGAGGCTGAGGATAACGGTGTCGTCAGAGAATTTAATCACATATTGATCTGGATCTGAGCTTACATAGTAATTTGTGTACGAGGTAAATAAAAAAGAGGCGGTGACAGTTCCCTGCGGGACCCCAGAGCTACTGATCGCCTCCTTGGAAAGTACATTATTGAACCTGACGCTCTGAGCTCCTGGTGAACATTAGCTGCTTGTTTTTCCTCCCCAGCACAAAGTTGCTTTGCCAGAGTTGCTCTGCAGCTACTGACCCCGTTGTCGTTACCACAGCAACCACGCAGTTGATGTTTAGACACACAAATCCGATCTGATCACTTGCAAATACGGAACAGGCAGCCCGTCCTTCAGAGCTCATTTGGGAAACAAAACACATGCGTCTGCATCCGTCTGACTGTTTGTGCAAAGCTTATTTTCCCGCTGCGTCCGTGCCAGTTTCTAAACTGGTGATGTTGGTCATGATGTATAATCAAAGGACTGATGTGTACATACTTTTCCAAAGAAGAGAGATGTTTTTTTTTTAGGGATACGCGCTAACTATTTTTTAAAACCGATAACCGATAACTTTCAGCTCCTAAAGGGTGAGACCGATAACCGATAACCCACACATATACCTAAGATCATTACATCAATACTATGAACAAAATCAAAAATAGACTGCTGGTGGCTTGCGCATGTTAGCATTAGCTCGCGTTAGCACGATTTCAAAACTCCATGGAAGCGATTATGTTGTAAGTGGCCGATCAGGTTTGACGTATTAAAGCTTGTGCTTCCCTCCTCGTAGAATTCACTCGGAGGATTCATCACAAATAACCACCAAACTATTTTATTCTGAAACTTTAACAAAGTTCCACGCCGCCATGTTTGTTGTGATCAGCATGTGTGCTCATGCTGCATTCAAGGTGTAATGTAAATTCTGACGTTCCCTCGTTTGCTAGTCGCTCTTTCAGCCTTTTCATTTTTTTTTCTTGTTTATGTGTAACATGAGGATAAATACTGCGAATATCGATTCAAGCTAGCAACGACTAAAATCATGAGTGTTTTTCTTTGCATTTTTCTTAACGTTCTTTCCTGTAATTCCCTCTCCAGGCTAATGGAGCCCTATCTGTACGGCTGCCGTTTGGATCACGACATCATCGATCTGGACCAGACCATGGAGCACCTCCAGCTGGCCCTTAACTTCACCGCCCACATAGCGTACCGCGGCGGCGTCATACTCTTCGTCACCCGCCGCCGCCAGTTCTGCCACCTGGTGGAGAGCACCGCCAAGGACTGCGGGGAGTACGCGCACACGCGCTACTGGCAGGGCGGCCTCCTCACCAACGCCAACATCCAGTACGGCGCCGGGGTGCGCCTGCCCGACCTCGTCGTCTTCCTGTCGACCCTCAACAACGTGTTCCAGCAGCACGTGGCCGTCAGGGACGCGGCCAAGATGAACATTCCCACCGTGGGCGTGGTGGACTCGAACTGCAACCCCAGCCTGGTGACGTACCCGGTACCGGGGAACGACGACACCCCGGCCGCCGTGGAGCTGTACTGCCGCTTGTTCAAGATGACCGTCAACCGCGCCAAAGACAAACGGAGGCAGATGGAGCTCCTTCACGGTCTGTCTGCGCCGTCCTCAGCTGGCGAGTGACGCACTTGTGTGGTTACGTAAGAGACGAGTCAAGCGTTTTAAAAAGTCAGGACTGTCTGCTGCTCCGCCTCATCGGTTATCTACACGCGGAAACCATTTGATTTCTTTCTTGTTCTTATGTTCAGACTGAGGTTGTTGTTTATTACTCATGAGTAAACTTTGCTTCTGTATCAAAAGCTTTTCATTTGTCCATTTTTCTTATAGTAGACCCTCAAAATAGACTTCAGAGGTCCTGTTACAGCAGGTTTTGATTCTACATGGACTGCTGTCATCTGAATTTTACTGTTATACAGGGAGGCGGGGTTTACCTTTAAGACCGGGGGGGCATCTTAAGCCTAAAAACTATGGTGGAACATTAGTACAGTGGTCCCCAACCCCTGGGCCATGGATCAATTGGTAACAGGCCACGCAAGAAAAAATTAAGTTTTATTTATTATATGAGTATAAACGCGCTTTTATTTTGAAAAATCTTTTATTTTTCAAGCCCTGACCGGTCTGCAGTTAGAAAAAGGTTGGGGACCACTGCCAGGGGTGAGTATGGGCAAGGACCTCGCAATACGATATGTATCGCGATACTTGGGTCACGATATGATATCACGATATCGCAGTATCACGATATATTGCGATATTCTACCCAGTTAATATCAAAATTAAAAGTAGAGATGAAAAATCAAGTTGCTGTATATGTTCATCAGATGATGTTGATCATTCAGAGGACAAATTGAGTCAAAACTATTTGCTTCAAAACAACCTATTTATTGTGTATTATTAGTGTTATTGCACATTTAAGTAAATGAATAAATTTTCCTAAAATATCGATATTAGGAACTGAAAAATCGATATTATATTGGGCGGCCGAAAATCGTGATATATCGCCAAATCGATTTTTTTTCACACCCCTAACCACTGCATTAGTACACCTTTTTCTATACCGAGGGTATATGTGTCCTTTTTTTTTTTTTTTTAAAGCATTTAAAGGTGAATAATGATTTGAATAGTTTCATCCAAAGGGAATTTCATTCCAAATTTCAAATGAAAATATGACTTAACTCCTGAAATGTTTTCAAACAAGTTGATATCTGACTAACTGCCCGTGCTGAGATTTAACCGGTTAAATCAACTATTAAAAATGGTTAAATCTCATTACATCTGTGTTTTGCACTAAAAAATAACCTGTTTAAGTGGGAAACCAAAAGATGTGCAACGTCAGCAGCAAACATTACACCACAACTCTAATAAAGTTCAATGAGAATTTAGAATTTTGTTATTTCTGTATCTAAGTGTTGAATCTTTTTTCATTTATCTATTTTTAATCACAGTGGGAGTGTCTAGCTTTTCTAACTAAGGAT
The DNA here is from genome assembly GCA_018398805.1 of Hirundichthys speculiger. Lineage (NCBI taxonomy): Eukaryota > Metazoa > Chordata > Actinopteri > Beloniformes > Exocoetidae > Hirundichthys > Hirundichthys speculiger. The sequence goes on from JAGFBZ010000724.1 coordinate 107,396, forward strand.
ATCAGGTTACAGGTTCTCAGCTCAGGCACAAAAATAATCGGTTCCCAATTAAAATTATGCAACTGTGGGCACCTAAACAAGAACACAACAAAGAGATGTTCTTTTGATCTCCAAGCTCCCCAGATAGCAGTCAGATGGGACCTGAAGGCATCAATGGGAAGTGATCCCAATCCAGAGGGACCCAAAGATACCCTATAATCTATAATCAGAACTCTTGAGGGAGCACATGATCATAATGTTATAGCTGTATTAATGTACATGTACTTTATTTTACAACGATTATTTCTTTAAAGCATTAATAATGCTTATAATGGCATTTCTAGAAGGCTACACCACAACACCACGTGAGTATTCTACAGTGCCAGCGCAGTTTAAGTGGCGCCACAATAATGCAGACTGTTTATCCGAACGCAGTTACGTCTTTCGCGCACAACTGATGTTTGTCTGCTCGCAGCTTCCGTAGTTGTTATTTTACTGCGATGACCGCCTGTTACCGCCAGGGGGCGGGCGCGCTGCCACAAGGTGGTGAGTATGTGACTTTCTGAAGCAAGCAGAACTTCACCTGTTCCCGTTTTGCTGTTATATCGTCGCATACAACAAACCCCGAACTTTAACAACCGTTTGTTTTCACCTATTTATTGAACATTAGTGTTAAAGGTGCGGCTTAACTGTCGTTTGCTCCACCTGATTTCCTCAGTCAGTCCGGCGTTCACGTGGTCAGCAACAGGTTATTTAAAGTCCGCTTAAAGTGTTAGCCCTTTAATACGAAGCACAATGTTTATCAATTAAAGCGATATTTCCATGACACGTGTCGAATTGAGAAAACTGGTTGTTGGTGTTTGACAGTCTGCCAGCATTTCTAGGTGACGTAGTTCGATCAAAGCACGCGGTAAATGATTAAATCTCTCTAATACCCATATGAGCACGTTACCAGTGTGTCTGCGTCGGTTTCAAAGCCATCTGACAGCTGGTCTCCATGGAAACGTACTCCTTCCATAGATTAGTTTCATTAAACGATTATTTGATTTTATCAAATAAATAATGTCTGGTTTATGAATGAATATTTCTGGAATCATCATGAAAACAGGATTGTGGGGGGAAAAAACTACCCTAAAACTGAAATGAAGCATGATGATGTCCTGCTGATAAAATCATATGAAAATAAATAAATGTGTATAATCTTCTGCAGAATAATTGATTATATACTATATTCTACATAAATTATATCATAATTAAATTATTTGTGCACATAGATTTGTATATTTTTTATTCACAGTCATAAAATAATACAATTAAATAATAATCACATTTTTTTTTAAATCATTAAATTCTTTATCAAGGATGAAATCACTGAGAATTTCGAATTTATCACATTTGGGTGGAAGACATGTTTAACATCTGTTGAGGTCGTCATGACATATTTTGGTTTAGAAGTGATGAAGATTAGAAATGGTAACTATTCAAAATTTGAATTTTAGCCTGAAAAATGGATCAAAGCAGTCATCTGAAACAAACTAGAAAGGAATAAATATTAAATCAAGATTACATGCATCCAAATGCAAGTGAAATGCTCACTTAGACATTTATTTATGTGCATTCACAATGCTTTGTCCATTGGTCTCTGTGGGGGGGTGCATCATTTAGTGTTTGATATCTGAGTACATACATAAATGCATTAACATTTATGGTAATACGTGTCGCTTTTTTCTTCTGCATGGTGAAAACTAAAGGAAGTGATTTAAATACATTCTCCATTTTTGAGTAAATGCTTTATGCAACTTCATTCATGGAAAATGTTTACAGAAAGTCAAAAATGAAAGAAAAATATAAAGTCAGGGAGGTAGACTGATGAGTTGTTCACTAGCAGGTTTCTTGGAAGTAGTAAAGCATCTGCGTACTTCTGTACTGGATACTATGTACTAGAAATTGGCAAAATCTTTAGAGTCATATGCAGTTATGAAAATGTAAGATTAAACAGAATATTGCATCTAATTCAACCCTGAAGACAGTTTTATAATCTGGATTATGACATTAAATGGCATGGTATGGTAGATTAGTTTATCTGACAGCACAGTGACAATCAAATTAAAATGTCAAAAAATAAGATTATGATAAGTAGCTGTAGAATAATGTAGCCGTAATTTTCAAATGTTCTTTTCCGAACTTTCAAATTTGCAAAATTGTCTTAAACTGTCACGTACCTGGTTTTCAGGTGGTGTGATTATTATTTTAAGAGGTGCATTGTTCATTCAAAACTTTTATTAATTGGTTAAAGACCATTCCATATATGACATGTGTGGGTGTCTACCTTTTTTTTTTTTTTTTTTCCTAAAACTGGCTGCATAAACGAAAAGTCAAATCAATTGTCCCTCTAAACTCCAAGTGCAGATCAAACCAGCCCCCACATCTATTCAGGTGAGATCAGCCCTGTTGCCAAGCGATGAAACCGGTGCAGTGCTGCCACCAACTGGTATCAAATGTGGATCTGAATGTCTAATATACTAAATCAGTGGTTGTGTCAATGTGTGTACCTCTATACATGGAGAGAAAAACATATTTCCTGTATTTGAAGTCAAGTTAATTTCAGGTTTCTGTGCTTGAGTCCTTTTTTGTGGAATATCTGTTGTATTCAAAGTGTCTTGGGTCTTGTTACAACAGTGATGTGAGCCCCGACCCCCTTAAACCCGGTTTATGCTTCAGCGTTGAACTGACAGGGAGGAGGGGGGGGGACAACCAGGACCAGACAGGCTGCTCACCGCTGACCACAGGAAATAGATTGTGAAGCCTAAATCCTCTAACAACTACAGAGTTTTTGAATCATAATCAGAATAAAACAGTTTATTGTGGTGCTCAATCAATATAAATAGGGATTAAAACTGCAAAAATATGGGACAATTGAAGAAAAAAAAAAAAACTTTATGTGCTCAAAACTGTTGTTCAGGTATTTGAATTCTCTGCCAACTCAAACTTCTCTTGGTCTGAAAACAAGTAATTCAGTGAACCGTTCAGATTTTATGGGGTTCTGTGACATCACACACTCATGTTATAGTAAATGTATCCAGTTTACTTATCTCTGTCTTTACCCAACATCACAGCTTGTTGCATTTATTGACCTCTGAAGTGGGTAGGGCAAAGCTGTATCACTGATTTCATTTCATTTTATTGATTCATTCTAGACATGTCAAAACAATATTTCTGATCTCAGCAGAGCCACACTGGTGGTGTTGGTGTTATTTAGGGATGCAAGATAACGATTTTTTAAAACCGATAACAAACACATATACCAAAGATCATTACATCAATGCTATGAACAAAACCAAAAACAGTTTTGACTCTTTAAATGAACAGATATTTATTTTTTCCAATGAAAATCTACTGGCAAGCCTCTCAAACATTTTCGTAAAGCTATCAAACAAACATATTTGATATTGACTTAAATAAGGTTCATTACTTACTGATATAAAAAAATAAAGGCTCCTTGAACTGATGGAAATACATGCATCAGAATTACAAACTGAAAAAGTGCATTACTGAAGTTACATAGAAAATTAATGCACTGACACAAGTTAGATTCAAACATTTCTACCTTCTACCCATTTCACCTTTGCCCGTTGGACGTCTTTGGCAGATTTCTTGGATTTTTCAAAAGCTTTCTCTGCTGCTGGCTTGCTCATGTTAGCTCACGTTAGCATTAGCGTTAGCTCACGTTAGCACGATTTCAAAACTTTCAAAAGCGACAGTTATGTTTCAGATGGCTGATCGGGTTTGACGTATTAAACCTTGTGCTATTTTTCGCTCTTTCGCTTGGAGCATTTGTCACAAATAACCAGCGAACTATCTTCTTCTGAAACTTTAACGAAGTTCTACACCATCGCCGCCATGTTTGTTTGTTTTTATCAGCAGGCTGTTTTGCATGCTGCATTCATGGTGTAATGTAAATTCCTCCGTTCCCTCGTTTGCTAGTCCTTCTTTTGGCCTTTTCTGTTTTTTATGTGTAACATGTGGGAAAATACTGCAAATATCAATTCAAGTCAGCAACTACCAAAATTATGACCGAGTTAACAAGTTGTTTCTGGCATGTGGGGATATTCTTGATTTTTCTTATTAAGAAGTAGTTGATTATGCCGACGTCACTTCAGCATAACATTCACTGACGGTTATTTGGGTTTTCAGGGGGAGCGAGGCACTGTCGTGTTGACAAAAATATGTATGTTATCGTGGCTATTCGTCGTGATATCGGACTTATCGAAATGACGTCATAATTTTCTGTTATCGGGGCCAATAATTATCATGCACCCCTAGTGTTGTTACTAGTGATGTTGTTGTTGGTATTAGTGTTGTTAGTGGTGGTGTTGGTGTTGTTAGTGGTGGTGCAGTCAGCTGGCTGACTCCACCTCTAAAACCAGCTGCCATGAACCAGTCACACATATGTGGTTGAGTTGGAGCTATTCATGGTATCTCTGGTATTTTCGCCACAGCATGTCAAAACTTTACATTTAAGAGCCCAGAACATCGTTTCAGAGTTTGAAAAATGGTCATAAGACATCTCCTTTTTGATGATTAAAAAAAAAAAGTCAGAGAGATATAAAAAGCCACACTGACAGATGCATCTAAATATTTTAATGAGTGAAAATCTTGGGAAAACACCATTTGTCTTCTGATGCATTGTTTGTTTTTTTTTCCATGTAGGAAAATGTGCAGTAAGAAGAAATGGCTTCATTCCCCCCACGAGAAAGAGGGCAGCTGATCTCACATGACTGCGTTTCAGACAATGGTAACTTAACTTGTGACCGTGAAACTCCGTAACTGGACCCGTCGGAGCTGAAGTTGCCCCTATGAGACGCAGCTCAGGCTCCAGTGTCTCTGCTGCGCATTCAGTGGGCAGAAAGTAACTGGCTCACGATAGCTCAACTTCCACTGGTCGGTGGGCTTTGAGTATGGAACCGGGCCAGATATTCGGTTCCCGTTACATTTCTACCTGCTGCATCCCATAAGCTCTGATTCCACAGGGTTTCATGTCGTCAGACATGAACTTAGGGTTGCAACCAGATCGTCACACTTTTTGAAAAAGAAACCTGTTGTACGTCTGTTTGGGAGCCCCCCCCCCCCCCCCCTTTTTTTTTAAATTGTCAGAATATTGAGAAGGAGAATTAATCCAATAATTTTTTATTACTTTCTTCAAAGTGGGAAGTTTACATACATTAACTTGACTCTGACCTTCAACAGCTTCACATTTTGGTGTTCTTGAGCCACACAAACACAAAAATCATCGTAGCACGGCATCGTGGGAAAATCAGACAAACATCCAGGACATGAGATAAAGAAAAAGAAAAGTAGATCTTCACAAGTCTGGTTGGTCCTGAACCACATCAACCAGTTATCATGTATGTTTTTTTCAAGAGAACATATAAACAGCGTGGGAGCACAAAGCCGTCACACCAACCAGGAAGGAAATGGGTTTTTCCATCCAAGAGATGAAGGTGCTTTGAAGAAAAATATGCAAATGAACTCTGAAAAGACAATAAAAGATGTCTAGAAATTATGGAATGAGCTGGAGGAGGAAGAAGGGAGAAGAGCGGTGGAGACACCACTCAGGAGATCATGTTGGCGTCCCCCTGCAGCGTAGGCCTATAGCAGCATAGCTAAGACGAAGCTGTGATTAAGGGTGCTTTCACACCTGTCCCGTTTGGAGCAGTCGTTCCCAAACAGGGGAGCGTTTCCCCCTGAAGATCGGTTCGTTTGGTATATGTGAACACAGCAATCGCGCTCGGATGCAAAACAAGCGAGCCGAGATCGCCGAGGAGAGGTGGTCCCGGCTCGCTTCCATTCGAGTACCTGGAGCGGTTCGTTTGCAGTGAGAACATAATCGACAGCAACCAACACAACTCACTCATAACTGTGGTTCAACTTTCAAGAGAGGAAAATCCTTCCACGTTCATTTCTGACCATTGAGAGAACAGTTGGTTCGCGCATGGCATTTGTTAACAGCTTTGAACCGCTACAGACGGTTGCCTTGTGAACACAAACGAAAAACGAAACAACTGTATCATTTCAGCCCCTGAATCGGAACAAAACAAACGGGCCACAGGTCTGAAAGCACCCGTAGACGAGCCTACTCTAGTCTTAGCTCCTACAACTGTGGCTATGACTGTTAATCCCTACACACTGTAGTTTAGACTAACTGTAGGCTTTACTGAACAGAAATGTTTTCAGTTTAGTTTTAAAGGTGGAGGTGGTGTCAGACTCCTGAACCCAAACTGGTAGCTGGTTCCATAATAAAGGTGTCTGGTAGCAGAAGACCCGTCCTCCAAACCTACTTTTAGATATTCTAGGAACGACGAGTAATCCACAGCTAAACCTGAGGAAGAGGAAAGAAAGAGACGAAGCCACTGCTCCAGAAGCACCTTAAACAAAAAGAAAAGAAAAGCCAGATTACAGTTTTCAGCTCAACACGACAAACAAGAATCAAAATGGAAGAAAAACAAACAATTGAAACAAAGTCATTGGAACATTCACAAGATGTCACCAAAGTCACTTTGTCCCTTTAAAATCTTTCGGAAAATTATGTAAATGTATTGTAACATGGATATGGATATATATCGTATCGTGAGCCAAATATCGTGTATCGTATCGCATCGCATCGTGACAAACAAGAATCAAAATGGAAGAAAAACAAACAAAAAAAAAACGTATGAGTCAAGTTAAAGGCAGTCCTATGTAATACTAAGTGTAGGTTAACTTCTGACTTTGAAGAAAATAATACAACAAAATATCTAAATTTCCTCAGACACGAAGAGGAAAATAATATACTGCTTTTCCTAAACTTCATGTGAACTTATGGTTGCAATTGTATTATTTGAAAGTGGAATATAAATTAAAACATTTCTGTTGATTCTCTCCTCCTCAGGGTTAACTGTGGATGCGTTACATAACAGACCACCGGCTTATTGCTCAGGAAGGTAAAAATGAATCTCGGTCAGCCTTCTTCTTCTGCCTCACAAACAACAATACTGAAAACTACACACTGATAAGTGACAGCAGAAATTAAACTGATAAACCTGATATTTTAATTGTATTTTATCTCCACAGGTGCATTTTCCGGTGTGCTGAAACATCCTGTGTAAGTTTCATTTTTTTGGGCAGGATGTTTGAAGTCACATCTGCCGTTGGAGACGAGGTTGAAAGAGAAATGAAAGTGAAAGGTTATCATCTGCAAAATAGCTGAAATTGTGCTCGCTCGCATCTCTGAAGGCACCACTGACGCTCAGCTGTTTACGCGGGTTTTGGAGCAACATCCGGCGTCACCCTGATGACATTTATTTTAAGTGAAGGTCTTGCTTGTTTCTGCAAAGCAACTCTGAGCAGATTGTGCTAAAGAGGATGTGTTACTATATGAAGGCATCGCTCCGAAGCGAGAGAGTCGAGCTGCAACTGAGCTCTTTTAAAACGTGGCACATTATGAAGCAGAAAATATAACCGAAAATTAGAAAAAAAAAAAAGTTAAATACACTCAAAAAGCTGTAATTTTTACATTTACTTAGACCTGTGCTGCTTTGTCTTGTCAACGTCAGTTATGTTTTAAAGGCAAGTAAAGTTTAAAAAAAAAAAAAGGTGGGATGGAGCTTTTGCATAGGGCTAGCGATACACTAATCTTGCGATGCGATACAATACGATACACGATATTCGGCTCATGATACGATATACATCGATATTCATCTTACAATACATTTACATCATTTTCCGAAAGATTTTAAAGGGACAAAGTGATTTTGGTGACATCTTGTGAGTGTTCCAATGACTTTGTTTGAATTAATTGAACTGAAAGCATCAATTACACATTATATGGCTGACAGGCAGCTTGCAAATGTTGGACAAAATAAATAAAAGATGTGTTGAGAAAAATAGTTTCATTTATTTAAACAGTGCAAATTGTTGCTTGCAAGCTTTTAAAGGTGGGACACGGAGGTTTTGAAAGAAGATTAGAATATCGATACCCGCGGCTGAAAAATCAATACTCTGGAGAAATAAAATATCGATATATATCGCAGAATCGATAAAATCGCTCAGCTCTACTTTTGCATCTCTGTAATATTTCCATCCTTCTCACAACTCTTGTGTCCTGCCATCAAAGAAGCCTTTCAGTTGACTTTCTTTTCCCCGTAAACTCACGTTAAGGCGCCGAAAACCGCAGGATTGTTGTTACATTTTTTCAGTTTCAACGTGTTGTTGCTGCTGATGATGAGTCAGAACTGAAGGCAGACCAGGTCAGTATCCTCTCCCCACCTCAGCAGAGTCTTTGTAATGTTGGCAGAATGTCGCTTTGCATTGTGTTGTTGAAAAATTCCTGGATGTCCCTGGAAAAGAAGTCATCTTGAAGGCAACGTGTTGCTCTGAAATGTTACAGTTCTTTTAGCGCTGCCGTCACAGCAGCAGTCATTTAGATGATTTTCTCCCTCATGTTAACAAACTAGAGATTGCGTGCTCATTTTTGCTCCTCAAACACTCTTTGTTGGTGTTTTTCATACCATCCTATTCACTTTTTTTCCCTCGAGGCCACCAGTTTCTCAAAATGCTTAGTTTTGTGGAACTCAAGGACCGTGGCGAAACATTCAGAAAAACCTTCATCTTCCGGTTCTTGAGGTATTTCAGTGGCGTATTCTGCATTTTGATGTGTTCAGGGTGATCATTCTTTCATTAACTGTTTTGTTTTGTTCCCCACACAGATGGTACGATGTGGGCTTCCAGCTAAATTTCCTGGTATTGATCCATTCTTTCCTCCCGATGAGACATTTCCTGCCGTTGGCAGCAACAGAACCTCAGAGCTCGATGGACCAACATCACCTGGCCGAGGTTTTTGCATATAAGCCATTCTCCTAACAGGCCGATGATGCTGCGATGCTTTGATGGAAGCTACGTGAAGAAGGGGAAGTCCTTTGTGTGTGTTTTTATTTTGTGGAGTATGAGCTGTAGCTCAGAGATGTGTGTGGTACTACTCTAGAATATCAAAAATATTCCACTAAAGAGCGGCAGAGGTTTTTTAAATGGTAAAACAAACATAAATCTCAGACAGTGTTGTAAAAACAACCAACACTTTCAAAATGTGAAGTTTCATATTAAACATTAGGCATTTTGTAACTCAGTTTCATGACACTAATTCACACCAGTGCAGCTGAAGTCATAGAAACACAAAAACTTGCAATTCTTTCTTGGTCATTCTGTGGTTTTTCTCACTTCTTCTGTAAACTTTCCTGGGTCTCTTGTATCCTATTTCCATCAAGCAGTAATTATTTGTTTCTGTCATAAGTTGTAAACTGTACCAAAGTAAGCATACTTTATGTTTTTTCAATCCTTGTGTTGGTGTACCAGAGCCGTTGCTACAGGAATCTTAAGGTCGACCTAAAAATACTGCAGTCCATTGATTAAGAATATGATGTGCTGGATGTCCAACCCAGTTATCCTTTTTTTTTTTAAACTGTGTTGTTCTTTCTTTGATTTTGTTGACTGCAGACACTGTGGCACTGATGTAATGTTGCACAATTACGTAGCAGACGTAGCTACAACACTTTACAGCTGGCAGTGGAAACGCAGCCAGATCAGGCCTTACCGGTCCGAACGGCACCGTAGCGACCCAGCTCAGCTGCAATGCAGAAACGGGACTTTATGCCTCATTTACATCTGCTTATTGCGATCCGTCTGTTAGTCTATTCATTACTTTGGGGACGTCCATCATATCAGATGTAGTTGCCAAAGGAAACGATACAGATCATTCGTTCACCCAACAATGGCGTGCTACTGCGATGCCGTCTTGCGTACATCATACGGATCCAAAGCAAAGAAGCTACACATCCATCCCTTCATGGTGGGCGTGACAGCGGTAAAGTAGCCTAAAAGATCTCTGCCCAGTGAGGATGGAAGGAACTGATTTGGTATGAGAGTTAGAGACAAGACGGGGACGAATGTGGAGATGCTGAACCTCTCAAGAAATCCAAAGCTCTGCTCCCGTCATTTCCACAAGTGATGATCCTCTACTTCTGCTGGGAAAAACTGGAGGAAGTCATAGCAGAGAGGGGCACATACCTGCAAAGCCCCAGATGGGTGAGTTCTGCCCCCATACACTTCACGTTCCTAAGTGTTCATGTAGCTTCTGTTGCGGAAAGACCAAACTGCATCCTCCCCTTAGAGGTGCCAAGCGTGAACTTCTAAGTAGAGGTCTTCACGGGTCCACTTTCATGGACCCGTGAAAGTTCGACCCAAAACCGACCCGACCCGAGCTATTATCATAAGTCAGGGGGTCCAAACCCGAATGGACCCACAATATTTGGACCCGGAACCAACCCGACCCAAGTCTTTAGTTTCCGACCATGAACCGAACTGAGTTACCCAAATAAAATCGAGACAATCCAGCCCATAGTTGCTCATGTTAAAAGTTGTCTAGCGTTGAATAAAACTTGATTTTCTTACCTAAAGTTGTCTTCTTCTACCCGGTTCAGTTGCTACATAGGCTACATGATGTAAACAACAATAGATCCATGTCGTTATTCTCTTTGTGGATACAGATGCTATTGATAGCTACTGCTAACGCTAATAGCCTACGCCGGTCAGGATGTGTCGTGAATATGTTCTCTCATCCAACGTCACGTTGGCGATCCGTTGTGCTTTACAGCTGACGGGTAAACCGCTAATAACACGCTACGGCAACATGATTGTTTCATGACAAACACGCCACGTTAATGAATAATTAATTAAACTGTCCCAAGTCCTGACATTGGCTGCCACCACCAATATCTTTACCTCTCTGGAGTAAACACGGACCCAGCCTGTCAGAGAGCACCGACCGGACCCGAGACTAACTGTACCGATTCCGACCCGAACCCGGAGTCACGTATTTTAAATGGACCCGGGACCCGATTCGGGTCGGGTCGGAACCTTGGGTGTTCGGGTTGTTCTGTAGACCTCTACTTCCAAGTCCAAATATTGGCGCTGTTGCTCTGTGAGGTAGCGTCATGTGGTAGCCATCATTAACCACAGTTAATGTGAGAAACTTGACATTTTAACATTAAAAACGTCCTTGTCCCTGCCTCAGGAGGAGTTTTTCTTTGCATAACTGTGGAGTTTATTATTAATAATAAACATAATTCGTGTTTTGACAAGGCTTCAGACCTGTAAAGTGAAAGTGAATCAGCTTAGAAGATAAAGAAGGAAGTGGGTTGTGATGCAGAAAGGGAGGAAGCTGGTGAGGTTTTTTTTGTTTTTTGTTTTTTTTTTTACGTCGGCGGACGTAAAATGGTCCCGCTGAGGTGTCTCCTTTAAGAGGCGCAGCGGTGAGTCTCGGGGAAGCGGAGGTTGAGGACCGTCCGCGGCTGAGCCGCCGTTATTTCAGCCGTCAGAGAGGCCGCATCCACCTGGAGGTGGCTTTTATTCTGCGCTGCTCATGGAGCTGGAATAGGACGCTCTCCATCGTTGCCTTTGTTATTATTTTTTTTTTGTCTGCTTTGTGTCCGCTTCCGCGCTCGCGCGCCGCAAAAAGGAAACAGCTGCGGTGAGAATATGCGGTTTTTCTGCGCTCACGTGGCCGGTCGGCGGCACGGCGCAGACCGCCGAGAGGATGTGATCTGACGGGGATCCGCGCTTTCTCGCCCCGCTGCCTCCGTCTCAGCCGCTCAGGATGCCCAGGGCTCTGCGGAGACTGCTCCATCTGATGCTCTTCTGCCCTCTGCCCAAGGGCCTGCAGGTGAGAGCGCACGCGCTGCCAGCTTGTTTTTGACAACAGCAAGGTCAGGAAAAAGGTAGATAATCTGCGTAAAGGTCTGTTTCTACAAGCTTCACGACAAAAAAAAGAGAAAAAAAATAGGGGAACTGAAGGGTGCAGAGCAAAACAGATATACAGGCTTTATGTGAAAGGTTCATTTATTTTATTTATTTATTTATTTTTCTCACTGACTCAGTGGAAAGGATGGAGATCTATGGACAGTTAAAATGGTTCTGTGTTTTTTTTTTAAAGAAAAAAATGGTTGTGATATTTATATTAGAGCTGAGCGATTTTATCGATTCTGCGATATGTAATTTGTAATTTGTAAATTTGTAATTTTTTGTACATTGGGATTGCACATGTGGGCCAGAGTTATTTAGTCTAATTTGTTATTCTTATATATTTAATTCTTGGTAAGGTGTAGTATTTAAAGTGTTAATTTACTTATTTTATATGTAGAGTATTGTTGTTTTTATAGGATGGAGCACTGCAACTAAAGAATTTCCTGCAAGGGATTAATAAAGTATTTTCAATTCAATATATCGATATTTTATCGAGTATCGATTTTTCAGCAGCGAGTATCGATATTCTAAGCTTCTTTCAAAACCCCCGTGTCCCACCTTTAAAAGCTTGCAAGCAACAATTTGCACTGTTTAAATAAATGAAATTATTTTTCTTAACAAATCTTTTATTCATTTTGTCCAGCATTTGCAAGCTCCCTGTCAGCCATATAATGTGTAATTGATGCTTTCAGTTCAATTAATTCAAACAAAGTCATTGGAACACTCACAAGATGTCACCAAAATCACTTTGTCCCTTTAAAATCTTTCAGAAAATTATGTAAATGTATTATGAACGTTGATATATATCGTATCATGAGCAGAATATCGTATATCGTATGGTATCACGAGATTAGTGTATCGCTACAGCCCTAATATATATATATATAAAAATGAACAGCCCGAAATGAAAAACAAAAAACTGTTGTCAAACAATTAACTCCAGCATGATGAGTTTCAGCACTAGAATTAAAATGATGGATTAAAATGTTACAACCACACGCAACTGGATGTCAAAATGTAATCCATCCCCAGGAAGTCAAACAATATCCTTCAAATTTTCCGCTGAAATAGCGAAGGTGTGCAGTTTACGTGGTCGTAAAAGAGAAAAGGTCCATCCAGGCCAGAATTAGACCTCTGACAGCTACTGATCAATAGTGTTACACTTTAATACTTCCAGCTGGGAACAATATTTTCCTTCCCGACTAAGTTGCCATGTTTCTCTAGAATGACATCAACCCGTTCATCCACGTGAGCCTGGACGTTAACCTGGAGCCCCCTCCTGAGGAGACCTTGAGTTTGGTGTCCTTCAAAAGGTTTTGGACACATTTAGATGTCTGTTTTGGGTCTCCACCTGTAGTTAAAAGACACAGACGTTACAAAGACAAGCTTCCGTGTTCCTGAATCAGTGAAACATCCCCACATCATTACGCTCCCACCACCATGTTTCACTGTGGGAACTGCATTTTTTTTTTTTTTTTTTTTGGGGGGGGGGGGGGGGGTGGTCTTACTACTTGCTGACATCTATTATTTCACTCCCTGCAAAAAAACAAAATATTATTGGAATTAACTTGAAGGACAATCAGCAAAGCACACCCCCCCAGTATTATTCTCCCACCACCGTGCTTTACTGTGGGGACCTTTCCACAAACAGCCAACGGGAGCTGATCCACATACAGCTGGAAAAGAGGTCACAGTCATTTCTCTGAGCTCAGGCGTCCGTCAGTTTGGTGCTGCGACCAGCAGCCACCCGGACAAGATGAGTACATAAGCACAACACAAAGACTCGACGTGACAAGGCGAAGAAGAACCGCGAGTGACGCCTGAAGGCTTCTGGACATCACCAGAACTGACAGACGTCTCCGCTTACGTCTCTGCTACGCTGATGCAGCAAGACGGCGCCTCTGGAAAATGAAAATCAGCCTCCGTGGAGCGCTACAGCGAGAGAGAACAAACCCTAGACCCGTAGAGATGCTTTGGATTGACCTTAGTAGAGCCATGAACACAAATCAGCCGACCAACGCTTCTGTGGAGAGAACCGGACAAAGGTTAATAATAACGCGATAATAACGCGTTAAGTTGCCCGGCCCTACTTTTATCACCTTAAGTACATTTTGTTTGTCTATTATTGCAACTTAGATGAAAATAATTCTGGAGAAAACCAGTTAATTCCAAAGGAGCTCACTTACTTTCTCATGACACTGTATTCGGCTTTTCTTCTTTTCTATTTCGGAACTATTTATGTTAATGTGTCATTACCACACACGGTAAACCGCCAAGCTGGACACTGGCCACGGTTACATGATGTTTTTTAATTCGGAATTAAATAATTCCGAAATAAACAATTTTCCTTCGAGTTTACATGGAAATAGTAATTCCGAATTGAGGTTTACAATTGTTCAGCTTTATCCAACTCCGCTTTAGGTCTGGGGGTTGAGAAGGGTTCTGATTGGATAGGGGGGGCGGACGTATTTACATCTACCGGAAGAAAACAAACTTAGCTAACTGGTTAGCAACAACCTTTCACTTATTTTTGACCTGGGTGGCGTCTCTATCTGCGAAACCTCCTTCATTTAACCTGGCCGCTTTGAAAAGCTCACAATTTTTATGTTTCCTGCCATCTGTTCTTTTAATTATTTCCAGTTCCTCCAAGCTATTTATTAAATAAATCATCTCTGCTCTTGAACACCGTTTACTGCGTGCTGCCATCTTGAAACTTTGTTTTGAAAACAAGCCCAGCACGGAATATAAGCGTCATCGCGACAGACGGGCAAGAGAACGAGCATGCGCAGAAAGACGGGAATTAATTTAAAGTGGAATGAGTGTATACATGACCGCGGAATTATTTTATTCGGAATTAAATCAGAATAAACCAGCCATTTACTTCGGAATTAAGTTTAATTCGCAATTGACATTTTCATATGGAATTAGGTGTTTACATGGTAACTTTTATTTGGATTTAACTTTAATTCTGAATTAAAGAGGAATTAAACTTCCCATGTAAACACACTGAATGTAGCTATTTTGAAAGTGTTAACAACACGCCGTCATATTGCACCGAAAGAGTTTAAAAGTCACAGTTTCATTAGGGACATTAGGGATGGGAAAAAAAATAGATTTGGCAATATATCGCGATTTTTGGCCACCCAATATAGTATCGATTTTTCAGCTCCTAATATCGATTTTTTAGGAAAATTCATGTATTCATGTATTAGACGCCATGTGAATACTTAAATGTGCAAAAACACTAATAATAAACAATAATACTAAACAAGCAACTTGATTTTTCATCTCTACTTTTAATTTTGATATTAAATGGGTAGAATATCGCAATATATTGTGATATCGCGATATCATGTTATCGTGATAATATAGTATTATGACCCAAGTATCATGATACATATCGTATTGTGAGGTCCTTGCCAATACTCACCCCTAGAGAACATCTCAGGGTTTGAAATGAGAACGTCTTGAGTGTGTTTGCATTCGTTTACCTGTAAGGAAATGATCTGACATCCTCTCCATCTGCTGCGCATCAGATACCGCAACCTCACCGCGAGGTCAGGTGACCTTCCTGTGCTCTGCATGCTTCTAACTTTAAAAATCAGGCGTCATGTTGTCTTCGCTCACCATTTCCCCTCCTCCTCTCCCCACCCCCTCCTTCCCACAGAGTCGTCTCCCAGCCATAAAGGTGAAGTATCTTCTGCTGGCCTGGCTGGGCATCCTCGTCGTCAGCTGGATCGTCTACATGCAGTACGCCTCGTACGCAGAGCTCTGCCGGGGGCACGTGTGCCACATGGTCATTGTAAGTACAGCTCGGCAGAAACCAATGCATCCACCACGCTCCAGTGGAGACGTTAATTCAACCACGGGATATTTGTCAGAGAGAGAGGGACTCAGAATGCTGCAGAAACAGCTTTGACCTCGATGTGCATGCGCTCAGACGATGCACTTATCAAACAGAGGACACGAGTGGCTCCGTGTGGAGGAAGCGTTTGGACAGCTCGGGGGCCGCTCGGCCTCTTCCGTCATCCAGAGCGCGACGCGGATACACCGGCGGGCAGCCCTGCCGCTCTCCTGCTGTGCCCATCTGTTTCCAGAGCTTTCAGCTATTGAAGGAAAAAGAAGGCGTGGACTTTTAACAGCGTGCAGAGGAGTGGAAGAGCAATTAAGGGAGTAATCAGTCAGAATGATTAATGTGAAGGGAGAGTTCAGTGACGCGGCTTTATAACAACAAAACCTGTGCGCGTACGTCAGGTTTAGACGTTTTATTTTGAAGGAAAGCGGCCGTCGTCGTGTTTTTGCCAACGACGGTGTCAGTACTCACTTATTCTGTTACAGAGATGACACACTGGGTGAGGCGCCGAGGGGGATGTGCTGGTGAAGGTTACAGATCCATGAAATATCTCAAATAGGGGTTCACGATAACTATCGGGCCGATAGCAGGAAATCATGACGTCATCCCGATGAGTCAAATTTCATAACAAATAGCCCCGATAACATATATATTTTTGTCAACATGGCAGTGTCTCGCTCCCTCTGAGCCTTGAATGACCAGCAGTGAATGTTATGTTCAAGTGACATCGGCATAATCAGAAAAACGATTTCTCAATAAGGAAAATCAAGAATACTCCCTCGTGCCAGAAAACAACTTGTTAACTCGGTCATAAGTTTGGTAGTTGCTGACTTTAGTTGATATTCGCAGTATTTTCCCACGTTACACTTAAAAAATAGAAAAAATAGAAAAGGTCGAAAGCACGACTAGCAAATGAGGGAACGGAGGAATTTACGTTACATCTTGAATGCAGCATTGTGGCACAGTGAGCTGATTTAAAAAAAAAAAAAAAAAACATGGCGGCGATTGTATAGAACTTCATTAAAGTTTCAGGGGAAGATAGTTCGATGGTTATTTGTGACAAATGCTCCAAGCGAAGGAGGTAAAATAGCACAAGCTTTAATACGTCAAACCCGACCAGCCACCTGAAACACAACCATCGCTTCCATGGAGTTTTGGAATCACGCTAACGTGAGCTAACGTGAGCTAGCCAGCACCAAGTCTCCCCTCCCCTCTCCCCTCCTCGCCATCATCTCTCTCATCTAAATGTAACCCAGGTTACCAGGCCTTATTAACAGTCCAGTCCACCAGTCAATTTATTAGATCAATAAATTAATAAAGTTATATTTTTTCATGTGACAGATAAATGACAATCTTGCATAAAATATATAAATAGGATTTATGGTTAAAAAATCATACATATGTTAATAAATAATCTTTTTAATAAATGGATTAAAAAGATAGACACACGCAAGTTCATTTATCTATTTTAAAAGAGTATTTTATTTCATTTCAAGTGTGTGCCTTTCTCAAAGTGTAAAAGATTCAGGTGACCTGAGGAGTTCACGTAATAGTGTAACCAATCAGACACCACCAGGCCGTACGTGCCTGGGTGCTTCCGTTTTTTTTTTCTCTCTCTCTGCCGGATCACCTCGAGGCAGCTGTGTGCTAGTGTCCTGCTGCAGGCTATGCCGATTTTTTGTCTGAGAGCCAGATATTCCAAGTCTAAGTCACTTTTATCATCAGAGCAGAGAGCGGAGCTTCCCCTTTTTTTGCCGTGGATAGATGAGCAGACTGTGTGTTTGCAACAGAAGCGGAGGAGAACCTGAATCCTGGACTGATGAGAGCCGTGTATTGTGCCTGTGCCTGGAGTTTGTGTATATGTGAACTGAGTCTCTGGCCGGGTTTTTTTATTTCTTCCTTTTCATATCCCTTGTATGGATTCCCGTGTTGATCTGCAAGATATCTTCCTCTACTGGGGATTCTTCCCGTGTCTGTAAAGGTAGAACGGGACCTCAGTGGTCGTGGCGAGCCAACCCAAAAGACCGAATGGGATTTATTCAAAGACTGTGATTTATTTATTTATTTTTTTTTGAAAAGGGACTGATTTATTGAGAACTGTGGTTGATATTTCATGTCTGAAGAGCTGAAAAGCTAAAATTGTTTTTTTTTAATTTATTTTCTACAACTCCATTTTCTATTCAGTACAATACAACACATTTAAAAAAACTTACCCTTGATGTGTGCGAGGTTCTTTACTTGGTCACTCAATACATTTTGCTAATGCCCCTTTCTCCTATAGCGACCTGAACTTCTGACTACTGGTCCACAAGATAATTAATACACTGATGAAATAAATATCTGTATCTCCCAGTCTTTTACCATTAACAGTTAGAGCTGAGGCAGGTTACAGAAACTTGGCGAGCCCAGCCAGGAGAACGTGGAGTATTATTGAGTGACACAAGTAAAAGGGTAAAAAAAAAAAAAAAAAAAAAAAACAGTAAAATGGATATAGTGAAAGATGAAATGATAAATGTTTGTAACTCAGTTATTGTGTATGGGTTAACTCAAACTGTAGTTGATGAGGAGCTTGAGAACCACTTAAAACGCTACGGCTCTATTAACAGAGTGCTAGTTATTGATGATCCAGAATCAGAGTATCATCTCTGCTCCATTGTGGAATATGCAAATAGCTCTGCAATGCAAACATTTAGACCCCTACTGCCAAAAGAGTATCTCAGCTCAGCAGATGCAAATGTTATCTTTAAAGTGCGCTCCTTAGATAGTGTTTACACTAGCACTGCTAGCAGCAGCGCCACCAAGGGGTATCTTGAGGAATTGCAAGCCATTGCAAATAAGTGTGGAAAGTCATTTGAAAGTGTACTCCAAGCAGAACTGATGAAGATAAGTGCAGGAAAAGGCGTGAATCTCCCTCCTGACACTGCACCAGTCGAAGACTCTCAAACAAACACCTCTGATGCAACTGGTCAAGAGATTGTGGATAATAAAGTGTCATCACAGGTCATGCAGCAGCCCTCTCTCCTGCTTGGCTCTGTCTCACCTGAGACAGTCAGGAGCTTGCCAACTGTGTTCCCACCATCTCCATCACCATCAACCAGGCGTGGTCAGTGTGGATTAAGAGGTGATGTCCAAGCAGCATCAACACCAGCTTTGCAAAGGCTCGAGGCCGCTGCTCAGAGCCCACAGGTAACGTCCTTACCTACCAGTGTGAGTGGTCAGTCGCAGCCTGTTGCGTTGACAGCCGCTCCATCACCAAGCATGGCTGCTAACATGAACGCTCAACATCCAGCGTCCCTGTCCATCAAATCCAGTAGTAATGATGACAGTGCTACAGTCATACGTTCACTACTTACCATGAATGATGTTAATCCTCCTGCTGTACAACGGGTTGTTGTTGAACATGTCATGCGAGCTAATGAAGCTATGTCTCCCATGCACTCTTCATTCCGCCTCAGACCCTTCTCTGGCAAGTCTCCCCGTCCAAACAGTGAACTTGATTATGATACCTGGAGAGCAAATGTTGACTTGTTCTTAACAGATCCTTCCATGTCTGACCTGCACAGAACCCGCAAGATCTTAGACAGCCTATTGCCCCCAGCTACTGATGTCATCAAGCATGTCAGCCCTCAAGCCTTGCCATCAATATACCTTCAGCTGCTTGATTCAGTCTATGGCTCTGTGGAGGATGGAGATGAGCTGTTGGCTAAGTTTATGGGGACACTGCAGAACAACGATGAGAAGCCATCTGACTATCTGAACCGCTTGCAAGTTGCTCTGAGTGCTACAGTCAGACGTGGTGGCATCGCAGAGAGCGAACGAAACCGCTACCTCCTGAAACAGTTCTGTCGAGGCTGCTGGAATGATGGCTTGATCGCTGATCTCCAGCTGGAGCGGAAAACAAATGCACCGCCCTCCTTCGCTGAACTAGTGCTCCTCGTCAGAACAGGAGAAGACAAGCAGACAGGTAAACACAATCGCATGAAAAAACACCTTGGGCTACACAAACCAAGTCCTACTGTCCCAAAGTTCAGAGCTGCAGCCCAGCAGCTAGCCGCATGCAGTTGTGCCACACCTGAAAGAGAAGCAACTGATGCTGAAGTCTTAAAGAAACAGCTTAATGAGATACAAGCGCAGGTTGCTGCCATGCAGACTACAACTTCATGTAAAGCCAAAGTCAACTGTCCTGACACGACTGAAATTAGCACATTGAAAAGACAGGTTGCTGATGTTCAAGTACAAGTCGCAGATATGAAGAAAGCAGCTCATATAGCTAAAAGTGAGCACCACGAAGCAACGGAGATTAAAGCATTGAAACATCAGCTTGCTCTTCTCCAAGCACAGGTGACTCCAGCCCAAGTCCAGAGCCACCAGATACCATCGCCTGCACTCTCAAGAGACTCCTCCATCACAGCTCGATACCAGTCACCTAACAAGAGAGTGAACACACAGTCCAGTTCAGGGTCGACAGCAACCAGTAGGCCCCGTCCATGGTACTGTTTCCGCTGCGGCGAAGATGCTCACCTGGCGATCAACTGTGAGAGTGAACCCAATCCTCTTCTGGTCGAGGAAAAGAGGCAGCTGTTGAAAGAGAGTCAAAGACAGTGGGATCAGCAAAATGGCCGCACTGGCATCCAGCAGTTAACTACTAGAAGCCCCTGTTGCAGGGCAAACAGGGACTAAAAGATCAACCAAGCGCCCTAGAAAAACAAAGCGAGTGGCTAGCAAGTGTGGTAATGCTAACACCACCTCCACCGTACTGCCGCCCAAGCTGGTTGGAACAAAGTGCACTGCTCAAGTCATCATTGAAGGCCACAAAGCTAACTGCCTGCTAGATACAGGATCTCAGGTGACCACCATCCCGCTGTCATTTTTCCAAACCCACCTGTCCCATCATTCCCTGAAATCTTTGGATGATCTTTTGGATGTAGAGCTGCAAGTAGAAGGAGCCAACGGAGAGGCTGTGCCTTACCTTGGGTACGTAGAACTCAACCTAATGTTTCCAGAGGAGTTTTTGGGCAGGGAGACTGAAGTCCCTACGTTGGTGTTGGTTGTCCCTGATGTGAGCAGTGTGCCTCAAATCCTCATCGGCACCAACTCATTAGATGTCCTCTACTCCAGCTATGTTGAAGAGCATGATCGTCGCCCTCAGTCATTCCTTCCCGGCTAC
Organism: Hirundichthys speculiger; assembly: GCA_018398805.1. Lineage (NCBI taxonomy): Eukaryota > Metazoa > Chordata > Actinopteri > Beloniformes > Exocoetidae > Hirundichthys > Hirundichthys speculiger. Next base: position 128,227 of record JAGFBZ010000724.1, read on the forward strand.
AGAGTGGTTTTGAAAATCCTTGAAGTAAGGAAAAAGCAGGCAAGTACTGGAGTTCTGGGGCTGATCAAAGCACAAAATAACACCCGCGAAGTGGTGCCAGCAGGCAGCACCGTCGCTATGGAAGGGCGGGTTCACATGAGTGGTGCTCACAAGGATAAGTGGGCTGTTGTGGAGGCTGCGTCTGTGTCGTCTCTTCCTGGCGGGCTGCTGGTGGCTAGCTCCCTGTGCACCTTATCTGTCAAGCGCCCGCACTCAATGTCAATCCTGCTGAGGAATGAGACCCAACACGACATCACCATCCCTCCAAGGACAGTGTTAGCTGAGATTCATGCTGTTCAGCAGGTGATGGGGAAGGAGCCCTCCGCCGATGCCAACCATTCCTGACACCAAGAGGATGGAGTTCGATTTTGGGGATTCCCCCTTACCACCAGAGTGGAAAGAACGAATCACCAGGCTGCTAAATAGCATGCCTGAAGTCTTTTCTCAGCACGACATGGACTTCGGTCATACCAGCAAGATAAAACATCACATCAAGTTGAGTGACAACACTCCTTTCAAGCACCGACCCAGACCTATCCATCCACATGATGTCGATGCAGTCAAAAAACATCTTCAAGAACTGCTAAATTCTGGTGTCATACGTGAGTCAGAGTCCCCCTTTGCATCTCCCATTGTTGTCGTGAGGAAGAAAGATGGTACTGTGAGGTTGTGCATCGATTTCCGGAAACTCAACTCCCAGACCATAAAAGATGCATATGCTCTGCCAAACTTGGAGGAAGTGTTCTCTCTTTTGACTGGCTCGAAATGGTTCTCAGTCCTTGACTTAAAATCGGGCTATTACCAAGTCGAAATGGAAGAGGCTGATAAACAAAAGACTGCGTTCGTGCCCACTAGGCTTCTGGGAATTTAACAGAATGCCCCAGGGGATTACCAACGCGCCGAGTACTTTTCAGCGATTGATGGAGAGATGTGTGGGTGATCTCAACCGCAAGGAGGCGCTGGTCTTCATCGACGATCTCATAGTCTTCTCTGATACCCTGGAGCAACATGAGTCAAGGTTACTGCAGGTCCTCAACCGACTTAAAGAGTACGGTTTGAAGTTGTCATCTGAAAAATGTAAGTTTTTCCAAACGTCTGTTAAGTACCTTGGCCATATTGTGTCCGAGCACGGAGTCGAGACAGACCCAAAGAAGATTGAGGCCTTAAAGACCTGGCCAATACCCGAGAACCTCAAACAGCTGCGCTCCTTCTTGGGTTTTTCGGGGTACTACCGACGGTTTGTGAGGAACTACTCAAAGATCACCAAACCCCTTAATGACCTCACAGCTGGGTACCCACCTCTCAGGAAACAAAGTCAAGGAAAAGCAAAAGCTCACCTGTATTTCCATCCAAAAGAGTCCTTTGGGAAGAGGTGGACTTCAGAATGTCAAAGAGCATTTGAAGAGATCATTGACAAGCTCACCACCGCACCTGTCTTGGGATTTGCGAACCCCAAACTCCCGTACCTCCTTCACACTGACGCAAGCACGACAGGGCTTGGTGCAGCATTGTATCAAGAACAAGACGGGCAGATGAGGGCTATAGCTTTCGCAAGCAGAGGACTGACGAAGAGTGAAGCGAAATACCCCGCTCATAAATTGGAATTCCTCGCGCTGAAGTGGGCGGTCACAGCTAAGTTTAGTGATTATTTGTACGGTACCGACTTCACGGTTGTCACTGACAGTAATCCCTTAACTTATATCCTGACTTCCGCGAAGTTGGATGCCACGAGCTACAGGTGGTTGTCAGCTCTATCGACATACAACTTCAAGCTCCAGTATAGAGCAGGAACTCAGAATCAGGATGCGGACGGACTTTCTCGTCGACCACATGGAGAGCTCCAGGATGATGCTGTATCGAGGAAAGAGCGTGAGAGGATTAAACAGTTCACTCTACATTATCTGAAGGAGCAGGAGACTCCAGATGTTGTTCTTCCAGATGCAGTGAAAGCCATATGTGAGTGGCATGATGTTGAGTGGTCTCACAAAAACTGCACATGTCCATCAGTCACACTTGTTGAGTCCCTCGCCGTCCATTCCGATGCTCTGCCCAGTGGGTTCCAGCAGGAAGATGATCATGGACTTCCTGTCATTGGACATTGGACTGAAGAGGAGATGAGAGCAAAGCAGCGAGCCGATCCTGATCTCAGAGTGGTCATTGAGCATAAGGAGTCTGGAGACATGCCCTCACCTGCCCTGAGACATGAACTTCCAGATCTTGTTTTGTGGCTCCGAGAATGGAAGCGTCTGGAGCTGAAAGGTGGCGTGTTGTACAGAGCACGGCAAGAACATGGACAAGTCACACACCAGCTGGTTCTACCAGCCGAACTAAGAGCCACAGCATTGAAAGGCCTACATGATGATCTAGGTCATCTAGGCATAGAGCGGACCCTCGACCTTGTGAGGTCACGCTTCTATTGGCCTAGAATGTCCGCCTATGTAGAACAGAAGATCAAGATGTGTGAACGCTGCGTGCGCCGGAAGACTCCAACCGAAAGAGCAGCCCCTCTGTGTAACATCAAGGCCAGCAGACCCTTGGAGCTGGTCTGCATGGACTTCCTGTCGGTGGAGCCTGACAGGAGCAATACAAAGGATATATTGGTGCTGACGGACCATTTCACCAAATACGCAGTAGCGATACCAACACGGAACCAAAAAGCTCAGACGGTGGCTAAGTGCTTGTGGGAAAATTTCCTGGTGCACTATGGGTTTCCAGAAAAGCTGCTGAGTGACCAGGGTCCAGATTTCGAATCTCGTACCATAAAAGAACTGTGCTCCATCGCTGGCATCCAGAAGGTCAGGACTAGCCCTTATCACCCCAGAGGGAATCCAGTGGAGCGATTCAATAGGACCCTCCTTCAGATGTTGGGCACCCTCGAAAACAAGAACAAATCCCACTGGAAAGAATTTGTCAAGCCTCTGGTGCACGCATATAACTGCACGCGGAATGACGTGACCGGATTCAGCCCCTACGAACTAATGTTCGGCAGACAACCACGGCTTCCAGTTGATTTGGCATTTGGTCTACCCTTCAGCTGTGAACACAAGTCACATTCCCAGTACGTGCATGACTTAAAGGGCCGTCTAGAGGAAAGCTACCGAGTTGCCACGGAGAACGCCTCAAAGACAGCTGAGCGCAACAAGCAACGGTTTGACAGGAGAGTCGTTGAGTCCACTCTGGAGACAGGAGATCGTGTCCTTGTGAGGAGCGTTCGGATAAGAGGGAAACACAAATTGGCTGACAAATGGGAACCAGACGTGCACGTGGTGGTCCAACGTGCTGGCGACCTACCTGTATATACTGTCAAGCCAGAAGGAAAGGATGGACCGCTTCGCACCTTACACCGTGACCTTTTGCTGCCGTGTGGATTCTTACCTGTTGCTGAGCCTGAGCAACCTCTGAAGCAGACCATCAGCAGACCTAGAACAAGGCGACAGTCGAGAACGGAAGTTGCAGCCGAGTCTGAGGTGGGAGATGACAATTCAGAGTCGGAAGACATCGACTACCACTTCTACTTACCTGGAGAAACACTGGACACTGACCTCATTGAGACACGACTTTTGACCCGGCCAGAGACGACACCTGCAAGGGAGAGACACCTTGGAGAGACTAAACAACCAACCCAGATTTCGGTTGGTAGACTTCCTGCTCCTGTCGACCTGGAAGGAAAAAGAGAGACATTGAGCCTGGAGAAACAGGACAGAAGGAAGGGATGTGCACCTGGAAGAGGAACTGTACAGTGGATACCTGTGGAGATCAATTCATCCAAACCAGAGGAACCTCTAGCTCCCGGGGATGCAAATAAGCCAAGCTCTGACAGATCAAACTGTTCTGGATGGAAAGAGAACTCAGCAATCCTGGATCCGGAAGCTGAGGTCACCTCTGAGCACAGAGAAACTGATCACCCCAAAGTGAGGAGAGTTCTGTTTGGGAAATCTCAGGACACCCCCCCTGATATTTCGAGAGGAGAGGATGAGACCTTACCTGTTCAGCTGAGCATGTCAGAGTCTGCCCCAGAACCAAACATCATGGATGAAAGTCTTCCTGTTTTCTCAGACCTGTCATTCAGTGATAGCAGCAAGGATGAGGGATGTTTTGTCAACAAACCCTGTGAGGACGCGTCAGTGGACAGAACCAATGAAGGAACAGCAGCTGGGATGCCTGGAAAAAGAACCTCTCCAGTCATTATGGGAGAGAGTGAGAGTGACAGTGTTCCCAGACGTTCCCAGAGGCATAGAGAACAGCCTGAACGACTGCAATATGGTCAACTGGGAAATCCCTTGCTGTCTATAGTCCAGTCACTCTTCCAAGGCCTCAACCTTGCCTTTGCCGATGCCCTCCAGTACCATGGCTATGCAGATACTCCCCAAATAACCCCAAGGCCACTTCACAGTCATATGGGTGTAATGGGACATACACACCTTTAGGAGGGGAGGGTGTAACCCAGGTTACCAGGCCTTATTAACAGTCCAGTCCACCAGTCAATTTATTAGATCAATAAATTAATAAAGTTATATTTTTTTCATGTGACAGATAAATGACAATGACAATCTTGCATAAAATATATAAATAGGATTTATGGTTAAAAAAATCATACATATGTTAATAAATAATCTTTTTAATAAATGGATTAAAAAGATAGACACACGCAAGTTCATTTATCTATTTTAAAAGAGTATTTTATTTCATTTCAAGTGTGTGCCTTTCTCAAAGTGTAAAAGATTCAGGTGACCTGAGGAGTTCACGTAATAGTGTAACCAATCAGACACCACCAGGCCGTACGTGCCTGGGTGCTTCCGTTTTTTTTTCTCTCTCTCTGCCGGATCACCTCGAGGCAGCTGTGTGCTAGTGTCCTGCTGCAGGCTATGCCGATTTTTTGTCTGAGAGCCAGATATTCCAAGTCTAAGTCACTTTTATCATCAGAGCAGAGAGCGGAGCTTCCCCTTTTTTTGCCATGGATAGATGAGCAGACTGTGTGTTTGCAACAGAAGCGGAGGAGAACCTGAATCCTGGACTGATGAGAGCCGTGTATTGTGCCTGTGCCTGGAGTTTGTGTATATGTGAACTGAGTCTCTGGCCGGGTTTTTTTATTTTTCTTCCTTTTCATATCCCTTGTATGGATTCCCGTGTTGATCTGCAAGATATCTTCCTCTACTGGGGATTCTTCCCGTGTCTGTAAAGGTAGAACGGGACCTCAGTGGTCGTGGCGAGCCAACCCAAAAGACCGAATGGGATTTATTCAAAGACTGTGATTTATTTATTTATTTTTTTTTGAAAAGGGACTGATTTATTGAGAACTGTGGTTGATATTTCATGTCTGAAGAGCTGAAAAGCTAAAATTGTTTTTTTTTAATTTATTTTCTACAACTCCATTTTCTATTCAGTACAATACAACACATTTAAAAAAACTTACCCTTGATGTGTGCGAGGTTCTTTACTTGGTCACTCAATACATTTTGCTAATGCCCCTTTCTCCTATAGCGACCTGAACTTCTGACTACTGGTCCACAAGATAATTAATACACTGATGAATAAATATCTGTATCTCCCAGTCTTTTACCATTAACAGTTAGAGCTGAGGCAGGTTACATAAAGCTTTCATGAGATTAGAAAAACCCCAAAAACTACTGAACCTCATTTACTTTAATTAAAGGCATCATTTGAATGGAACCACAAGCCAAAATCCTTTAAGCTTAATTTTGTGTTACTATGGAGAGCACTTTTTCAGTTTATTTACACAGACAAGTCTAACTTGCATTATTTTTATTGTCATTGAGGAATGTATTTTTTCAGTTAGTAATTCTGATGCATGTATTTCCATCAGTTCAAGGAGCCTTTATTTTTTTTATATCAGTAAGTAATACACCTTATTTAAGTTGATGTGAGATATCAAATAGGTTTGTTTGATAGCTTTACGAAAATGTTTGAGAGGCTTGACAATAGTTTTTCATTGGAAAACATAAATATCTGTTCATTTTAAGAGTCAAGACTGCTTTTGGTTTTGTTCATATTAATGATGTAATGATCTTAGGTATATGTGTGTGTGTTATTGGTTGTCGGTATCGGTTTTAAAAAACAGTTATCGTGCATCCCTAATCTCAAAGAGGTGGTTGGACAGTTTTGGGGAAATGCCTGGATGGAGCTTCAGCGGCGTGTCCTGAGGTTATCTTTACCTGACAAACCTGACACCGATCTTAGATTTTTTTTCTCACTGCAGGAAGGTGAATAATTGCATCTTGCATGATATAAAGTACAACCCCAAATTAAAAAAATAGTAATGCAATGATTTGCAAATATCTCAAAGCTGTAAGAGTAAGTTTTACCAAAGGGAAACACCTTGAGGAGCATCTTATGACTTATTAAGTTCACATGCAGGAGGCCAGTGACACCGTTGGGTATAGAAAGAGCATCTTAAGAGAGGCGGAGTCAGAGACTACAAACTGAAACAGCTTCAAAATGATGTTCCTTGAAGAAAAATCTCAAAGACCGAATGTTTCATCATCTACATTACATAATATTAAAAGAATCCGAGAATCTGGAGAAATCTCTGTGCGCGGGGGACAAGGCCAACGATCAATATTCTTTTACGCCCTCAGACAGCGATGCATAACAAACATAATTCTGTAATGGAAAGCATTGCGTTGGCTCAGAAACATAGTAGAACAGAGTTTACCATGCCATCCAGATCCAGGTTGGAGCTGTATCACGCAGAGACGAAGCCAACATGACTCAGAAACGCTGCTGTTTTCTCCGGGCCAAAGCTCATTTAAAATGGGCTCAGCGGTCGGAGGAATTCAAACCTGAGATTCTTATCAGAGGCCATGCTGTGTCCTCTGGACTGAAGAGGAGAGAAACCATCTGGCTTGTTGTCGGTGCTCAGTTCCAAAGCCTGCATCTCTGATGGTATGGGAGTACATTAGCGCCTCTGGAAAGGAAACGATGCTAAAAGGAGTATACAGGATTTTAGGGATGCACGAGGACTGTTTTTTAAAACCGATACCGATAACTGATAACACACACATATACCTAAGATCATTACATCAATACTATGAACAAAATCAAAAATAGTTTGGACTCTTTAAATGAACAGATATTTATTTTTTCCATTGAAAAACTATTGGCAAGCCTCTCAAACATTTTCTTAAAGCTATCAAACAAACCTCTTTGATATCTCACATCAACTTAAATAAGGTTCATTACTGACTGATATAAAAAAATAAAGGCTCCTTGAACTGATGGAAATACATGCATCAAAATTACTAACTGAAAAAGATAAACATTTAAAGGATTTTGGCTTTTGGTTCCATTTAAATTAATACCTTTAATTAAAGTAAATGAGGTTCAGTAGTTTTTATTTTTTTACATAGAAGCTTTAGATGAGAGGAATGAGGGGAGGGGAGACTGCTGCTGGCTTGCGCACGTTAGTATTAGCTTCCGCTAGCTCACGTTAGCGCGATTTCAAAACTCCATGGAAGCGATTGTTATGTTGTAGGTGGCTGATCAGGTTTTACGTATTAAAGCTTGTGCTTCCCTCCTCGTAGAATTCACTCTGAGGATTCGTCACAAATAACCACCAAACTATCTTCTTCTGAAACTTTAACGAAGTTCCACGCCGCCATGTTTGTTGTGATCAGTACGCTGTGCTGCAGGCTGCATTCAAGGTGTAACGTAAATTCTGACGTTCCCTCGTTTGCTAGTCGTTCTTTCAGCCTTTTCTTTTTTTTTCTTTTTTTATGTGTAACATGTGGGAGAATACTGCGAATATCAATTCAAGTTAGCAACTACCAAAATTAAGGCCGACTTAACGAGTTGTTTTCTGGCATGAGGGGGTATTCTTGATTTTCCTTATTGAGTAATCGTTTTTCTGATTATGCCGGCGTTACGTGAACATAACATTCACTGCCGCTCATTCAAGGCTCAGAGGGAGCAAGGCACTGCCGTGTTGACAAAAATATATATGTTATCGAGGCTATTCGTCGTGATATCGGAGTTATCGGGATGACATCATCATTTCCTGTTATCGGCCCGATAGTTATCGTGCACCTCTACAGTTTTTAGAGCAAGATATGCCTTTTTTCATCGTCTCTCAGCAAGATGATGCTAAACCACACAGTGCGTCCGTTACAAAAGCATGGTTTTGTAGCAGAAGGGTCCAGGTGCCACACAGAGGTCAACATCACTCTGCGTCAGCTTTTTTGAGACATGTTACTGCCATCAAATTTAAAATGACCTTATTTTAATCTTAAAATGGCACATTTCCAGAGTTTAAATGCTTGCTGTGTTACATTAGGGTCATATAAAGTCCTAGTCGGGTGCAGAATAGGCGACCGGGACAAAGACAGATGTGCACATAGAGTAGCCAGAGGCAGGAAAAGAGGACGCAGCCCAATGTCACCCAACTGCTGTTCTGCAAACAGCCGGTCAGCGGCAGGCGGAACATCCAGGGTTTAATAATAGAGGCATCTTAAAATGCCTGGAGTTCAAATATAGCCTCCAGCCTGAACAGACGCTCGTGGTTTCTTCCTGTTTCCTGACCTCGGCGTTGGCGTGTTTCCTGTTCAATCTTTGCAGTGTGATCACTACAGGAGGGGGATCATCTCAGGCTCGTCTTGTAAAGCGCTGTGCGAACAGAGAACTCTGACGCTCCACAGCTGCATGTCCACCTCCTCCACGCATCAGGTAAAACAAGCATTTACACCGGTAAATTTAGAATATACACATTTAACCGTAGAGCTAAAACTCTGACAGCTCAACATGGTGTAATCTTGATATGCAGTGGCAAGAAACAAAACGCAATTACTTTGTATGCATTAATCTGACTTAAAATACAACAATGAAGATGATTTTCATCTAAATAACAGACAAACACAACATGCTTGAGCTGACAACACACACAAAAATATCTATAATTTATTGTGTCTTTGTTGAATAGACCCATTTAACATTCGCAGTGGTGGAGGAAAAAGATGTCAGCAAATTGTCAGGAAGACGAATGGGATGCAGGAAAGAATTAGAGGTTGAAGAATGAGGAATTAGCTGTGATAAAACTGCAGAAATGCAAAACTGGAAAGACTTTCAAGCCATTGAAAAAGAGACGCGCAAAAAAACGATGGATGCAAAACTTTAACAAGAACACACGAATGGAAATAGATTCAACTTAAAGGAAAAACAACAACAAATTAATGTAAAAGCACTGCAGATGGAGACAGACAGCAGTTATATAATTATATAAAATCATTCAAAAGTGAACAAAATTATATAATTATAAAAACAATCTGAAGTCATGCACGTAAAAAGTTTCTCTTGTGTTGTTTTTTAATTAATTTTTTGTTTTTGTCAAAACATAATAAAACCATCAGATCAGGTGATTCTTAGTTTTGTGGCAAATACAGCTTCAAAATGATCAACAGGATCATTTTTTTCCTCCGTACTAGTGCTGGGCGATATGGAAAAAATCATATATCATGATATGGACTATTTTATATCACGATAACGATATATATCACGATATACCATAATAACGTATGTTTTCAGTTATTCTCTGAAAAGTTTGACAAAAATTTCATTGCTTACTTTTCAACTTTATTTTGAAAGGACATTTAGCTGAATTGTCACAAACATACATTTTAGTGCAGCAAAAACAGGTAGGTACAGAGGTACAGTAGCTTTCACATTTTTTTTTAAAGTGCACAACAGTTTCTGAGAGGAAAAACACATTTTTGCACTGAAGTTCAGCTATAAAAAATAAACACAAATTATTTTTCATTTTTCTGAAATCTGTAACCTTGTAGTGCAAAGTTTGCAAACCAAATATAAAGTGTCTAAAGTAAACATCAGGGTTAAAGAGAACTCTGTTTAAGGCATTAACCACGAATAAAAGTGCAAACATAAAAGGCTACTTTGAAGAAGTAGATATGATTCTATCAAATTTATCATTGCATGTTTTTTAATTACATATTTGCTGTAATAATTGATAAAATTAGGTTAGAAACGATAGAAGAGAAATGGCACGATACACACTTTTATATTGTCCCCACGATATATATCGTCATATTGCCCAGCACTACTCCGTACCATTATTTAGCAAAAATGAAGTAAAAAAGGAGGCGATGCTAAGTGTCCCTCATGATATTGTAACCTGTAACATCTAGACGTCTTTCATTTCCTGTACGGCTTCATCAGCCTCTCAGTTCTTCTTGATGACGTGATCGTGTGGAGATCGCAATAAAAAACAGACATTTTGGCAGTTTGGAGTTAGTGTTAACACAATGCCAAGAGGGAAAGACACAAGCAATGGCTTTAATGAGGCAACTGTTGCTGCACACCGACCTGGAAAGAGAAATACTGCCTTAGTTTGCTCAGATTTGGGGAATTAGCTCTGTTGGGACGGGAAGGTGAGGTCTGTTAATGTCCCGCCAGGAGACACCAGGAAAATAGTGTCCACCGGGTGGCAGCACCGGTTGAAACCGGTCCCTACAGCTACATTTGGAGCTTTTGCGTGTCGCGTAAACTTTTGGTTTTGAAGCTCAGGAGAAATGTTCCCATCAGTTTGTCAGGGAGCGGATCAACACCGACTGTGAGACGAGTGGTGATCCTGTCTGCTTCTACTGGAATAACTGGAGGAAGACATAGCAGAGACAGGCGTTAATCTGCAAAACCCCAGATGGGTTTGAGTTCTGCCCCTTGACACGTCACATTCCCCGATAGTTAGCTTGACTCTGTTGGTCCGAGGTCTGGACCATTCCAAGATTTTGATTGTTTTTAATTTTTCAGCCACTTTGATATTGATTTGTTGGTGCGCTACAAACCATTGTCTCGTTGCACGACCCGGTTTCAACCAAGCCTCAGCTGTCGGGCAGATGGACTCACATTTGACGATGATTCCAAACTGCTCTGGTCTGATGTCTGAAGAGCGACTCTAAATCATCACCCCTCCACCCCCGTGCTTGACCTTGGGTACATCATGTTTCTGATGAAATACTGTGTTTGTTTTTTTTTCCAAACATGGTGCTGGGCAAATAATCTGTGCTTGTTCAGTCTTCTAATTGTTTTGGTGTGTACTTCAACATCTAACATACCCAGTGAGGTCTGAATGAGGTTTGTATGACGTGAGATTTAGCTCTTAGGCTTTTTTTTATTGTATTTCCTTAGCATTGCATGGTTTGACTTTGAGGTAAGTTTGTTAGGACGTCCACTTCTGGCCAGATCGGGAACTACCTTGAAACTTTGCACTTGTGAATAATTGTTCCCACAGTCAAATGTTGAACTCCACGTTGTTTGATAATGCTTTTATCACCCTTTTCAGGTCGGTGTGCAGCGACAGTTGCCTTATTAAAGCCACTGCTTATGTCTTTCCCTCTTGGCATTGTGTTAACACTGACTCCAAACTGCCAAAATGTCTGTTTTTTATTGCGATCTCCACATGATCACGTCATCAAAGGCTGATGTTTAATAGCTCCCGGCTGCAATTTATCCTCTTAAATTCTGTTGCCCACATGATGCCTTTTTTTTTTTAAATAGATAATGGTACAGTGAAACAATTTATATGTTGTTCTTTGAGGTTGTATTTGCCATTTGATTTTTTTTTATTTTTTTATTTTTGTACCAAAAATAAACAGGGTTAAAAGAGGGCACACTAACTATCACATCCATGAAAAATAATACAAGAAGAAATCAGGTGACACAGAAAAATGTTTAATATCAGATGTGAGAGTCAGGATTGGTTGAAACACTTTAATGCCATTTGAGCAAAACAGATGATGAACTTAGCTTGTGTTGAGTTATTTTAAGAAATAAAAACCCTCAAAAAGAGAGCCTCGATCGTCATCCGCCGCTCCCTCGGTTCTTACGGCAGCTGTGCTTTTGTCCCCGCAGGTGTACGTCGGGTTCTGGAAGGAGAGGCCTGTGGTGATCAAATGTGGCGTCGGGGATCCGGTGAACACAGATGGAGCTCCAGACTCTGTGCTGCGACAGGAGATGAGTCTGTTTGACAAACCCACTCGTGGAACCTCGATGGATGAATTTAAGGAGATGCTCCACAGCTTCCTCAAGGTTCTTCTGCAGTTTTAAAAATCAAGACACTTGAGGTCAAAATTATTACCCACAGTAGCAAGTAAAACCTTTAACTTTTCCACTGAAACTGAATTATTATTATTATTTTGGTTCCATAAGAACCAAAAAAAAAATTAAGTTAAATTAAGATATTGAACTAATGTGTTCCTGCTAGATAGGACTAAACAGGTATGGATAATGGATGGATGAACTACTGTGTTTGATTAAAACAAGAAAAAACACAATTATACAAACAATTATCAGTTATGTGCAGTCTGTGACAGTCTTTTATGGTATTTCCTAAGGAATTCTTAGATGGAAAACTGTTCTAGCTGATCCAAATTTTGATGTCCGTCAAAAAAGCTTTTGGACCCATTTAGATGTTTTGGGTCGTTTCTTGTTGGATTCCTGGAGTTGGATTACTTTTTCTTTTTTTTCTCTTCAGAATATTAACAAAATCTTCTTTTTTTAATGATTTCATGCACAGGTTCCCTGTGCCTGCAGTAAAACAGCCCCACAGCATATACTACTACCGCCATGTTTCAGAATGGGAACTGTGTTTTTGGCTTGAAGGCCTCTCCCTCCCTTTGCTGAACAAAAGCAGCACCCAGACTTCTCATCAGACCAAAACGTGCACTTCAAAAACTCATCCCCATGTTTCAGATGTTCAGCCTAATAATAATTTTGACCTTAACTGTAATAACGTTAACGCTAAGCAATTTTATCGGTTGTGCGATATATATCGATATTTTATAGAGTATCGAGTATCGATTTTTCAACCGCGGGTATCGATATTCTAAGCTTCTTCCAAAACCCCCGTGTCCCACCTTTAAAAGCTTGCAAGCAACAATTTGCACTGTTTAAATAAATGAAACTATTTTTCTCAACAAATCTTTTATTCATTTTGTCCAGCATTTGCAAGCTGCCTGTCAGCCATATAATGTGTAATTGATGCTTTCAGTTCAATTAATTCAAACAAAGTCAAAATTCGGAAACTTTCGGAAAATTATGTAAATGTATTGTAAGATGAATATAGATATATATCGTATCGTGTATCGTATCGTATCACGACATTAGTGTATCGCTACAGCCCTAAATAATGTATTAAATTCATCTTTGATAATGAAACAAAAATTTGAAAAAAAGCAGTCGTAACTGTCTCCTTCTGCAGGTTAACCTCGGCGAGCAGCCATCTTTGAACACCTTGGTGGACAGAGTTATTACTCTGGCTGACATCAACCAGGACGGCAAAGTGTCTCTCGCCGAAGCCAAGTCCATCTGGGCCCTTCTCCACATCAACGAGTTCCTCCTGATGGTGGCGCTGCAGGAGAAGGAGCACACCCCCAAGCTGCTGGGCTTCTGCGGAGACCTGTACGTGACCGAGCTGGTGGGACACAGCTCCCTCTACAGGCTGGAGGTGCCTCATTACCTGAGGGCCGTCGTGCCGGAGGCCCTGAGCTCCAGCCTCAACCACTGGCTGGCTCCGTCCTGGCCCCGCAGGGCCCGCATCACCATCGGCCTGCTGGAGTTCGTGGAGGAGGTCTTCCACGGCTCCTACGGGAGCTTCCTCATCTGCGACGCCAGCCCCTACCACGTGGGCTACAACGCCAAGTACGACTGCAAAATGGCCAACCTGCGCAGCGTGGCGTCCGAGGCCGCCGTGCGGGCGTTCCTGAAGGGGCGGCGGTGCGAGACCAACGCGGACTGCACCTACGGCCGGGACTGCACGGCCACCTGCGACCGGCTGGTGAAGCAGTGCAACACCGAGGTGGTGCAGCCCAATCTGGCCAAGGTGTGCGTCCTCCTGCAGGATTTCCTGCTCTTCGGGGCGCCGTCGGACCTGCGCGGCGACCTGGAGAAGCAGCTGCGCACCTGCGTGACGCTCAGCGGTTTGGCGAGCCAGATGGAGGTCCACCACTCGCTGGTTCTCAACAACCTAAAGACGCTGCTCTGGAAGAAAATCTCCAACACGCAGTACTCCTGAGAACAGGCTGATGTAGCTAGCCTCCCCGCGTTATGAGTCGATTACAGTCATGTGCAAAAGTTAGCTCTAATCATCCAGTTGCAAAACCAACCTCATTGTGCCATTATTGATTAAACAAAAATGAATCCAAGATGAAAAAAAAAATGATGTGGGCAACTCTAAGTACCCCCTCGCTGCTGCCGTAGGATTTAAGAAGGTAAGTTGCATCAGCAAGTTCATCATCAGCAGATGTACAGAAGCTTTATAATCAGAGGTGTTTGGGCAGTTTTCTGGTCTTGAGCGTCCAGGAGTGTGTTGACACAATGCCAAGAGGGAAAGACATCAGCCATGGTCTTGGATAAGTGATGTTTTCCAAGTGGAGAGAGTTTTAAAACCAGTTCAAAACAGTGTTCTGCAACGAGATGGATTGTTCACGAGTGGAAGGGAAAGTCTCGGCTAATTTATCCCAAGATCAGACTGTGCGACGCTCGGAAAAATACTTAAAAGAGTATTTCTCACATCTCAGATCCGACGGGCTTCGCTGCGCCTTTTTAATGGTGCTTGTTTAAAGTCCATGACAGCACAATTAGAAGAAGACTTATTAAGAAGGTTCTGCTTGGAAGCGCTGCAGGAGAAAGCCTCCACTGACCTAAAAAAAACAACATGGAAGCACAACGGAGGTTCACAGAACTGCATCCGAACAAACCACAAGACTTCTGGAACGATGTGCTGTGGACAAATGAGACCGAAGTGGAGTTGTTTGACTGACAGGCACCGTGGAGACACTAAAGGCCCGATCTTACGCCAAACCTCCTGAAGCCGTTATCAAGGGATAGCGGGTAGCGGGAGGGGCGTTCCCCCGCAAAAAAACGCAATCTTTCACCTTGCTAACCCCGCTACCCACCTGCTACATTATGCATAGGAGTGGTTAGGGCGTTCCACCTGTTTAACCAATCAGTGTGTCAGTAGCCATTAGCCAGTAGCCATAATATCAGGAAAAATGAGTGAAGTCCATCTACATCTAGTCATGGTCGAATCCATATGATCATGAGGAGCCTAAGGGCCCGATCTTCTGCCAGATCTGCTAAAGCCGCTATTAAGGGATAGCGGGTAGCGGGAGAGGCGTTCCCCTGCAAAGAACGCAATCTTCCACCTTGCTAAACCCGCTACCCACCTGCGCTACCCGCTACATTATGCATAGGAGTGGTTAGGGCGTTCCACCTGTTTAACCAATCAGTGCGTCAGTAGCCATTACCTTTAAGAGCAGGTTATCCGCAATACTAAACCCGCGATCGCCGAGTTTGTGGAAAGCGCAAAAGACACGCCCATTGCCACACCTACAATGTGAGTAAGGGAGTCGGCATAATGGGTAGCGGCTTTAGGGAAGCGTAAGATTGCTAATGCAATCTTTCGCTACCCGCTAGCCGCTACCTGCGGGTAGAGGCTAGCCGCTACCTGCGGGTAGCAGCTAGTGGAAGGTGTTTGTGAACTTATCTGTCCACCAGAGTATTCTAGACTCCAGTATGACGGCGTCCGTACGACAGCTAAAACTTGGGTGAAACTGAGTCATGCTAAAGCACAATGATCCGAAGCTCAACCACAAATCTGCATCAGATCGGCTGAGAAATAAAAGAATTAAAGTTTTGGAACGGCCGAGTCAAAGTCCAGACGTCAACCGAGTAGAAATGCTGCGGTGCTTCAGCGAAATCAGCCCAAAAACCTCCGTCAGATGAAGTAATGTTGTAAAGAAGAACGGACCAGGATTCCTCCACAACAACGTGACTGATAAACTCTTACAAAGACTGTAAGTTATTGCTGCTAACCACAGACCTACAAACTATTGAATACTTTATATTGCCCATATTATTATTTTTTTCGGTTCATTTTTGTTAAATAAATAATGACACAGTGAAAAGAGCTTTGTGGTGTCGTTCATCTGAGGTTTTACTTCATTATTAGATCCGATACCATCCCTCAGAAAACAGGAAAACCAGGATTGAAAGAGTGATCCTAACTCTTGTGCACGACTGTAACACATGAAAATGAGCCGTTTTGATGAAGCTTTGCCAAATGTTGCCAGAGGACTGCGGTTATTCATGCAGTTTTTCCCCGAAACTGACTGGAAATAATAAGAAACTGTGAACTATTGATTATACGATATGAAGCAGATGAAGCAGGCTTCAAACCTCATCTAATCCCTGTCAAGCTTCTTTTTTTTTTCCTATGTGTTATTTCGAGATGAACATTCTGTTTGCACACGATATTCTCAGGACACTGCCTGTAACTTTATTAGTGAACCTCTGTATGTAAATTAGTTTTTAAAATAAAGCAGCCAACATATTGGATTATTTGATGTTTATCTGCATTATTGTGATGGAGTCTGTCAGTGTGCACAGTTCGGTTCGGATATTTGATTCACAAAACGCTGTGATAAAAATGGACCCATCACAACACACACTGAGGCCACTCATTATTTTTGTAGATGTGGACATGGATGAGGGATTTATCGATGATGTCACACCCACAGACTGTTAAAAAAACTGGATGTGAACCCGTGCAGCCGCCTAATATTACCTTAGATTCTCTGATTCATTGTGTCGTTTTTCAGATGACGCTTCAATAGTGACGTCTGTAACGTGGACAGAGCTGCTGCCAACTGTCTCTGATGCACATGCTCACGTGCACTACTCTGATCTGTCTTTACTTAAAAGGTTAGAGATTTTCTTGAGCATTAACATAAAATGCCAATGCCGTTGGAGGCCAAAATCTACCTCGGCGGTAAATGAATGTTCATTTAATTTGTCATTAGTTGTTAACTGAGAGACTTAAAAACAACTAATTTCAGAGGGTTTTTTTTGTAACTTTCTTTTTACATTCTCAATATACTTTTCTACATTTCTGGCCAACAAAACATTCAGAAAATTATTATTTTTATTAGTATTGTTGATTTGTTAGGGACAACTACATACTATATTGCCTTTTACAATACAAAGTAGATGCCATGCATATCGTTCTTACAGCTTTTGCAACCTGTAATGGCAACCTGGCCCCACATTGGGCGCCAGTTTGTTGTCTCTAGTTGGGCTTCCTATGGTGAGACAGTAAAGCTGTTTACCATTCATTCTCGCAACGCCTCAAAGGCATTCTGTTCATCAAGGATGAACAACAATTAGGCTTTTTCAGTTGTTATTTTGTCCCATTCTTCCTGAAAACACATCTGTCATCCTTGTTACGCTGTTCATTTCCAAATGATCCATTAATTCTCTGTTGGGGCCAGTCCAGTAACTTCAGCCTCTACTTCCTCACCCATGCCTTTGAAACGCCTTTAAAACAATGTTTTGCATTTTGTTATTCAAAAAAGAAACTTATATATCCCTGGAAATATTAAGCCATCTATGAGAAGATGTCTTCTTGAAGGCAGCAGATGTTTCTCTAAAATCTCAATCCGCTTTACTGCATTAAAGCTTAAACTGTCTTTTCTAACAGCACTGATGCAACCCTATGCCATCACAGAGAACTGGGTTTTGGAGCTGTTAATAACAGGCTGGGTGGTCTTTTTCATCTTCAGTCTGGAGCGCACAGCACTATTTCTTCCGAGAAAGAAAATCTGAAACACTGATTTGTATATAGATAGTATTCGCATGACGTCACAACAAGCCCTTGCCATTGTGTAGGTCAGGCGATCCTTTCATAAACACTATGCAGCTGTGTAGCAATCATGTTACTTACATTCTGCACTAAACTGAGCTTTCTGAGGCTGAAATCACCATTAAAGTTGCTAAACTGCTAAAAATTTTGGATCTCAATTTAACGTTTCTCAAAGCAAATTAGATTACCATAGATGGACTTCACAATCTCACCTAAGCTTAGCCTAGCCTAGCCTACCCTTTGTTTCATTAATACTCAGAACTAATCAGTTTATTTTATTAATAAAACAGGTTGCCAACATTTGAAAGTAAAGAGATCCTATTCAGATACCTAAAGATATTGGCCCCTAACACTAGCCACTACCCGCAAATTTGCTATAGTTTTATCTTTCTGTCTTGCTTCATGGTTTGGAAATGTGTCCTTTAAAAACAAAAACTGTTTAAACCAAATTGTGAAATGGTTGAGCAAGCTGATTGGTGAGTCTCAGCTTTATCCAGAATCCCTGTATACTAAACAGTTACAGAAGATAGCTGGCTCTATTTTAAAAGACCACTCCCACCCTCTTAAAGGTGAGTTTCAGCTGCTCCCATCAGGTCGGAGGTTCATGGTACCTGCTTGCAAAGCCAAACGCTACAAAAACAGCTTTGTACCAGCAGCCATCAGTGCTATTACAAATGAGAGAAAATGCAACATAACTTTGTATTTATGTTTTGTATTGTTTCCTTTATCTTGTTTTTATGAAAGGCACATTTTTTTATCCTTTGGTTTTGTTTTGAATATTTTAGTGTTTTTTACCTACTGATGTTTTAATTTATCTTGCTTTTTATCTTGGGGCAGTCCTTTTTGTTCTTTTAGCCAAAGCACTGTCGTCACTTTATCTTGTCCTGTGTTGTTGAGTGTATGGTTTTGGATCGTATGAATAATACGAGATGAATCACTCACTGTAAACCAAATTTACCCAAGGGCACAATAAATAAAAAATCTAATCTAATCTAATCTAATCCGATAACCGCTAATGCAATCTTCCGCTCACTAAAGCTGCTACCCATTATGCCGACTCCCTTACTCACTTTGTAGGTGTGGCAGTGGGCGTGTCTTTTGCCCTTTCCGCAAACTCGGTATCTTGCAATCGCGAGTTTAAGGTAGCTGGTAGCGGGTGGTCAGGATACCCGCAACCCGCATGTCGGCGCGTACAAGAGCGTGTCCAAATGGCATCAATGTGCGTCCACCTGGTCACATGTGGACGTGCACAAACAGCTCTAGCCCTCAAATTAACTCTTGTATAAAAAGCATTTTTTCGGGCACTTTCGCCCGTAGACGGCTGGGATAGGCTCCAGCAGATCCCCGTGACCCTTCAAGGATAAAACGGGTATAGAAAATGGATGGATGGATGGATAAAAAGCGTGATCTGGCCTCAGTTGAACCCCTGAGAAAATGGCAGAGATCGTCTTAAACGGCTTGCTCGCCAGTTAAACCATAGACGACCAGAGCGTGTTTACTGGGAGGACACCGACTATCTGGGACTTTCAGGTAGCCGATTGGAATTGTCTTTGTAAAAATATTTATATGTATATATCAGTGCAGAGGAGGAGGAGGAAGGAAGAGGTGGAAGCTCTACAGCAGAGTCCCAGATAAGCTGCACACGACAGCTGGATGAAAAGACGCTCCATAGCGGTTAGCGCAACCTGCTCTTAAAGGCAATGGCTACTGACGCACTGATTGGTTTAACAGGTGGAACGCCCTAACCACTCCTATGCATAATGTAGCGGGTAGCGCAGGTGGGATAGCGGGTTTAGGAAGGTGGAAGATTGCATTCTTTGCGGGGGAACGCTACCTGCTATCCCTTAATAGTGGCTTTAGCAGAACTGGTGGAAGATCGGGCCCTTAGGCTCCTCATGATCATATAGATACAACCATGACTAGATGGACTTCACTCATTTCTCCTGATATTATGGATGATAGTGACTCCAGACTCATTGAAACATGTAGTAGTCCTAGTCTAAATGTATTGATGAAACATTTTTGGAGAGAGTTTAGGAACGATCAGCATGCTCTGATCATTTAATGAATTTCAACAAATCTTTCCTGGAGCCATGACTGTCCCATCGACCAAATGAAGCCCAGATCCTCCACCGAGCTGCACACAAACCAATCAGCCTCCAGAGACTTGTAGGTCTTCAGCTCCTCCAAAGTTTAGGCACTTTTGTGATGAAAAATATAATTGCAGCTGTCGGAGTATGACACGTGTAAGTCCTCAGATCAGATGTATGATCCTTTTTATCCGTTTTTACTCATAGATTCCACCGTTGCCGCCATTTTCTCATAAAACAAGATCAAGATTGGACATTGATCATTTCCACGTACTTCAGGTTTTTTCCTTTTGTCTTCTGAAACAGTTTGAGTGTTGTTCTCAGATGATTTACGTCTATTTCTGAGACTAACGTTAGTAACTTGTGAACACACAGCTGCTCTAGAATGACTGAGGAAGCAGTGCCGTACTTGGAAGCTGGACCAACAAACTGGCATCACTGGGTCAAAATACCTGGGTGTGTGATGTCAGTGAATACTATCTATCTAGTCTATTTCCACTGTATGAAGGGTCATTCCAGATGCCTTTGAGCCCAGAGATGAAGATGTTGCCTCTGAAGAAGGCTATGATTAAATTTCAAGTGCCATTTGTGAATGTAGGTCTGTGTTGTAATGCCCGACAAAGCTTTCCCACATGAACCCATTTCCACTGTGGTTTTATATATCAGCTACTGGGGAATTTTTAAACACAGCTGCATTTAAGGACATGCATGCTCATTGGAAACTTTGATGTGAAGAATGCAAGCTGACACAAAAGCCTAGTGTTTCCCGAGTCTGATGCAGGCTCAGAATCTGGGCCGGGAACATTAAATCACGGAGATGAAGACAACAGAACCACCAAAGGCAGAAACAGCCGACCGACAGCTTTTGATGATTTACTTCAGCTTGCTGCTTATTCTGCTTCTCCACCCTCAGTGAAAATATTTACAGTGGCTGTGCATCATTAATTATTGGTAAATACATTAAAAAAATGTATTGGGAGCCAAATCATTGAAATGTGCATTATGGTCAGACATTTCAATTTGTTGAGTTACACAAGAATCACCCTAATATCACAAAATCATGGTTGGAATTTGCCGCTCTGCTTTCACAATTATATCCTATGCACTGTGCTAAAGTTACAATTTTATTTGTGTAGTGTGAATTACAATGCAATTTGTCTCTAGGCACTTTACAGAGACGCAGAGCATGACCCCCGAGCAAATATCATCAACTAAAATTATATTATTAAATCCTAATCAAAGAAAAATGGCAAGTAAATAAAAACTCTCCTAGTAGGAGAAAAAAACATTTAAGTGAAATAGTGGCAAGGAAAAACTCCACAAATATGTTATTAGTAATTATTCATTGGTAATTCCATGTACTTCTATTCAGACTGGTACATCGTTAATATATGCACTACAGAGATGACTATATAAACAGATGTGGGCAGCAACACTGAGGTGGTCAGAGGGTCAGACCGCAGGTCAGCATGTTAGTAGAGGAAGAAAAGACAGATTGAGATTAGTGCACAAAGTGAGAATTTTATTTTCCCTGGTCATGATATGTACAGTCAGTCGAGCTTGAATTTACAAGGCTTCAAATTATTACTGAACAAACAATAACTCAAACAATGAATTATGAAAAAAAGAGCTGCAGCATCTTAAACCAGCCGCAATGAAGATTTGAGAGATGAACAGTACCACACTGCTTCAGTTTCAGGTTCAAAGTTTGTCTTTTATGTATTATGATTGTCTCTCTCAACTCACCATATTTAATGGGAAGGCCGAGCCTGCACATGTTGCTGCAGCCGTTCAAAATCAGGTGCTGTAGTGGACAGAGCGCATCTCATCTCTGACGTAACATCCAGTCAAGAACGATACTTTGACTTCATGCACACAAGGACACTAAATCCAGCTTCACACAAATATGTGCTTCCAAAAGGAAGCAACCGTTTTAAAGCACACAGTGAGATCTCTGGGTACTCATCTCTTGCTCCAAACCAGAATTCCTCCACTGCCATTAGCGAATGCAATCCCTGATGCGTTTTGTCATATGAAAGTTCAATCAGCTGTTTGCGCCGGCATCCCAGTGGAACGGGTCCCTCACCCAGTCAAACTTTGACATGTCCATGTAAGGAAATAAGTGGCAAAGTGCTCTTCTAGGCGTTTCAGGTGGGCACACATCTCCTTTGTGGAGCACTTGTCGATGCTGTTGTCCGTTAAAAACTGGTTCAGCTGGGGGAACTGGGTGGAGTTTGCCTTTGAAAGGCTTTCTCTCCAGTACCTGAGCTTCCCCCTGAATCCAGCAATACGATCACTCATCTGCATTATATTCTTGTTCTTCCCCTGCATGCTAGTGTTAAGTTCATTTAGTTTTCCAAAGATGTCCGTTACATATGCAAGGAGGCACATTTTTTCCTGATCACACAGAAAGTTGACAAAATCAGTATTTTTCACATCCATGGAAAACGCCAACAGTTCATTTCTCAGCTTGAAAAACCGCTCCAACACATTACCTCTCGACAACCACCGTGCCTCTGTGTGAAACAGTAAATGTTCATATTCAGAGCCCATGCTGGCGCGTAGTTTGGCAAACAGACGTGCACGCAGAGGATGTGGCTTGATGTAGTTCACCATGGTTACGACCTGCTGCAGTATGTCTGCGATGGGCTCACTCAGTTCCTTAGATACCAGCTGCTCACGGTGAATCATGCAGTGATTCCATATTGCAGATGTGGCCCGCTGCAGGATCAGTGTCCGCAGACCAGCTCGCCGTCCCGCCATAGACGGAGCCCCGTCTGTGCAAAACCCCACCATAGGCTCCCAGGGAATGTTGTTTTTCTCCATATAATTGTGAAGGACATCATACATTGCTTTTGCAGTCTC
Source organism: Hirundichthys speculiger (assembly GCA_018398805.1). Lineage (NCBI taxonomy): Eukaryota > Metazoa > Chordata > Actinopteri > Beloniformes > Exocoetidae > Hirundichthys > Hirundichthys speculiger. The sequence goes on from JAGFBZ010000724.1 coordinate 150,883, forward strand.
ATGTTCAGGAAGAGGGAGACGGTACAAAATATCCTCGTGAATCGCATTCGCCTGCATGTAACGAACAAATGTCAAAGCATGGGCATTTTTTCCTTCTGTGCTAACATCCATTTGTAGAGCATAAGCGGGGGAATTTCGCAGTCTTTCTGTTAGCGTTCTCTCTTAGTCATCAGCGATTGCATCGATCCTCCTTTTCACTGTTATCAGACAGTGGTATTGTCTTCAGTTTTTGAGCTTCTCCCTCCCCACACATCGTTTTTACCATTTCGATGGCAGCTGGCAGTATTAATGTCTCAGCAATGGTATGTGGCTTCATAGCCTTTGCTACGAGATAGCTCACCTCAAAAGATGCTTTCAGCGCCCGTTCACTGACCGTCACAGCCTTTTTGAAGTGCACTCGCTGCTTATTCAGCTCGGCATATTTCTTTTCGAAAAAAGATCTTGGTTTGCTGACATGTTCTCTGTGTGTTGTCTCAAAATGTATTTTGAGCTTGTTGGGTTTCATACTCTCGGCAGACAGTACGTTACCACATAGCAGACATTTCGGGTTTTCCTCATTGCTTTCAATGATGTTGGTAAATCCATACTTAAGGAAACTTTCGTCGTATTTTCTCTGCCTTTTTGGTGTCTGTTTCTCCGTTTCTCTTGGAGATGTCCAAGCAGGGCCAGGCGGGCTAAGAAATCTTTTCATTTTCTTTTTTTCTTTGCAATTTTCTTTCGGTCCAATTTTCTGAATGCAAGTTTGTGTCTGGGCGGGTTGAAGCGTGGGAACGCAGTCGCATTGGTCCCTTGTTGCAGATCGGGTCAATCAAGATATGCCAGCTCAGATATATCTTGCATTTTATTTTAACTTGATTTTTATTAGGGAAAATGAAGGTGTAGAATAACTGTTTTGAACGCTGTGTGGAGTTTTTAATTATAGTTATATATATATATATATATAAAATCATTAAAAAATATTTTTCATTGTTTTTTTTTTTTTTTTAATAAATCACTACAAATTTCAGGCAACCCCATTTGAATTCCAGGCGACCCCACGTGGGGTCGGGACCCCAAGGTTGAAAAACACTGTGGTAGCTGGTTCCATAGTAAAGGTGTCTGATGGCAGAAGGCCCATCCTCGAAATCTACTTTTGGATCTTCTAGGAACTATAAGTAATCCTGCACTCTGAGAACAGAGAGCTCTATTAGGAGCATCAGAAGTTATCAGGTCACGTAAATAACGAGGAGCTTGGCCTGTTGAGGGCCTTATATGTGAGTAGCAGAATTTTTAATTTGATTTCGAAATTTTTTGGGAAGCCAATGGAGGGAGGCTAACACTGGAGAGACGTGATCTCTCATGTTGATTCCTGTCAGCATTCGCACTGCTTCATTTTGGATCAGTTGGAGGCTGTTAAGAAAATTATTTGGGCGTCCTGCTAATAAAAACATTACAATAATCCAGTCTAGCAGTGACAAATACATGGATTAGTTTTCAGCATATTCCTGGGAGAGGATTCTCCTAATCTTAGCGATATTACAGAGGTGGAAAAAGGCTGTCTTACCTGATTAATATGTTGTTTAAACAACATATCCTGATCAAAAATGACTCTGAGGTTTCTCACAGTTGTACTGGAGGCCAACCTAAAATTGGCTATTCGGTGTGTTTGGGACCAAAGATAATAACTGCTGTTTTAACCAAATTTAAAAGGAAAAAGTTAGAGGACGTCCAGGTCTTAATGTCCTGAAGACATGCCTGAAGTTTGGCTAACGGCTCCGTTTCGTCTGTTTTCATGGATAAAGTACAGCTGTGTATCATCAGCATAGCAATGAAAATTCATGCCGTAGCTCTGTATATTTTTCCCAAGTTTTCACAACAAAACATATATAACAAATGTTTAAACTGAGAAATTTTATAATTTTATGCAAAAAATGGCCTCATTTCAAATTTGATTCCTGCTACAGGTTTCTAAATAGTTGGACAGGGGCATGATTATCATGGTGTAGCATCTCTTCTTTTCGAAACAATTTGAAGATGTCTGGGTGTCGAGGTTTTGAGTTCCAGGAGTGTTGGTGTTGGAATTTGGTCCCAATTTTGCATTATATCATTTTCCAACTGCTGAAGAGTTTGTGGCCATCTTTGATGCATTTTTCATTTAACGATGCACCAAATACAGTGATCCCTTATTTTTTAGTGGTTAATGGGGACCGGCGTCCCCCCGCGTAAATCAAAATCCACGATCTGGAGCCGGAGCCCCCCGAGCCTCAATAATGTGTTTAAAATATGTTTAAAAACCCCAAAAAAGTAGCGAGGCACTGCAGCGAAACAAGACAAAGGCTCAACTGTGGTCTTTCTGTTACCTTCACAGCCTCTGGTGTCTGAACCGTAGTAAAGAAACTGCTGGTATTGTGCTATTTTTGGCTATTAATTAGCGGCTAACACGCTAACAACAACAAAACAAAAAGTCCGGTTTTCTCTGCATAGAACGAGCACTTTATTCTGGCACTGCAGGAACTTGTAACATCACACAGGTTGTATTGTTGGGCTCCTGTCAGTTAACAGAGAATGTAAATCTATACACGCTGGGCTGCTGTTGATGCTCACTACACTTTTCATCTAACCCCGTTTTCGTTCTGGCGTCCCACGACACACACACTCCATTACCCATAAGACCACACCATTACCCATAAGGCCACCTTCTTAAAGGGGCCAGGCTGGCTTGCAGCATTTCTTCACTGTGAGAGTACGCGCACAACATCCTGTGATGTTTCCACGATTTTTAATTTTTTTTTAAATTATATTATATATTTCTGAAAAAAATCCGCGAATAACTAAAACCGTGGAACTTAAACCACGAAGTGGCAAGGGATCACTGTATTCTCTACAGGTGAAAGATCTGGACTGCGGGGAGATCATTTCAGTACCGGGACTCTTCTCCAACAAAGCAATGCAGTTGTAATAGATGCAGTATGTGGGTTTGCATTGTCCTGCTGAAATACATAAGACTTTCCCTGAAACAGACATTGTCTAGAGGGGAGCACATGTTGCTCTAAAACCTTTATATACCTTTGAGCATTCATAGCTCCTTCCAAAACAAGCAAGCAGTCCACACTATGTGCACTTATGCACCCCCATACCATCAGAAATGCTGGCTTTTGAACTGAACACTGATAACACGCTGGAAGGTCTCCCTCCTCTTTCGATCGAAGGACATGGCATCTGTGATTACCAACAAGAATGTCAAATTTGGACTTGTCTGAGCTTAAAACACGTTCCCACTTTGAAACAGTTAATTTTAAAAGAGTTTCGACCCACAGAACACGACGGTGCTTCTGGGCCATGTTCAGATATGGCTTCTTTTTTTGCCTGTTAGGATTTTAGTTGGCATCTGCAGATGGCACGGAGGACTGTAACTAACCAAAAGTGGTTTCTGGAAGTATTCCTTTACTTTTTTTGCTCTGGTGCTTTGTCTGAGCTACATATAGTCATAAACAAAAGATAACAGTGTGAGTGACAGCGCTGCAGAAACAGTACCTGCACTGCTGTCTAGTGGTTGATAGTGTAATTACAGAGTGAAGTAAACAATAATGCACAATTATAAACGCAAAAGAGGGCACAGGGGCCGTTTGTGGCTGCTATTCAGAAGTGTAAATCACCCAGAAGTAGAACTCTGCATCTGAATATGACAGGTTTTCTTCTTAAGTCGCATATTTTTATATTGTGTACTGTGTGGTATCATTTTTGCTTCTTTTTTTTTTTTATTATTGTAAACAACTGCAGGTACACAAACGCATTTCATTGTACATTTTACTATTTATAATTGTGCATGTGACAAATAAAGCTAATTCCATCCTTGTTATCTATAAAACATAATTCATTTTTTATTCTTACCATAAATTTCCGATGTAAAATTATTAATTTATATATGTTGACGGCCTATTGGTCACGTGATCAAAGATTCTTCCACAGTTTTTTGTAGTCAATGGAACCGAGGACTCACGACAACTGCGGCATCATTTTGTTGCCTTCACGTGCCCTCGAAAACCGTTAATGTTTCTCCTTTAAAGACTATCAACGAAGAGATAACTGAACAGTCACACCATTAAATTGTCAAAATATGTATTTAAAGTCAACATATTTTTAAAGCTAATTCCATCCTTGTTATCTATTAAACATAATTCATTTTTTTATTCTTAGCATAAAGTTCCAATATAAAATTATTAATTTTATATGTTGACGGCCTGTTGGTCACGTGATCAAAGATTCTTCCACAGTTTTTTATAGTCAATGGAACCGAGGACTCACGACAACTGCGGCATCCTTTTGTTGCCTTCATGTACCCTCGAAAACCGTTAATGTTTCTCATTTAAAGGCTATCAACGAAGAGATAACTGAACAGTCACACCATTAAATTGTCAAAATATGTATTTAAAGTCAACATATGTTTAAACACTCATTGCCGGAGTTGGTTAACGTCAATGTTTGCTTTCAGTGGTCAATAAGTTTTAGTGTCAACACTCGTGAAGCAGAGAGTTACGAGGAGCAGGAAACGCCTCGTCAGCTGGGCTCAAGCAGAGCAGATGGAGGCTGGGAGGCTGGGCCGTGGGTTGGTCTGCCTTCTGCTGCCTGACAACACAGGGACTCTAACATGCACGCCGCCGAATACAGAACCGGAGCCGTCTTTTCAACCGCTGCGGGGGAAAAAAAAAAAACCCCACCGTTACGGTACCGCTCAGTGTGAAGTTTGTCATAAGTTTAAGGGTTAACCTGCTTTGTTTCGCCGGGCGGCTCGGCGTCTGTGTTTGACAAGCTAACGTCAGGTTCGGCTGCTAGCGGTCTCGGCTACGAGGACCGCCTCCGTCCAGGTCTCCAGCAGCCCCGGTTGGGTCACAGACAAGCTTGTTACAGCCGCTGGACCCTTTTAATATAGCTATATATTTTTGATAAGGCTCGCCCGCGTCTTCGGCTGTAGATGTCAAGCGACGAGTTGCTGGATAACGGTTAAGACTGTGGGCATATTTAAACGCGAAAAACACGACATGACCGCCGCAAACGGCTTTCATTTCTCATCAGCTGAACATCTGAGATAGCGACGAAAGCTGCTTCGTTCCCGGTTAGCTCTCCGTTGTCGGACTGGCGCTCTTCACACATAATGAGTGATAATTATGGTGATGTTAAGTTTCTGGTTGAAGACAAGTCACGTGGCGGGGATGCGGAGAAGGAGGACAGCGGGGAGCGGGCACCTGTGTCTCCCCCATCCGCGTCCGCCTCACCGGACCGCTCCAGCAGCATCACGACAACCGGAACGGACGCATCGGGCTCCCCCGCCGTTTCCAAACAAAGGGGGAAAAGTCGCACCAAGCAGGGAAAGGACGACAAGGCCGCCGGTGCCAAAACGCCGTCAGACTGGCCGCTGCGCGGCTCCGCGGCTCCCGCTGTGATAAACTTGAATAATCCAGGAACGCTTCGTGTCAAGGGGACTGGAAAGATCCTGCAAGGCAAGTCAGAGACCAACGGCAACTATGTCGCGACCCAGGCATCCAAGAATATGCAGGAGACACGTCGCGAGGACGCGTTCATGCGTTCGAGGAAGAGGAGACCCGTGACGGTGGACACATCTAAAGCCAAAACCTCCCTGGAGGCGCTGAAGTTGAGCATCAAGCAGTTAAAGTGGAAAGAGGTGTGCAAGTAACTACCACCCACACACACAAATATTTACATGTATAGGGCTGAGTATTGGCAAGGACCTCGCAATACGATATGTATCGTGATACTTGGGTCACGATACTATATTGACGTGACATCACGATATATTGCGATATTCTACCCAGTTAATATCAAAATTAAAAGTAGAGATGAAAAATCAAGTTGCTGTATATGTTCATCAGATGATATTGATCATTCAGAGGACAAATTGAGTCAAAACGATTTGCTTCAAAACAACCAATTTATTGTTTATTATTAGTGTTTTTGCACATTTAAGTGAGTTAATGAATTTTCCTAAAAAAAAAAAATCGATATTATATCAGGCGGCCGAATATCATGATATATCGCCAAATCAATTTTTTTTCACACCCCTAAGGTATAGGGCTGAGTATTGGCAAGGACCTCGCAATACGATATGTATCGTGATACTTGGGTCACGAATACTAATATTGTCATGACATCACGATATATTGCATTATTCTACCCAGTTAATATCAAAATTAAAAGTAGAGATGAAAAATCAAGTTGCTGTATATGTTCATCAGATGATATTGATCATTCAGAGGACAAATTGAGTCAAAACGATTTGCTTCAAAACAACCAATTTATTGTTTATTATTAGTGTTTTTGCACATTTAAGTGAATTAATCAATTTTCCTAAAATCGATATTAGAAGCTGAAAAATCGATACTGTATCTGGCGGTCAAATATCGTGATATATCGCCAAATCGATTTTTTTTTCACACCCCTAAGGTATAGGGGTGAGTATTGGCAAGGACCTCGCAATACGATATGTATCTTAATACTTGGGTCACGATACGATATTATCAAGATATATTGCGATATTCTACCCAGTTAATATCAAAATTAAAAGTAGAGATGAAAAATCAAGTTGCTGTATATGTTCATCAGATGATATTGATCATTCAGAGGACAAATTGAGTCAAAACGATTTGCTTCAAAACAACCAATTTATTGTTTATTATTAGTGTTTTTGCACATTTAAGTGAATTAATCAATTTTCCTAAAAAATCGATATTAGAAGCTGAAAAATCGATACTGTATTTGGCGGTCGAATATCGTGATATATCGCCAAATAAATTTTTTTTTCACACCCGTAAGGTATAGGGGTGAGTATTGGCAAGGACCTCGCAATACGATATGTATCTTAATACTTGGGTCACGATACGATATTATCAAGATATATTGCAATATTCTACCCAGTTAATATCAAAATTAAAAGTAGAGATGAAAAATCAAGTTGCTGTATATGTTCATCAGATGATATTGATCATTCAGAGGACAAACTGAGTCAAAACTATTTGCTTCAAAACAACCAATTTATTGTTTATTATTAGTGTTTTTGCACATTTAAGTGAATTAATGAATTTTCCCTAAAAAATCGATATTAGGAGCTAAAAAAATCGATATTATATCAGGCGGCCGAATATCACGATATATTGCCAAATAAATTTTTTTTTTCACACCCCTAAGGTATAGGGGTGAGTACTGGCAAGGACCTCGCAATACGATTTGTATCATGATACTTGGGTCACGATACAATATTGTTGTGACATCACGATATATTGCGATATTCTACCCAGTTAATATCAAAATTAAAAGTAAAGATGAAAAATCAAGTTGCTGTATATGTTCATCAGATGATATTGATCGTTCAGAGGACAAATTGAGTCAAAACTATTTGCTTCAAAACAACCAATTTATTGTTTATTATTAATGTTTTTGCACATTTAAGTGAATGAATGAATTTTCCTAAAAAAAAAAAAAATATTATATCGGGCGGCCCGAATATCGCGATATATCGCCAAATCGTTTTTTTTTTCACATCCCTATATAGAGTCATGGAAAAAATTGTTAGACCACCATTTTTTCTTCACTTTCTTGTTCATTTTAATACCTGGTACAACTAAACATCATCATGTGACTAAAACAGAAAAGAAAACACTGAATGCATAAAAGCAGTGTTTTTGGCAGTACAACGCCATAGCTATTGATGTAAAAACTTAAGTGATTTAGATTATAATCAACAAAACCATGGAAAATGGTAAGATATCAGCTCTTAGATAAAACTCTTATGAGCAATCTTTGTGGTTATCGTTATGTTTGTCCAAACAAATGTACCTTTAGTTGTACCAGGCATTAAAATGAACAAGAAACTGAAGAAAACAAGGGTGGTCTAATAATTTTTTCCATGACTGTATATATGTATGTAAACTAGGCACAAAGAGTAAGGGAATTTGTTTTTGGCAGATTATTTCTTTGTTATAACAGTTCTTGGCAATAAACCTTTGCACAGTTGGGAAGCCCGGATTATTTCCCTTTTTAAAACGGTGCCACATTTGTGCGGAACAAGCGTGCCTTTCGTGCCAGAGTGACCACCACAACCTGGCCTGCAACAAATGCTGGTTGAAGAACGGGGCGCCGGCCTGTTTGGCAATGGCACAGAAGATTCAGCACATCTTTCAAGGGTACAACTCACAGACTCAGCCCTGCTGCTCATCCCACAAGTCCTTGTTCCTTCCTGGCACCTTTAAAAAGGGAACTAAACAGGCTTTCCAGCAGTGTAAGGTTTAATACAAAGAAGCATTGTTACAACAAAGAACTAATCAGTCACAAATTTCCTTACTTTTTGCGGTTGGCTTCTTTCCATCATGGAGATAATATACTGCCGTGCCAGCGTGCTGTGTGCAGGTTTCATTTCTATGAATAGTCAGTTAAGAGAGCGAATAGCTGCTTTAGGTAAGCAGCAGCCCATGGCTTGATCCAGATATAACCTTTGACATCAGCTTCTCACTGCATCAGAGTTTCTTTCGGATTACAACAAGCTTAGGTGTTTGTCTCAAATAACCATGGATGAAAACCTCTGTCTCAGTTTTCAGTGAAAGCCACTGACTGTTTATGGTCCTTTCCTTCCATTTACATCACTTTTCTCTTGTTTCAATGTGTTTTAAATGGCCACTTTAGCCAGTAATTTAACAGGCTTGTGACAAGCTCTTTTCCCTCATATCAGTCAATGATAATGTTCTTTTTGCCAGCAGCATAATTAAGACTCTACGGTCATGATAATGGACACACATGATTTTAAACATCAGTTATGTGGGTTGGAATGAATGTAATTGGCTTAAGTTGTCTGACTTTTTTTAGCCGGCTTTATCTCATGTGTATATCTATAAATATGTGTGGTGTTTGTGTTTATATGACATGTATATACAGTCATGGAAAAAATGATTAGACCACCCTTGTTTTTCTTCAGTTTCTTGTTCATTTTAATGCCTGGTACAACTAAAGGTACATTTGTTTGGACAAACACAAACGATAACCACAAAGATTGCTCATAAGAGTTTTATTTAAGAGCTGATATCTTACCATTTTCCATGGTTTTCTTGATTATAACCTAAATCACTTAAGTTTTTACATCAATAGCTATGGCGTTGTACTGCCAAAAAACACTACTTTTATGCATTCAGTGTTTTCTTTTCTGTCTGTTTTAGTCACATGATGACATTTAGTGGTACCAGGTATTAAAATGAACAAGAAAGTGAAGAAAAAATGGTGGTCTAATAATTTTTTCCATGACTGTATATTAGAGCTGAGCGATATTATCGATTCTGCGATATATATCGATATTTTTATCAAGTATCGATTTTTCAGCCACAGGTATCCATATTCTAAGCTTCTTTCAAAACCCTCATCTCCCATCTTTAAAAGCTTGCAAGCAACAATTTTTACTGTTTAAATAAATGAAACTATTTTTCTCAACAAATCTTTTATTCATTTTGTCCAGCATTTGCAAGCTGCCTGTCAGCCATATAATGTGTAATTGATGCTTTCAGTTCAATTAATTCAAACAAAGTCATTGGAACACTCACAAGATGTCACTAGAATCACTTTGTCCCTTTCGGAAAATTATGTAAATGTATTGTAAGATGAATATTGATATATATCGTATCGTGAGCCGAATATCGCGTATCGTGAGATTAGTGTATCGCTACAGCCCCAATTTATATATATATATATATATATATATATATATGTATATATTAGACACACACACATGTATTATGTGTGTATTACTACCAATGAGCCTTTTTTCAAGTAAGGAAATAAGAAAAATTAGCAAAATAACATTATCGTAATTGTTTAACTTGCATGTTGATAACGTCTTGTTAAATCAGCTGACGTTAAGTCATCTCTGTCTCGTAATCCGTTGTCTTTGAGTCAAAATCATTTTAATGGTCATCAGACTAAAAGTGATCAAAAAGGTCTTTATTCAGTTACATTTTGACGAGTAAATATCTGGTATGTTTTTAACAGCATTTATAAAAAAAAACTGATAGTAGATGACACATTTATGAGCTGCGTCACGAACTGCAGTGAAAAGAGCAACTTATAACAGCCGACGTCAGTGTGCTTTTTATTCTATTTGGGAAAATTAAAAAGAAAATAGTCTGTTCATTCATGATAAATATGCCAGCGGCAGTCTTATGTTTATCTGTGTGACGGCAGTGAGACAGTGAACAAAGAATATTACTGCACTTGTGTCTGAAAGTCCATTTAGAGGTTTATATAGAAACTAGAGGGTGGTTTAGCTTAATGCTTTCAGAGCTGGAATTTCTGCTTCAGGGGGTGTTCCAGTTGAAACGTCCCACTTGGAACTTATAAATTCCTACTTCTGAGTGTAAATGGAATCCACTGTTAACTAATAACTAATGGCTGCTTCTTAAGCTAATGTTTATCAGATGTGAGCTGAGTGACAGCAGTTTACTAAATGTTCTTTCACACTAACAAACCAACATGGGGCTCTGCGACTAAACATAGACTCAACAACATGTTGATTGCCGTTAACGGGTAATGCTCGTCAGATGTAGGCTAGTTTCTAGTCCCTTTGGAGGAGAATTCTCCAAAACCTTCTCATGTTGACTATCTGGGCATGGAATTGCATCTACTTATAATCTGATCATCTGTATTGGAAAAAAATACAGACGAGCAACAGGTATGGGGCACTTTAGGAGTCCAGTCAGCTGGGGCCAAGTCCGTCTGTGGCCCCGCCAGGAGAACTGTCCATGTTAGACAGGAAGTCTCAAGATAACTTTCACCAGATATAAGAAGTTAATAAAAGATTGTTGAATCTAAAATGCCATTATACAATATAAGACTGGTTAGAATCAGTCTTATATATGTCTAAAGAAGCTCATCTGAGTTTTTTTTTCCATGTTGAAATATCAGTTTCATTTGAATGAATATGAAATATTATTTTTAAGAAGTGTGATCTTGCTTTCACGGTCACATGTTTGTATTATTGGCAAAAAGCACCCAAAGTAGCTTCGCAATTCCATCCTGGTTGTTTCTTTGACAGCTTGGTATCGCTTTATGACTCAGTGCTAGACATGAACAATAAAAATAGTTTACAGAGCTACACTGGATCATGTGGGCAGAGATATCTGAGAGACTCAAGAAAGTAATGATGCAAAGGAGAACAAGAGAATGACTGAACAAGTGACCTGGACAGAAGTAACTCTTGGATAGTGTCATAAAAAAATAACCGAACCTTCACTCGTACAAGGATACTCTCTGAGCTAATAATCGCAAAGGTGTCTTTGTTCTGCTTTAATTGTAATTCATTATCTTCATTATCTTATTCATTACTTTATTCTCTACTCCAGCTCTGATATTTTATGTGAGACATTTTCACACAAAATATTACTCACAGGACCTGAATTTTGATCAAGGGTTACAGTGTTTGAAGATGTTTGTAGAGATTCAACTTTTTTTTTTTTTAATTTCATGTCATATAATATCATAAAATGAGTGAATTGATTAATAATCTCTTTCAAAAGCATGGTCTGAAGTTCAGTCTTAAATGCTGAGAGCATGTCTGTTCTCAGGTGTTGGCCAACGCTCATCTAACTTTAAATTCTATGGCTAAAATAAAATGAGATGAAGGGATAAAAAGGTAGATGAAGCAAACACTGGGTTATGTAAGCATAAAAAAATATATATGATTAAAGAGTATGGAAGGTAGTGAAACTGAGGTTCTTGAAAATAGGCAGAACAGGGGTGTAGTCAGTGACTTCATTAGTAATTAACTGAACAGGTGTAAAAGTTCAGCTTCTTTGACAAAACCTGTTATACCCTCAGTGTACCAAAGAACAAATGCTGGCAGGACCGTCTTTCATTATTGTTGTGTTTTTAGTAGGGCTGGGCCACCTACAACATAACAATCGCTTCCATGGAGTTTTGAAATCGTGCTAACGTGAGCTAACTGAAGCTAACGTGCACAATCCAGCAGGAGTCTCTCCTCCCCTCTCCTCTTCTCTCGCTCATTCCTCTCATCTAAAGCTTCCATGAGATTAAAAAATAAAAACTACTGAACCTCATTTACTTTAATTAAAAGTATTAATTTAAATGGAACCACAAGCCAAAATCCTTTAAATGTTAATCTTTTTCAGTTTGTAATTCTGATGCATGTATTTCCATCAGTACAAGGAGGCTTTATTTTTTTATATCAGTCAGTAATGAACCTTATTTAAGTTGATGTGAGATATCAAATAGGTTTGTTTGATAGCTTTAAGAAAATGTTTGAGAGGCTTGCCAATAGTTTTTCACTGGAAAAAATAAATATCTGTTCATTAAAAAAGTCAAAACTATTTTTGGTTTTGTTCATAGTATTGATGTAATGATCTTAGGTATATGTGTGTGTTATCGGCCGTTAGGAACTGAAAGTTATCGGTTATCGGTATCGGTTTTAAAAAACAGTTATCGTGCATCCCTAATGTTTACTGTTTTCCGGTTCCGCAGCAGTCAGTAAGATTTTTCAAAACAAAAGCATGTGAGCAACATGCGTTAACGCGCGATAAAATAAATGTCGGCATCAATGAATTAAGCATTAACGTGATAATAACGCATTAACTTGCCCAGCCCAAGTTTTTATATGGAAAAACTATATTATTTCATGTCTAATTCTACGTTCTACTTTTATTGAGGGCTCTGAGATTGGGGGAGTTCATGTTTGATCCAACGTGTGTCTAGCCTGGGCAGCCACACTCTTTCACTTTGAAGAAATTGTCTCTCGTAATGGTCTTACAAGCCATTTCCACTGGTACAAAATGTACCAGAGCAATTGCAACTGGTGGGGGTGGGGTTCATGCAATGACTCAGATAGTAGAATTGTTAATAACACTTTGGATCAACATGTTGTTAATGCAAAACTGACAGATGGGATGCGGCTGCAGACTGCGGAGAAAGTGGATCTCTACTGTAGACCAGACACGCCTGAACTCCACTCATGATCCGTCCCGTTTCCAGATTGAAGCTTAACCAGAGAGTCAGTTTTGGTGCAGTTCCTCGACTGACCAGTAGGTGCTGGTTGACAGAGCAAATCCCATTTGAGTCCCATGTTAAAATGGCCAACTTTGAAACAGATTTAATACGTTTGCAGCCTGGTTCAAAAAACGCTTTTGGTCTCTATGGCTGGATTTAACATCCATGACAACTTTATTATGTTTGTACCACATCAGATAAAATTATGTTAAGAAATAAAGCTGATCATACAGATTGGCAGATGTCCTTTGATGTCTATACATAGATGATAACAAGTGATAATAGGAGATTTTGAAACCAAGAAAAGCATATTATAGCGAGCTGAATATATATATATATTTTTTTAAAGATTTTTTTTGGCTGTAGTGGCCTTTATTGATAGTAGAGAGACAGGAAGGGGGGCAGAGAGAATGCGGAAGACACTCGGCAAAGGGTCACTAAGCCGGGAATCGAACTCACGACCAGCCGCACGAGGACTGTAGCCTCTGTATATGGGCCGCCTGCCCTAACCACTGCGCCACCGGGGCGGCCCAATAATCTTTTTTTATGAGAGACTGTTTTACAGACAAAATATCTGATGATGTGACCACCTAACGCCCCAGAAAAACATTTTAAGATATTTCATATACAGTTATATATCCAACCGAATTATTGAAATAGATCCCAGACTATAATGTATGACTGCTCCCCTTTAAGCCACTCATTGAACCATTTACCAGTCAGAGCCTTGGATTCTCAGTTTTAATGTGTTTAAATAGCAGAGCACTAACGTTAAAACTTTCATGAAACGGTCATCTCATCTCGTTCTCCTTCTCTGGGCTATAAGTGCAACTTGTCCATTTTCAGTTTAGTGCAAGTAATACCCGCCGTCGGCTATTATTATCACCGCCTCCATTATGCATGAGAAGTAAAGAATACAATTTGATGAGACGAGTGAAATAAAGACTCTTACTACCGATGACCAAGCAATGACACTTGAACCCAGTCAGGTCTGGTATGAAAACCAGTCGACCAAAGGCCTATACATTACCACACTTTGCCTGGAGGACACACCTCCAACAAAGTCAAAGTCAACGTAGATCTTGTGTCATTTTGATAGCACTTGTCAACATCTTAGATGGGGTCGAAACTCCAGTAGCCTTGTTTCGTTTGTTCCCTTATAGAATGAACTTCGAGTTGTAAGACAGGCTTCAGCTAAGGAAACCCTTGTGACCATTTTATTGTGGAATCATACATTTAAATAACCACATTTGTACATTTGTTGCATTCTCTGCTCTACGAGACAACCGTCAGCTGACTTTCCACATATGGTATTCTCTTCCACGGTGAGAAATCATCAGCCCTAAGCTCTTCTAATCCAATATACTTCTAGTCCTCTTTGAGGCCGAGATAATGGCCGCCCGAGGGTCTGAGTGACAGCTATGGAAAATGGGTCTAATAACCAAGCATTTTATCATAGGCTGGCATTTCGAACTAATGGATTTCAAATTGCTTCGATGCCTACAGGCTTCCTCAGAGCGCATTTGGAAAATGATAGCCTGAGTATATGAAACTGCAAATACTATTAACTGGTTTGGAGCAGATAAGGTTCAACCTTTAATATTTGCAGCCTCATAAAACTCCATTTATTAAGAAAAAGTTGTCTTGAAAAAAGTGTCTTGGAAAACTAGCTTACCATAAAGTTCAGTGTATGTTAATTCATACAAATACGATCCAGCAGTGTTTGGTTGCAATCCCTAGAAATGCCCGTAAATAAATTTGGCCATCCATCTATGCTATTTTACGTCTTTTCATTTATGCGACAGTATTTGTAGCTGGTGTTTACGTCGGAGCAGGGTTTCCCTGTGTCACGGTGGCATGCCAATAAATTAATGAGATGCAGCTCTGTCACAGCCTTATCTCGTAGCGAGTCAGCAGGGTGGGTCATATCCTATTTAAGGGTAGAGATGAAGCGCTGCTGATCTTCCATCACCGTTCGTTTTAGAGCTCTGGATGTCGTGAAGTTAAAGATAGACCCCATGGTGTGCTTCTTACCAGCTCGCTGTTGAGCTGAAGGAGATTTGTTTGAGTGGAAGTCAGCGTTCTGTCAGACCATACAGAAATCAAGTAAGAATGATTCAGAACACTGATCGAGGCATGCCAAGACACGTGAACTACTCATATTAGTAGACATGTGTAAGAAGTCACATAACATTCTTGAAATGTTCTGCTCTATGGCTTCTTCCAGTTATTCCAGTTATTCCAGGTCAAGTATGCAGGGTCACCTCTCATTTCACCATTAGTGGGGATCTTTTCATTGCCAAAATGACAAAAACATTGCCTGGAATTTCCAACCAGGGTCAGCGTGTCGATATTCTTCCCTTTTTTGCTCTGACCCTTCGGCTAAATCAGTACCTTCCAAACCAGTGAGTGTCTTCTTATTGTTGGGTTCAAAACTGGAAGTTTTCGTATCTTCCAAAAGCCCGAAATGCAGCAGTAAGGACTGGTTATACTGGTGCTGCCACCTAGTGGATACATTTTTCACTGTACTCGAGTAGCGCCTGTTGACATAGAAAAAATGTGTTAGTTTTGGTTTTATTTATTCCACTTTTCAGGGCTCCAAACCAACTCATTAGCCAGCCCCATAGTGTCTCTAGAAGCTCTGTGTGGGCAACTCCAATTGACAGATTTTCTTTTCCTGACGTCAGTCTGTCGATTTACTAAATAGAAGTTGGGAGTTGGCTGTGTCACCCAACTTCAAATAGCACACAGCCAACCTGACATTATCCTGCAGGGTATTTTTACAATTATGGGAATTTAATGTACTCGATGATGGCAAGCGTGAATAATGACTTGGCCTTTCCTCCTACTATTGAGTATTCTGTATTATCTCAAAGGTGTCATCTTGGCTGGCCTCCTCCTCGAGGAAGAGTAGCTACAGCACTGACTGGTGGATGACTAAACACTTAGAGCCAACAGGTTCATGGGTGTGTTATATGTTTCAGGACGTCGCCTCCGTCTTACTGTGACTTAAATTCACATCAGAAGAAGCCTTCATTTCCAAGGGGTTCATGTGAATTTTCTTCAGATGTCCCTTTCCCATTCAGATTTTCAGCTAGGAACATCAGCACCACCAGCGGGAAAAGTTGGTCTGGAGGCCAGTTTCTGATTAAAGGAGAGGAGGTTGACATTTCTGTGTTTGGTAGCTGCATTACCTCCATCCATCTTTCACACCCTTTTCATCTTGTTAAAGCTTGACGAGATGCTGGAGCCTGTCCCACGTGTTACATTGCAACAAATAGGCCCCGATCGTACACTTTCCGCTAGCTGCGACCCGCAAATTGCGGGTTTAGGAACCTTCGCTAACCGCTAATGCAATCTTCCGCTCCCTAAAGCCGCTATCCGTTATGCTGTCTCCCTTACTCACATTGTAGGTGTGGCAATGGGCGTGTCTTTTGCCCTTTCCGCAAACTTGGTATCTTGCAATCACGGGCTACCCAAAACCGTGCTTTGGCCTCAGTTGAACCCCTAAGAGAATGGCAGAGATCGTCTCAAACAGCTTGCTAGGCATTTAAACCATAGACGACCAGAGCGTGTTTACTGGTAGCGCACCAACCATCTGGGACTTTGAGGTTGCCGACAGGAATTGTCTGTGTAAATATATTTATATGTATATATCAGTGCAGAGGAGGAGGAAGAAGGAAGAGGAGGAAGCTCTACAGCAGAGTCCCAGACGAGCTGCACGAGAGCTGCTTTGATCTGGATGAAAAGACGCTCCATAGCGGTTTGCGAGGACGGCAACCTGCTCTTAAAGGCAATGGCTACTGACGCACTGATTGGTTTAACAGGTGGAACGCCCTAACCACTCCTATGCATAATGTAGCAGGTAGCGCACGTGGGATAGCGGGTTTAGCAAGGTGGAAGATTGCTTTCTTTGCAGGGGAACGCCCCTCCGGCTACCCGCTATCCCTAGCGGCTTTAGGAGATCTGCCCGAAGATCAGGCCCATAAAGTTTCATGGTTTCAGGGTGGGCAGAAGGGGTGCAGAGGACAAAAGCCGTCTTGTCTCCAAACTTCTTGAGTTCTCTTCCTAAGTCAATGACAAAACAGCGCGTAGATGAGGTTAAACATTGACTCTGCAAGGACCACTGCTCTTAATGTCCTCAGTCATGCTAACAGACTTTCTTATTTGCAGATGGGAGCGAGTATAACTTTCTGAATTAATTATTCACATTGCTTCAACTTATAGCTGGTAATGTAATATGTGTGTCCCTTTCTCAGTTTCCTCTGGGAAGACGAGCAGCCTGTGACATCTACTGGCACGGCGTTTCCTTCCACGACAATGAAAATATCATCTCAGGGCAGGTCAACAAGTTTCCAGGTATTTCATTTTGTCTGCCTCTTCCTGAAATCTTAGCACCGATGTTTTGGGGAGCGTACAAAGAGAATTGGCTTTAATCTCATGCAGCTTCATAGAGATGAAGTAAATGGTGAATAAATCTTACTCATGGGTCTCGATGAATAAAAGGTGGACACACCAGTCTGTATGATCAAAGCCTGATCAGAAATTGATTGATTGATTGATTGATTGATTGATTCAACTTTAATAATCCCCAAAGGGGAAACTTCATTGCCACCATGGCCACAACAATACAACATAAAACAAACAACAATATACATCAATAATATCACTAACTAGGGACAGCAGTAGATCAATACAACAGTAAAATAACCAGAAATGACACCCCCCCCCCCACAAAAGGGAGATAAAAAAAGATAAATAAATAAAATAAAATAAAAATGCATTAAAAAATACAAATCCATTTTAAAAAATTTAAAAGTGCAATGTGCAAGACAATATAGCAGCAAGTTAAACAGCAAAGAATATAGCTGCAATTGAAAGTGCACTGTACAGCAAACATGGCAGCAGGTTATGACAGCCTAAAAGAGTGGCTGCAGTTTAAAGTGCAATCTGCAGTACAAGAACTAGTGAACGACAAGACATGACATCAGCAGTCCAAATTAAAAAGTCTGGTTGCTGCAGGAACAAAGGACTTCCTAAGTCTCTCTGTGGAGCATCTAGGCAAAATAAGCCGTCTTGAGCAATCTGTGCAAATATTACTGCAGAACTGACACAGAAATCATGTGGCTAAATGGTTACAAACATTTTGTCTCCACTAGAAGTCCTTCACACTCCTACATCCATATTTTACCACTACGCATCTACGTCCACACCTACCTCCACGCCTTCAAATCACCCACCTCTGGTATCCCGGGGCTAGAAATGTAGAGCTGGTTTTCTGAGCTCACTGGGTAAAATTTCTTTCTGCTTTCAGTTTATTCTCTAAAAATGTACTTTGTGCCTTGAAGGGATGGTGGAAATGCTGAGAAAGATCAACCTGAGCAGAGCAGTGCGGACCATGCAGGAGCTCTTCCCAGAGGAGTACGACTTCTACCCTCGTTCATGGATCCTCCCTGAGGAGTACCAGCAGTTTTCCACACAGGTATGTCTGCAGCAGTGAATTACAAAAAAAACAAAAAACATGGACGCACAGAAATAATGCCGTCCATTGATATAAATTTTAAGATCGGTTAAAATATGTAAACTAAAATGTGTGTTTCTGTCCTTATTTTATCACAATAAGATGAACGTAACAGGGATGGAAATGTGTTTCTGTTAAAAGATGGGCCCTAATATATTTTTTTAATTAACCCAACCCCAACATTAAAGCAGTCAACAAAAAGAAGTCTGGACACTGATTTTTGAATGTCAACTTCCTTTCTTAAAAGAGAGTGGCGTTCATCAAAACAGCATTTTCAAAGTCAGAAATATTTCTCCTAACATAAAAAAAATAGGTGGCTGTCGAGCTATTCTATTTTCCTGTAAGTGGGTGAAATGAAGAAAAGACACGGTCAGTGTACAAGTCCTTCACAGAAATCAGACCTCTCTTTCCATGTTGAGAGAACAGCATCTAAGCGAGGGAGAAAAGAATAAAGGAGTTATAATACAGGCATCTAGGAGTTGAAATGTTCTCTAAATTTGATACCAGATCTTCAGTGAGCTTCTAACTATAAATCCGGCGCCTCTAAATGCTCTCAGGGATCATTTGTCTGCATGTAATAGGGCCGGAAGGGAAGTAATACCCTGATCCAGGGCCAGCTGTGATGGGGCAGCGTCTTTAGGTTTTACAGGCGAAGCATCATGCCAGTAGATAAACCAGTGAGCATTAGCTGCCCAGTAGAATACTGGAGTCACTTTTTCATAGTTTATTTTTCACCTTTTTTCCAAAAAAAAAAAATCTTTATTCATCTGCACTTATAAATACTGAATTAAAAGGTTTAATTCAGAGTTACGTGAATGAAGAATGTGTGAATGTCTCAAAGCAGCTCAGAGGACTTTTTCCATTTTTAGTGCCTTTGGCTTCCTTCAGGCGGTGGGGGTTGGATCACTGTCTAAAATGTACTCGCTTGCTCTCATCTTTGATCACTCTTTTTTTCTTGAACACTTTCGTTGCCTCTGCTGTGATGTCCACTGTGAGCTACTTTCATCGTTGCTGATGTGAAAGAGAGAGTGCCGTTAGTGATGTGCAGTTATCCGACCGGGGCGGTTCAAGAACTCACTTTGTCTGGTTTTTACCAAGAACAGCTCCGTAATACTTCAACTTGAACAAAAGTCCTTTGTTCTGCTTTAAAACAAAACAAATAATAGCCAAAAAGCTTAAAACAGACTAACTGAGCTAAGGAGTCACGTGAATTTCATTTCAAATTCCCTAATTATAGTAGACTTTTTCCACTGCATATAATTTGACCCAAGAAGTCAGCATGGCTACAAATGTTTCTAATGTCCTTCTTAGCAAAAGACTTACTTATGTTGCAAGATTTTTTTTGTTGTTGTTTCTTTATTTTTTTCCAGATTGAAAATCTTACTATTAATTGAAAGGGCAGATAGAAAATATGTTGGATTGATGAAGTTGCAACTACATTTCCCATCCACCAGGGGGCACCAGAACACCAAAGTATTGAACTCAGTTCACTTTTTAGATGCTGAAATCTAATTTAGAAAACATCTATGGTTTTTGCATCCAATATTACAACATGCTACATAGAAAAAAACATTCAACTAAAACAAAATTGTGAAGTAAATTTGTTGTTGTGTGGATTCAGTAACTCTGGGGAATGGAGTTAGAATTAAAGCTTTACTGACTAGTTTTTGGATTTCTACCTGTTGATTGACATAGATGCAGCCTAACTACATGTAAATTCTGGATGCTTATTTACTTTAAAGGCAGCTATGTGCACTTGTCATATTACATACTGCATGATTATTATTTTAAATTAAACTGTATATTAGTTTTGTGACACAGCAAAGAAGAAGATGATTCCACGCATCGCAGAACTTCTGCAAACATCCGTATCAAACGTCTGCAGCCTCCTTCATCCACATTAAAAATTCATTGAGGCTGCTGTTGACTCTCTCTTTTATCCCTCTGCTGCAGATCCGCATGGTGAAGGAGAAAGATGCCACAGTGAACCCCACCTTCATTGTGAAGCCAGATGGGGGCTCTCAGGGGGACGGCATCTACCTCATCCGTGACCCCGGTGACCTGAAGCTCATGGTGGGTTCACAGGCCAAGCAGGCGGTGGTGCAGGAGTACATCCCAAAGCCGCTGCTCATCGACAAGCTCAAGTTTGATATCCGCCTCTACGTGCTGATAAAATGCCTGGAGCCATTGGAGATCTACATTGCCAAAGAAGGTCTGACGCGTTTTTGCACAGAACCTTACCAGGTATCCACGCTGGTGCTAATAAGGCTGAAGGGTTTGTTTTCGTAAAGTCAGATTTTTATCTATACTTTTGTATCATACAGGTAATTAAAGCCATTTCAATTTTCTTTGTGCAGGAGCCAAGCCAGAAGAATCTGAGCCATGTCTTCATGCACCTGACCAACTACTCCCTTAACGTCCACAGCGGCAACTTCGTGCACTCGGACAGCCAGAACACAGGCAGCAAGCGCACTCTGTCCAGCGTGCTGTACCGGCTGGCAGCTAAAGGCGTCGACATCAAGAGGGTGTGGTCGGACATCATCGCTCTCGTTATCAAAACTGTCATTGCTGTGGTGCCTGAACTCAGAGTCCACTATCAGGCAGATATACCACCCGGCAAACCAGGACCCACATGCTTCCAGGTGGGTATTAAATGTTAAATAAAGCATACAGTCATGTGAAAAAGTTCTATCTTTTTTCCTTTTGTATGAAAATTATAGAAATCCACTGATCATAGTGGGTCTTATACACAACTTTTTTCACTCTGCCATTATTTACTCAAACTTTAGGAGAGGATGTTGCACCCAGGTGCTGCTAATCATCAGCCCTCTGTGAATTGACCATCGGCAGCTGTGCATAGCTCTAATAAATGCACATTTTTGGCAGTTTGCTGGTCTGATGTATTTATGTCTGCGTTATCACCATGCTGAGAAGGAAAAACATAAGCAGTGATCTTAGAGAAGCAATTGTTGCTGCTGATCATTGATTAGAATAGAGATGTCAAACTCTAGTCCTCAAGGGCTGCTGTCCTGCATATTTTCCTGCTTCAGCACACCTGATTCTGGATCACCACCAGATGTCCTCCAGGTCTGTTAACTACCCGTTCATTTAAATCAGGTGTGTTGAAGCAGGGAAACATCTAAGGTGCAATAAAGTAGTCTGGAGTTGGATTAGAAAATCAAAGCAACCAGGATCTTTCCAGGAGTGGGTCTAGATCTCATTGAGGGAAATCAAACTGTCGAGGAATATGACGTGTAAGATGGCAGAACTCAGATTCATACGGGGCTTTTCTATGGCTTCCTCCAGTTATTCCAGTAGAATTAGACACTTGTCTCCATCAGTGTCGATCTGCTCCTTTGCTAAATTGATGGGAACACAGCCTGGAATCTTTCGTGAGGTTCAGCATGTCGACATTCTTCTCCATTTTGTCCTCACCCCTGCGCAAAATCAGCGTCTTTCAAGTCCGTGGGAGTTCACATAGTTGCTTCAAAACTGGAAGTTTACATGTTACAGAAATGCTGTAACATTTGTAACATTTTAACATCTGTAACATTTTACCAAATCCAGCGGTAACGGCCGGTTTGGATCAGTGCTGCCACCCAGTGGATACCATCTTCTCTTTACTCTGGGTTCCCCAGTTGAAATTATTATTTTTTAAAGAAATGATGGCTCAGTGGAAAAAAAGTTACATGTTGTTGTCCATCTGAGGTTTTAGACCAACTACATTCAGATGATTTTATGATGTTTTTACACCAAAAAACAAAAAACCAACAGCATGTGTTAATGAAGGTTTACAACTGCTGTTACATGACTGTATAACCCAAGCGCTACACCATATGCTACGCTGACCCTGACTTGCCCCCGGTTGGCCTGGCAGCGTCCTCGCACGACAGCAGCTGCCCGCTGGTGTGTGAATGTGTGTGTGAACGGGTGAATGAGAGGCCAACGTAAAGCCCTTTGGGGCACCATGATGGTGTCTGGAAAGCACTATATAAGTGCAGTCCATTTAACCATGTCGTCAACTCAGTCGACTCTAAACGGGCAGATTTCAAAGGAACGCTGCAACGATCTTCACATTACTTTGAGAGGTTTTCATCTGTAAATAAACTCATTTAGTGGATTATTTAGTGGAACAGTGTAGAAGAAGTAGTTATACAACAAAAACATGTGCTCCCGTTTAGGTTTGAGTTCAGTATTTAGACAAACACCTGGCCTGGTCAATTTACGAATAATTACATTATTGCAATTGCAGTTTTTTTTCCCTTCTTTTAAAGATTTTTTGGCTGTAGTTGCCTTTATTTACAGAGTAGAGAAGGAGTGGTCAAAGTCAGTCCTCGAGGACCGCTGTCCTGCAGGTTTTAGATCTTTCCCTCGTTGTGCACATCCTGATACAAGTGACCATGTCATTAACAGACATGCGCTGACTCGGGCTGTAGCGATACACTAATCTCACGATACGATACGATACACGATATTCGGCTCACGATATGATATTTATCGATATTCATCTTACAATACATTTACATCATTTTCCGAAAGATTTTAAAGGGGTAAAGTGATTTTGGTGACATCTTGTGAGTGTTCCAATGACTTTGTTTGAATTTATTGAACTGAAAGCATCAATTACACATTATATGGCTGACAGGCAGCTTGCAAATGCTGGACAACATGAATAAAAGATTTGTTGAAAAAAAAATAGTTTCATTTATTTAAACAGTGCAAATTGTTGATTTTAAGCTTTTAAAGGTGGGACACGGGGGTTTTGAAAGAAGCTCAGAATGTCGATACCCGCAGCTGAAAAATCGATACTCGATAAAATATCGATATATATCGCGGAATCGATTTTTATCGATTCCACGATATATATTGATATTGGCGGCCATTAATTAGGATCAGGTGTGTTAAAGCAGGGAAACATGCAAAACCTGCAGGACACCGGCCCTTGAGGACCGACTTTGGACACCCCTGGTGTAGAGAGACAGGAAAGTGAGGCAGAGAGAGAGAGTGGGGAAGACACGCAGCAAAGGGTTGTGGGCCGGGATTTAAACCTGCGACCGCTGCAGGAGGACTGTGGCCTCACAAAACCCCTCGCTACCCAGCAGCCCTGAATCCTGCTGTTTTGATTGTCTTTTTTTTTTTTCTGCTGTGCTTTAAAGGCACAAACACACCAGTGAACAATGAAGCAGCAACTGTGTACTTACAGCCGCCTGTTTGTGTCTCAGATTTTAGGTTTTGACATCCTGCTGATGAAGACCCTGAAGCCAGTATTATTAGAGGTCAACTCCAACCCCAGTATGAGGATAGAACACGAGCAGGAGGTAAGAGGCAGTCGCATCAACATCAGCGTCCTCTTTTCTCCTCGTTGCAGTGCTGTTTATGAGTGCGTATCTGTCCCAGGTGGCACCGGGAGTTTTTGAATACGTTCCCAGTCCGGTGGATGAAGAGGTCAAAGTGGGTGTGATCAGGGACACGCTGCGCCTTATGGACCCGTTCCAGAAAAAGCAGACAGCGTAAGGACACACACTCGGATACGCGGTAAAGGCTGTCTTCTCACCTACTTTTAAGAACACGATACCTTGTTGCGCCCGCCCCTCCCCTGGGCGCGGCTCTGCACCACTCAGCAGTCATCCTCGAGCTTGTTGAATGGAAAAAAAAATTAAATTCAGCTGAGCCATGATGGAAACTCACACACTGCTGTATAAGTCTCGTGGCTCCGTCTCTGTGGCAGACTGGGCCCAGTGTGGTGCCTGGCAGTGCATCTCCTCAGTCAGGCTTAATGTGCCCCCCCCCATCCCCCAGCTCACTATGTTTTTCTTTTATGAAAAGCTGATTTACAGTTCCTGTAATGCGGCTCTCTTTCTCATTTTCTCCGACTTTGTTGCTCCGTCCTTTACTTTATTTCTTTCTCGCCTTTTCTCCAGATTAATTCTGATACGAGCGATCGTCTTTGTCGTGCAGCTGAGAGGAATGTCTTCTTGAGGATAACACCCACTTAACTATATTCATGACCAGTGTGTTGACATAATCCTCCTGTAATATATTTAGCATTCATTCTTGCAGCTTCTGCAGAAGCACATTCTGTGTCTTTTCTGTAAAAGTATATTACAGGAAATGCATTTAAAAAATGTCTTTCTTTTGGACTCACTTCTTTGACATATTTGAGAACATCTCTAATCCTTTAATCTAAACTACATCGTATTTATTATGCTGCTATAGACAGTAAAGTCAGTCGGAGAATGCAAAACCTCACAAGTCAGGGCTGCGGGTTCACTTTTATTTCGGCCTGCATCACTGCTGCTGCAGAGGCAGATGCTCTTGTTGTGCAACAAAAAGAAACTCGTGGCACAAAACCAGAACTCCAGTGCAAGTATGAACCAACTTTGCCAAAATGTTGTTTGCAGGATGCAAAAAAATAGCTGGATGTTGTATTACTAGGGATGCACGATAACCGATAACTTTCAGCTCCTAAAGGCCGATACCTATAACACACATATACCCAAGATCATTACATCAATACTATGAACAAAATCAAAAATAGTTTGGACTCTTTAAATGAACAGATATTTATTTTTTCCAAGGGAAAACTATTGGCAAACCTCTCAAACATTTTCGTTAAGCTATCAAACAAACCTATTTGATATCTCACATCAACTTAAATAAGGTTCATTACTGACTGATATAAAAATAAAGGCTCCTTGAACTGATGGAAATACATGCATCAGAATTACTAACTGAAAAAGATTAACTTGTGGTTCCATTTAAATTAATACCTTTAATTAAATAGTAAATACACAGTAAATGAGGTTCAGTAGTTTTTTTTTTTCTTTTTAATCTCATGGAAGCTTTAGATGAGAAGAATGAGGGAGAGGAGAGGAGAGGCTTGCACACATTAGCATTAGCTCACGTTAGCGCGATTTCAAAACTCCATGGAAGCGATTATTATGTTTTAGGTGGCTGATCAGGTTTTACGTATTGAAGCTAATGCTTGTGCTTCCCTCCTTGTAGAATTCACTAGGATTCGTCACAAATAACCACCAAACTATCTTCTTTTGAAACTTGTGGGAAAATACTGCGAATATCAATTAAACTGCCAAAATTATGACCAAGATAACGAGTTGTTATTCTTTGGTATTCTATGGTATTCTTGATTTTCCTTATTGAGTAATTGTTTTTCTGATTATGCCGACGTAACTTGAACATAACATTCACGGCGGTCATTCAAGGCTCAGAGGGAGCGAGGCACTGCTGTGTTGACAAAAATATATATGTTATCGGGGCTATTCCTTATGATATCGGAGTTATCGGGATGACGTCATAATTTCCTGTTATAGTTATCATGCACCCCTATGTATTACTTACTGAAAAATCCCAGTGTGCAATTGACCAGTTTACCTTGTATATTATGTCCCATAATGCATTGCACAGCCACAGCCTTCAATGACCTGACTGAGACTGATTTTCTTGCAGCGACAGAGTTTTGATGGTCTGTCCTTTACACACCACCACAACAGATTTGAACCGAAACAATCAGGAAATGATCAGATGGAGACTTTCATTTCTAATTCAGGAGGTTTTGCATTTGGGAATTAAAGCGTTACACAGTGAATACATTTTTAAATCGTGTCTTGGGTCAGATAATTTATCTGCACCTGATTTATCACGACTGATTTTATTTCTAGAGCCTCATTAAGGATGCTCTGAAATCTTTAACTGAATTATTTTATTTGATGTTGGATAAAGAGAGACGTCTAAAGGGTTATGAGATGATTAATTTAAGAGAAAATTATAGAAATGCTTCAACTGTAATGCAAAAGAAACTATTGTAGAAACTGTTTTTTGGGTTCATGAGACTTTTCAACCTGAAATCTGACTGCTGATGAGCAAAGCCCTGAATAATTAACAGACATATGACCTCAGTAGTGGTCTGGAATTAAAAAACAGATTACACCTATTATTGTGACTTTATTACAAGAAGTCTTCATTATTATATTATTATCCTCTCATTAAATGGGATGAGTGGGATCGTGTCAGAACACAGACTTTAGTCTGAATCCACTCGAGGAAGACTTTTGGTTGTTAAGATGAAGTGAAATGAAGGCGAGACCTGACCGAGCGCTCAATAAAATGTTAGCTGAGGAGAAAAAATTTTTTAAAAAACTGTTATTTTAGGGTACCAGTGAAGTCATGTAGAACAGATAAATAAACGCAGAAGTAGAGGAGATAAATGTGGGATTATGAGGGTGAGTGGACAAGGTTGTGTTAATGAAGGTATCAGCGCTGCTCATCCCCGGCTCTTTAATCCTGGTGATTTATGAGCCATGTGGAAGGTTAAAAGGGAATATTAAAGTATAAACATGTAGCACCAAAGCATTTTAACTGGAATATCAGAGAAGAGCGTCATCGGTGTGAAAAGAAACAAAATAAAAAGCGAGTGCATAGCATGATGTTGAAAGGTGAAGCAGATGTCCTTGGAAAGAAATGACTGAAATTCATGTTTCCTAACAATATAAACGGATGAGCTTTACAGTTTCTTGCAGTTTTTATCTGCATGTTGTTGATGCTTGAGCTTGAAAACATGTTTTCACAGAAAAAAAAAAATTCACAATAGAAACGTGCAAACATTGTTTTTTTTTGTTGCAGAAGAACAGCGGCACCATTTCTGTCGGCTAATTCGATCAGATCTAGTCCTTCTCCTGCACACTCGGCTCTTGTAACATTCGGCCCCTGTGAAGCCTTTTCATCAACTTGACGTCCTTCACCTTTTACCCTCCCGCTCCCCCTCCATCATTTTCTTCTCCCTCTCAGCTGAAGTGTTTGTACAAGCTCTCGTCACCGTCTGTCAGCTTCTGCTGAAGACTTGTCTCTGTTTTTTTTTTTTTTAGCAGGGGTTGTCTGATCTAAATGGGTGTGTGGTGTCCTTCTGGATGTCGAGGGATGATTGATTCTATTAAACATTCAGCAGTGTCCTCTCAGAGCCATCTACGTTGCTGAATGTTTAATAGACCTGCCTCACCAGCTTGATCTCTCACCGTCTATTCATATACATTTATGATTTTCTATTATTTTCTTTGTCTAAGTAGCTTTTTTTTTTTTCCCTTTTCCGTGTTCCTGCATCAGGAGTTCCCAAATGAAGGGCGATGGGCTTGAAAACGAGGAAGACATCCTGGTGGATGCAGAGTCGCAGAGCAGGAATCCAGATGAAATGGGGAATCTGCCCTCGCTGTGTCGAAACAGGTCTACCCCAAGTACACCAAGCAGTTCAACTACCTTCGGCTGGTGGAGCGGATCGCGGCTCTGTTCATACGCTTCCTCGGGGTCAAGGGCAACATGCGCCTCGGCCCCACTGCCTTCCGGACTTTCATCAGGTGCAGAATTTGCTTGTTTTCTTCGATCTCTATGACTTTCTGCCACAGCAGCTCCGAACATTCCTGACATCCACAAAGTTCAAAGAATGGATGCTGTAATCACTCTAGTAGCAAGGACAGCGTACTTGTATAGCTCCTTTCTTATCCAGAAACAACGCAAGATGCTTTTATAGCGCAGAGCAGCTTTCTCTCACACACACAAAAATAATCTACACAAAACAAAGGCAGCATTTATCAAATTAGTGCAGACAAATGATGAAAAGTTTGCTTCAACTGCATTTGTAGAAAAAAAACCCCTCCTGACTGGTTAATTCATATAATGTAGCAGACTGGAAAATAACGAGGTTACATCTGAGAACCACAATCATTTCTAAAGGATATCGGTACTGACATTACTACAACTGTAATACTATTAAAAAAAAGGTTACAATTGTGAGCATCAATATATTTTCACTTCAGTTCAATTTTATTTGTGTAGTGTCTGTTACAATGTCAATTGTCTCTAGGTGCTTTACAGAGACCCAGAGCATGACCTCCGAGCAAATATCATTAACTAAAATTATAATATTGAATTCTATTCTATTACTCTAAACAGCAGTTTGTAGGGGCTAACTGTAGGCTTTACTGAACAGAATTTTTTTCAATTTAGTTTTAAAGATGGAGGTGGTGTCAGCCTCCTTAACCCAAATTGGTAGCTGGTTCCATAATAAAGAGAGCACTGCAGATGAAGTGTTTGTTTTGAGAACACTGATGGACAGGAAAGGTCAGAGGGAGTTGCATTTTGTAGATTTAGAGGTGTATGATCTCAAGTGTCCAGAGGAAGGAACTATAGTATTACATGAGGAAGTCTGGAGTTGTGCACGGCATAAGAGAGGACAGCATTATAGCCGTGAGAGTATGTGTGATAGAAGAGTTTCATGTGGAAGTGAGGCTGCATCAGGCATCGGCCCTGAGCTCCTTCTTGTTTGCCATGGTGGATGGGTTGACAGATGAGGTCAAACAGGATGATTTTTGCAGATGTCATTGGGATCTGCAGTGAGAAAAGGTTGCAGGTGCAGGAAAAACTGGAGAGATGCGCTAGAGAGAAGGTGAATGAAGGTCAGTCGGAGCAGGACAGAATACATGTTAGTAAATGGAAGGGAAGAAAGCAGAATGGTGAGGATGAGTGGAGTTGAGGTGAAGGTGGTACAGGAGTTTAAAGGCTCAGCTGTGCAGAGTAACGAGTACTACGGTGAAGAAGAGAGTGCAAGCATCTTCTGGATGGAGAGGAGTGTCAAAGAGTCATCTGTGATCAAAGAGTCCTGTAAAGGGAAAGTTTACAGGATGGTAGTGAGACAGCAGCACTAAAGCAGAGCTGGAAGTTTGCAGAGTTGAATATGTCAAGAGTCTCTTTGAGTGGCAAGGATGGAAAGGATGCAGAACGAGCATGGCAGAGAAACAGCTTTGGTCATGTGTCTCAGATATAAAGTAAGAGCCGCTAGATTGAGATAGTTTGGACAAGTAAAGAAGAAAAAAAGTGAATGCATTGGTAGAATGATGCTTGGGGAGTAAAAAGGGAAAGACCAAAGAGAAGATTTCTAGATGTGGTGAAAGATATTTGATTGGTGTGACAGGAAGATGCACAAGACATCATAAGATAGGAGCACATGACCTGTTGTGGTGATCCTGAGAACAGAAAGAAAATGTATAAATGAGGATGTAGATGAAGTTTCAAAGATGAGCAGTTCATGTCTCGTTTCGTGTTGGAGGTTGTGGAACGAAGCAGAAAAGAAAGGTGTTTTTAGCTTAAACACAGGAAGGCAGCAGCCGCTGCACACTGAACAGAGACTGTACACTTGGATATCAGCAGGATGTCTACACTCATCAGTATCAGGTCCACCTTGCTAGTACCGGACCCATTTTTGCCTTCAGAACTACCTTAATCCTTCGTGGCATAGATTCAACAAGGTACTGGAAACACCCTCAGAGAGTTTGGTCCATATCGACATGACAGCATCACCAGTGCTGCAGATTTGTTGACTGCACATCCATGATGAGAATCTCCCGTTCCATCACGTCCTAAAGCCGCTCTGCTGGATTGAAATCTGGTGACTCTGGAGGACATTAGAGTCCAGTGAACTCATTGTCCTATTCGAGAACCCAGTCTGAGATGATTCAGGCTTTAAGACATGGTGCATCATCCTGCTGGAAGTATCCATTAGCAGATGGTCCACTGTGGTCATAAAGGGATGGACATGGTCAGCAACAATACTCAGGTAGGCTGTGATGTTGATATGATGCTCAGTTGGTACTAATGGGCCCAAAGTGTGCCAGGAAAATATCCCCCACACCATTACACCACCATCACCAGCCTGAACCATTGATACGAGGCAGGATGGATCCATGCTTTCATGTTGTTGACCCCAAACTCTGACCATCTGAATGTCGCAGCAGAAATCTAGACTCATCAGACCAGGCAACGTTTTTCCAATCTTCTATTGTCCAGTTTTGGTGAGTTTGTGTGAATTGAAGCCTCAGTTTCCTGTTCTTAGCTGACAGGAGTGGTACCCGGTGTGGTCTTCTGCAGCTGTAGTCCATCCACCTCAAGGTTGGACGTGTTGTTCGTTCAGAGATGCTCTTCTGCAGACCTCGGTTGTAACGAGTGATTATTTGAGTTACAGTTCCCTTTCTATCAGCTCCAACCAGTCTGGCCATTCTCCTCTGACCTCTGACCTCTGGCATCAACAAGGCATTTGTGCTTACAGAACTGCTGCTCACTGGATATTTTCTCTCTTTCGGACCATCCTCTGTAAACCCTAGAGATGGTTGTGGTGTAAATCCCAGTAGATCAGCAGTTTCTGAAATACTCTGACCAGCCCGTCTGGCACCAACAACAATGCCACGTTCAAAGTCACTGAAATCACCTTTCTTCCCAGTTCTGATGCTGGTTTGAACTGCAGCAGATCATCTTGACCATGTCTACATGAATAAATGCATTGATTTGCTGCCATGTGATTGGCTGATTAGAAACGTGTATTGACAGGTGAACCTAATAAAGTGGCCGGTGAGTGTAGATAGAGTGGTTAGAGTGGTTCTTGCTCATCAAGTGCAGGTTCCTTACTCTGTTTTATTACGTACAACTATTGTTTTTGACAGTAAAAAAAAAAAAAAAAAAAAAAATAAATAAGAAAGACAGTGAAAGAAAGTGTCATGCTCTTTCCAGGACTTGTAAACTGAGCAACAGCAACTTCACCATGGCTTCAGTGGACATCCTCTACATAGACATCACACGTCGCTGGTCAGGAGCTGCACCAGACTCCAGAGAAGCAGGTAACACACACACACACACACACTCACACACACACACTTCTGCATGTCAAGACAAAGATCCTCAAACGCCACGTGGAAGACAGTCGGGCATCCTTGAGACTCTAAGCAAATAAAGGGCTCTCGCGTAATTGTCATGCTGTCTGATTCCCTCTGACACTCCGCTCCGATAATTGAAGCGAGCCGAGATTATGGTGCGACAACAGCGGAGAGACCATCCGACTTGAATTTTCCAGTCACTGCACGCTGAGAGGAACGTCAGTGGATGGTTGGAGATCACCTGGACCAGGTGTGCACCGAGGGGACAGAGTTGAGCATGGCTGTCTGGAGAAAAGGTTCTCCCAGAGTCAGAGGCATACGTTTTAATAAAGCACACTGCAGTTTTTTCTTATCTGAACGATTATACCGAACAAATTCAAATATACTTTCAGTATGCATTCAAGGATGGCTGATGAAGCTGTCGTGTAAAATATGAGAGAGATGGTGATTCAACCTTTATGGTTGTTTCAGAGACCGAAGTCAAACTGCGCAGCATTAACACAGAAACAAGGACGAAAGCTTAAATCACACCCACAGCTCCCCACAGGGCCCAAAGTAGACGAACTTCCGGAAAAAAGACGATTACTGGATTTGCAACGAAAAAAGTTGGAACACTTTTGCAAGACGTAAATAAAAATGTTATGTAATGAGCTGCGGATATAAAACCATATTTTATTCGCAGTTGTACAGAGGAAGGATAACAAATGTTCAACTGCTGTGTTCTTCTAAAACCTGGAACCTGGGGAGACCAGTTGTTGGGGTTTTGGGGTTTTGTTGTCCAATACAGGATTCAAGTTGTTTCACTATCCTGGGCAGGGATGCCACGATTCACTCAACTCATGATACAATACGAATCACGATTCAGGGTTCACGATACAATTCGAATCGTGTACAACACAATATTAGTTTACAGGGAAATTACTGATTTTTTAAATTATTATTATTATTTCTTTTACACAAATCCAGCATTTTCCTTTTTAACAACACTAGTATTTCTCTTACGCTCTTTTCAATACAGTAGATTAGAAAGAGCAGCAAATGACAAAAAAATTTGTAGTTTTTTTTTTTTTCACAGTACTGTTTTTTTTTTTTTTCTTATCCTCTTTATACCTGCGTAGCAAATAGCTGGAAACTGTTTTATCAACTCTCAAATCTGTCAAATCCTGTTTTTGTTTTTTCTCATTTTTTTACAATAGGCCTACTGCACTCTTTTCAATGAATCAGTACAGTATCAAGATTTTTTTTCCTTTAGTACATAACAGTTTGCTGATTCTTGTCCGCCAGGTTGCCTCTACTCTTCCACCGTTTCGCTGTTCTTCTTTGCTCTGAACAGCCTATAAATTCAACTGAAGAGTTTATCCTTGGTGTTTATGTTGGAAACCGACATGTTGTATATCATTAGTAATTTTAAAATGTACCATTTTCTTAGGTCCGGAAAACCGTTAGCTTTAGCGTGCTAGCCCGTTAGCATACATACATTAGCATGCAAGCTATGTCTATTTTTTTTTTTTTTGGTTGCATTTTAATTTATGTGACTTATTTGTGTTTATTTCAGTTTAACAAAATCTCTGGCTGATGAAAGGCTTGCCAAAAAAGCTTTTAAAGGTGGGACACGGGGGTTTTGAAAGAAGTTTAGAATATCGATACTCGCGGCTGAAAGATCGATACTCGATAAAATATTGATATATATCGCAGAATTTATAAACTTGCTCAGCTTTAGTGTCCAGTGCAGGACCTGAACATCATCACAGTGATCATCATATTGATTTTTGGCTTTGTTGATTTCTCCAGATTCTCTGAATTGTTTTTAAAGATATTATCTCCTGTTCAGTGTTTTTAATGGTCATACTGGTGAGTTCACGCTGATAAAAAGGCTACGTTCCCGTTTCATCGTCAACCTCTCCTTTTTTCAGGAATGGGCCTACAAGCATTCGTGGAAGCCTTCTTCTACCTGGCAGGCCGCAGGTTCAAATCCCTGGCGCTGAGGGAACAGATAGCGTCCCTGCTGGAGCTGTGCGAGGCTCAGCTGGCCCCCCAGTCCAACAACGAGGTCCGGCGCTCTCTGAGCTGCAGCAGGGCGCTGCCGCGGACCGTCCGAGCCCAGACGCTGTGCCTCTCCCACCCCCAGCTGAACTCTCCGGCTCCTCAGCGAAGGGCAGCCAGCCAGGACAACCGGCCGCATCAAAGACTCAAGCCTCGCGCGCTCAGAGCCAACGTGGAGAACTGACGGGGAGAAACGCTCTCCAAACACTGCCTTCAGCCCTCTCCACGGGAGCGATGAGGACGAGGGTCCGTTCCCCCCCTGCAGCCCCCCCGCTGGCCGGCTTGTTGGACGACTGTTCAGTCAGATTGGAGGGAGATGCAAGGCTGCTGGATTCCTTCCTTCCTCCCGCTGGGATCACATAAACGCTCCGGTCTCGTCTGGAGGACGACGCGGCTGCTGATTCGAGAGGGCAGCTATTCGCTTCCCTTCACTGTTTCCCGGCAACAATTCACAGCAAAAAACCAACTCTCTTTTCAGGGATCACATCAGACGCTCCGGAACAGCCGACTCACTCTCGTCTCACGCAGATAAGTGGGTGGAAGCTTCACTTTATTATGTGAACATTTTGCACAGCGGCTATTTAAAAAAAACAGCATTTGCACAGAAGTGTTCGGACATTTGCGTGCACCCGTCCGTGTTTATGTGTGTTTGGTATTTCAGCAGCTGTTTCTGTGGAGCCTCAGACCTCCCGCAGAGACATTAGAGACGTTTACTCCGTAGCTACACAACTGCCATGGAGATCATTTATTTCAGAAGCTAAATGTCACAATCTAGATACACCTGTTGTTTCTCAAATCAAATTTGAACAGTTTTTAATTGCAGAATAATATCCAGTGTGCGACATGACTGGCAGGTAGAGCATGTTGGACGGTTGATGCCAAGCATTAAAGTCATTAAACAATTTCCCCCACAGGATCTCACCTTTTTTTTTTTTTTTTTTTCTTTTTTGTTGTTCTCACTTTTTTCCAGCAGGACTGAACTACCTTCAGTGTGGGCAGCTGTGACAAACGTACAGTGGATTTACCTAAAATATTTCTGCTAACACTAATCTAGGGCTAACTTATTTACTGCAGTGTGTTTATAAAATGAAGTAGAGATTATAAATTAACAGTGACGGATGAGAGTGAAGTGTATTGATGAGAATGAAAAAAGAATAAATAAATGAAATGTGTTCCTTCAGAAGAAAGTGTGGACACTTTTTCTTTTCACA
Organism: Hirundichthys speculiger; assembly: GCA_018398805.1. Classification (NCBI taxonomy): domain Eukaryota; kingdom Metazoa; phylum Chordata; class Actinopteri; order Beloniformes; family Exocoetidae; genus Hirundichthys; species Hirundichthys speculiger. The sequence goes on from JAGFBZ010000724.1 coordinate 185,394, forward strand.
TCAGAGATTTTCAGTAAACTCAAGTCTAAAGGTCTAACATGCTGGCTGTAAAGTGGTAACATTTTACATTTGTTCTTCATCTAATGCTGTGTAAAATATATATATATATATATATATATATATATATATATATATATATATATATATATATATATCCAGCCATGGAAAAATTATTAGACCACCCTTGTTTTCTTCAGTTTCTTGTTCATTTTAATGCCTGGTACAACTAAAGGTACATTGTTTGGACAAACATAACGACAACCACAAAGATTGCTCATAAGAGTTTTATTTAAGAGCTGATATCTTATCATTTTCCATGGTTTTCTTGATTATAACCTAAATCACTTAAGTTTTTACATCAATAGCATGGCGTTGTACTGCCAAAAACACTGCTTTTATGCATTCACTGTTTTCTTTTCTGTCTGTTTTAGTCACATGATGACGTTTAGTGTACCAGGTATTAAAATGAACAGAAAAGTGAAGAAAAAATGGTGGTCTAATAATTTTTTCCATGTGTGTGTGTGTGTGTGTGTGTATATATATATATATATATATATATATATATATATATATATATATATGTATATCTAGTCGTCAGAGTATGTATATCATATATATGCAGTCAGTTCTAGTACACACTCATTTTAAGACTTCCTAAGGACCAGGGCACACAAATATAAATCTTAAAATGGAATTCAAAGCTCTACTTTCTGTCCAGTGCGTTCTAATGGAGGTTCTGTTGGTACCATTTATGTCTCCACCCATCAACAGGTGGGTCAAAAAGGTCAAATGTTCTAACTTTAAGAGTTTGGATCTGATTTTCCATCTCAACCACCTGCCAGTGTGGTTTTGTTGGTGGAGGCCGTCGGTCTCAGCTGGTACAGGAGCTTTAGAGCGTCACAGCGTTGACTGTCGTCCAGAGTCAACAGCTGTCAGGAGTTCTAGACGTTTAATTGATCTTTAAATCAGTGTAGTGTATGGATATACTTGAGCTCCTGTAATCAAATCATCTGCATGTGGAGGAAAAAGCACAAGAAGATGGAATCTAAAGAAGATTCTACTCTAAAATGACAGGCCTCTGTTTACTGCGGCGGCTACGTTCCCACCGCTGTTAAGCTATAAAGCGTATTAAAGGTGTAATGAGTTAAGCCCGTGTTTCCTTCCATGCGCTTAAGCTCATTTACCTTCACGTGCACAGTTTCATCCCCCTCATTACCTCACACTTGCCTACGGCAAAACATTAAATTCATTTAAATGTCCAATCAAACATAAAACGAACCTGAATTCAAGCTGATTTGGATAATTCTGGATAAAATGAGCACCACACACACCTGGATTAGTTATTCCAAAACTAAATAAGTCACTTCACCACTTTTTAGCTGACTGAGATAAGAAAAGATGGCCTTTATTGTCATATGACAGATGTTTACAGCCTTTACAACGATGTGCAAAACCACCGGTGAACAGGAAATCTGTTTATTCATCAGCTGGCATCAATTCAGACTTTTTGAAGGCAAAGAAATAAAATATTCTTCAATGGCCAAGTCAGTCGCCTGATCTCAACCCAGCAGAGCAGCTTTTCAGTCACAGAAGACAAAACTGAAAACAAGACTGAAGCTCTGGCAGAGCATCTCCAGACAGGAAACTCAGTTTCTTTAATTCAAGATGAAAATCCAGTTTGATTACCCCTTATTTTTTATTTCAAAAATCATTGTAATGATTATACATATGTATATATATATATATATATATATATATATATATATATATATATATATTATTTATTATTTTTTTTCACATTATTTCCCTGATTAATCAGGATTAATCGCATTGTATATGAAAAATCAAATAATTAATTCAAAAGTAGTGTAAAATGCACTTTTATTTAAATGTTCTGCTGCTATATAAACTAAAGTGCCGTAACATTTGTTGTTCAAACACTTTTAACATCAGCACTTGTCAGTAACACATATTTAGTGTAAATCTCATCTTAAAAAATGTAAAATAAAATAAAGCTTACTGCCATAAGCCAGGGCATTAAAGTAATCCTGTTTTTATGAAAAAGTCTACAAACAAAATCCGACAAAATGATTGTGGCTCAGCACAATCAGAACATTAAAACAGGTAATTTCTGAGGTAACAGCAGAAACTTTTAACGGGGAGTTCAACTTGTCAGTTGTTACAAATAACCTTGTTTCTGTTGAATCCTCCGTCTGGGAGAACTTTAAAATGAAAATGTCCATGTTAAAGTTCAGTAACTTTACCAATCTGTGTATCATTCATTCTTTCCATTTTCAATTGTCAATCGAAAATTAAAAAAATTGAAAAGTGACATTTTATTACGTTTTTCTTTTTTAAATCTAACACAAAAAAAGGGAAAAAATTACTGTTTTTTTTTTTTTTTTTAATATTTCAATTTTAGACTTGGATCAAAAATGCGAAATGAAAAAATGGGCCACAGAACTGAATTTGTTTTATAATGGAGGACTGGACTTTCTGTTGTCATTACACATCTGTGCCACTAGATGGAGCCGCTCTGAAGTAACCAGCTAGAGAACAGCAGGACAGTGAACACATGGAGCAGATCTGATGGATAAATGGAGGAATGGCGTGATCGTCTTGAACAAAGGAGTTTGAAAGTTCTGTTGCAGTCCAGAATTTTTTTTTCAGACAGAATTATTAATATTTCTACCAGAGTTGCTACCTGAACTGTAAAGTACACGGATTTTTACCGTTCTCCATGTCTGTTTTAGCTTTTCCTCATGTTTACCTGCCAATTCTCTTCCAGTTCCGCAGCAGCCAGTAACAAACTTTTCAAAACAAAACCATGTGAGCAACATGCGTTAACGCACAATAAAATAAATGTCGGCGTTAATAAATTAATGAGTTAATAAGATAATAATGTGCTAACTTGTGCTAACTTGCCCAGCCCTAATATACACACACACACACACACACACACACACACACACACACATATATATATATATATATATAGACGAACTAGGTATTAAGTGTTTCTAGATGTAACTAATCATGTGAGCGGTAGCAGCTGATCAGAACATGTCTGGCCCGTTTGACTTTGTTGTAAATTTGGACAATAAATCAGTTAATGTTTTGTAAGAATGAACTGTTCCGAGTTATTGTGGACTAGATTATGAAAATAACATTTATTTTTAACTTCATAATGTCACTAGTGCTTCAAAAGGTTCCATCCTGACCAGCACTTGATTTTTGTAGGATTTGTTGGGTTTGTGAAGGTCTTTTATGTAGATTTTGTTATAAGTTTATTTATTTGAATTTTATATTTTATTTTTTTTTTTTTAATTGCAGAACCATAGTTTATTTAATGGATTTTAAAATTTAGATGAAAAAAAATACAATTAGACTTTTTTTTATTTCTAAAATCCCAATTTTTGAGTTTTATATTTCTTGACTTTAATTTAAAATGTAAATGAGAAACTGTAGTGTTCTTAAAGTTGAGTATCTTATTTAAAAGAACTTATTTGCTTCAGTTTGTAGTTTCGGTTTCCTCTGCCTCCATCAGAGGAGGAATGTCGCCCACTGCTGGTCATTTCCTGTCACTGCAGCTCTCTGCTGCTCTGCTCTTCAGTGCAAAACTAGTCAAAGCAGATAAACTGGGAAAAAAGGTGATCTCTCTGGTCATTAGGAAATTAGAGATAGATTTTGATCTTCTCAATTAGATGAGGATTTAAAAAAAAAAAAGTTTAGAAATATGTTGTTCATTAATGAGAAAAAAAGAACAATTAAAATAAAAGAAAAAACAAACAAACAAACTAATAATAACTAAACCAAATAATCACATTCATCCGCTTTAATGAGCTCATCTGAGTATTTTAATTTTCCTTAGTTCCCTCACATGTTGTTCACACACACACTTCACACACACACCACACACACACACACACAGACACACACACACACACACAGGGAAGACTGACATTTGTTGAATAAAGACAATTTCCTGAGTTTTTGTTGGGTAAACGTAGCCCGGGGAGAGAGAGACGCTTTTTAATACATCTACCTGCACCTTTTAGAATAATCACAGCCTTTTAAAATGAGAACGTTCTCAGTTCCTCTCTGCAGGAGATAATCATCTGCTCATGGTGGGAGGAAATAGATGAAATCTTTTCACAGCGAGGCGCTGCCCCGACACTCAGCACTCACACGTGGAAAAAATGGCACGGACAGGCCTCGAAGCTTCAATGTCTCGTAGATGTCAGAGGAAGAAGTGGACGCAGGCGTCTTGACATGAATCACTGCTGTTGCAATTATCGTGTCCAGTGGTGGTCGAAAAGTAACCAATTACAGTTTATTTACCTCACAGCTCTGGCTGTCGGGGTTTTTCTTGACATGCTTTTCCGGAGGAGTCACAGGAAATTATTTGTCATTGCCCGTCTGGATTGTTTAGTCAACTGCAGGTGGTCTTTGACTCAAAAAAAGCTTTTAAAAACATCAGCTGCTATTTAGTTTTCGGTGACACTGAACAACCAGATGTGATCGGTTCCTTCCAGGGTGTTGGTGCAGATGCCTCCTCACCAGTGCTGCCATCTGGAGCTGGGCAGATCGATCCAAATATCGATAATATCAATACCAACGCTGGTATTGATATTAAATGATACTCGTGTAAAAAGATTAATATACAACCCTTTTTTCTCTTCCACAAGTGCAAATTAATTGAAGCTGTCGCTGTGTCCTCCTTCAGTCCAACAGAGAGAAGAGAATCCGGGTAGATAAGAGTCGTCAATTTCAGCATCAATTCATATTAACTTTCAAAGTAAGTCATATGTTACTGGAGACAACACAATAAAATATATAATTAAGACCTTGAAATAACCCAGTACATGTCATGTATCCCATTGAATTCAGAATACCAAGGCCCAGTTTGAAATGTGAAAAACCTCCGCGGCCCACCAGAACCTTTTATCACAACTGTGATCAACATTCAGGACTAGGAACCATGTTCTGACATTAATGTAAGGGGTCAACAAATAAGGTGACACCTGTCATATTAAGTTAAGATGATGGTAGAATAACACTTAACTGGTTTGTTTTTGCTTCTTAATGTTTCTAAATCATGTCATTAATATTTTACAGTAATTAAAAACATATTTAAAAAAGATCGAGGATTTAAAACATATTTGTTTAATTTTAATGACCTCTCACGGCCCACCTGCAGTACCGCGACGGCCCACCAGGGGGCCGCGGCCCACACTTTGGGAATCACTGCTTTGGATAATAACAGAATTACACAAGTATTGAAAGATATAATAAAATAGTTGGACTAGAAAAAACATTATGAACAGAAGAATTCAACTCCAAGGAATATTTACACAAAAATGTTTTTTTGTGATAATAAAGTATTTTGCTGTCACCTATAAAATTGGCCAAAATTGTGTTCTAGGTTTTAACAAAATAATCCGAAGACAAAAATCACAAAAACACCAAAAGGTCTGCAGTTTCATGATAGATCAAGCTCAAAAGTATCGGTATCAGTATCAGTATTGGTATCGGTATCGATGATATAGGCCCTGTATTTACTTGGTATCGGATCGATACCAAAATTCCCAGTATCACCCAGCTCTACTGCCATCTCTCCACCCCCCACAGCTCCTTCGCCCCGTGAAGCCCAAATTTGGAGCGAAAGTCCCTGAATGCGTCTCATTTAGGCACAGTGTCGTTATTGTGTAGACATGTAGGTCAATAGTGCCAGAAACTGCACATGTATTACGTGTGCCTCACTGGATAAACGTACAACCAGACAGAGAAACGAAGCATGTGACCTGGCAGAGCGGCAACCAGACTGGCATCAACAAAAGACGTCCCAAAAAAAAACCAAAATGGTGAGCAGTGGAGCAGGGATGTTGACTGTTGACCCGAAGGTCTTGCTAGCGGTTCTGCAGTCGTCTCGGTTGTTTTGAGTCACAGTTCTTTGACAATCCTGCATCAGTATACATGAGTTACACAACTGTCCCAGCACAGTTGGTCTGGTATGTTCTGTACCGGTGGAAACGGCTGCCAGCGGGAGACCCGCTTATCGAGACATCAGTTTCTGTGAAGTGAATGTCTGACCCGGCTACTGCAGCAATGATTCTCTCGTGTCTGTCCAGGCTCATTCAGTGAAGCTGCAGCTGTTTGAACAGTCGAGGTGGGCGGATCGATCCAAATATCGATACCAACGCTGGTATTGATATCGAACGATACTCATGTAAAAAGATCGATACTCAAGCTTTTTTCAGTATCAGTATCAGTATTGGTATAGGTATCGGCGATACTGGCCCTGTATTTACCTGGCATTGGATCGATACCATAATTCCCAGTATCGCCCAGCTCTATTAAACAGACTTCGTGGGAATGATTGTGGAAAGCTTTCGAGCCTTTTGATGTCAATTCAATTGCAGCAAGTCTTGTGACTCTTTCAGTTAAATTGTAGCATCATGTTACAGATTTTTCTGAATTTCATTAAAGGCTATTCGGACGACTTTTTCAAGCACTGTCAGTCCATGATTGTTTTGGTGCAATGAAATGTATGCATTTATTTATTTATCTCAGCATCCCAAAACAGAAGTCCTCAAAATGAAACGTGGAGGACGGAGGAAGAGTAAGGCATCCTGAAATTTGATAGAGGTTTCCATTGTCAATCCCTGAGTCAAATTTCACCAAATTGTTATTTGCAACAAAATTTGCATATTTTTTGAGACATCTACTCCTGGGAAGATTGGCCGTTGTCTTGAATGCACTTGTATAACTAGAAAAGCACTCTGAGAGCGCAGACCTCCGCCAAGTGCAACAATTCCCACATATAGCGATTTACAGATTGTGATAAAATCCACCTTCTGGATCAGATCCGGATCAGCCTTTGAAATTTGATAGAGGTTTCCATTGTCAATCCCTGAGTCAAATTTCATGAGTTTATGGCAATAATTAACGGAGATATTGAGAAACAAAATTTTTGGCCCCATTGACCGCAATGTTATTGAAAATTTAAAAGTGATCCAGAATCCAGGATTTCTTCAGGATCACACCCAAAATGAAATCAGTTCTTCCTTTTCACATTTCTGACAACTCCTTAAAATTTCATCAAAATCTATCCATAACTTTTTGAGTTATTTTTGAATTTCAATAAAGCCTATTTGGATTATTTTTGAATTTCATTAAAGGCTATTCGGACCACCTTTTCAAGCACTGTCAGTCTATGATTGTTTTGGTGCAATGATATTTATGCATTTATTTATTTATTTATCTCAGCATCCCAAGACAAAAGTCCTCAAAATGACAGATGGAGGACAGAGAGTCAGGCATCCTTGAGACTTGAAGCAAATAAAGTGCTCTCACATAATTGCTTTGCAAAATTGCAAAATTTTTGGCCCCATTGACCACAATGTTATTGAAAATTTAAAAGTCATCCAGAATCCAGGATTTCTTCCGGATCACACCCAAAATGAAATCAGTTCTTCCTTTTCACATTTCTGACAACTCCTGAAAATTTCATCAAAATCCATCCATAACTTTTTGAGTTATTTTTGAATTTCAATAAAGCCTATTTGGATTATTTTTGAATTTCATCAAAGGCTATTTGGACAACCTTTTCAAGCACTGTCAGTCTATGATTGTTTTGGTGCTATGATATTTATGCATTTATTTATTTATTTATCTCAGCATCCCAAGACAAAAGTCCTCAAAATGACAGATGGAGGACAGAGAGTCGGGCATCCTTGAGACTTGAAGCAAATAAAGTGCTCTCACATAATTGCTTTACAAAATTGCAAATTTTTTGGCCCCATTGACCGCAATGTTATTGAAAATTTAAAAGTAATCCAGAATCCAGGATTTCTTCCGGATCACACCCAAAATGAAATCAGTTCTTCCTTTTCACATTTCTGACAACTCCTGAAAATTTCATCAAAATCCATCCATAACTTTTTGAGTTATTTTTGAATTTCAATAAAGCCTATTTGGATTATTTTTGAATTTCATTAAAGGCTATTTGGGCAACCTTTTCAAGCACTGTCAGTCTATGATTGTTTTTGGTGCTATGATATTTATGCATTTATTTATTTATTTATCTCAGCATCCCAAGACAAAAGTCCTCAAAATGACAGATGGAGGACAGAGAGTCGGGCATCCTTGAGACTTGAAGCAAATAAAGTGCTCTCACATAATTGCTTTGCAAAATTGCAAATTTTTGGCCCCATTGACCACAATGTTATTGAAAATTTAAAAGTCATCCAGAATCCAGGATTTCTTCTGGATCACACCCTAAATGAAATCAGCACTTCCTTTTTACATTTCCGACAACTCCTGAAATTTCATCAAGATCCATCCATAACTTTTTGAGTTACTTTTGAATTTCATTAAAGGCTATTTGGACAACCTTTTCAAGCAGTGTCAGTCCATGATTGTTTTGGTGCAGTGAAATTGATGCATTTATTTATTTAGCTCAGCATCCCAAGACAGAAGTCCTCAAAACGACACGTGGAGGACGGAGGGAGAGTCAGGCATCCTTGAGACTTGAAGCAAATAAAGTGCTCTCACATAATTGCTTGTCATTCTCCGTCAGACTCTCTCTGACACCATCCTCCCGTAATTGAAATGAGCCGAGATCACAGCATGACAGCAGAGAGACCCTCCGACATGAATTATTCAGCCGCCGCACCTTGAGAGGAATGTTTGCGGCCGAGCGGATGGTTGGAGATCACACGGGCCCAGGATGGCGGGTCGGTGCTGGGGAGGCCGTGGGCTGAATTTAGAGTGAGCTCATATGTATGCGGAGGGACCGGGGCCGGGGTCCGCGCAGGTGTGGTGGTGGAGAAGCGAGAAGTTGTACAAGAAGTAGGAGGAAATCTGAAGTAGAGCTGCGGGGCCCGAACGCTAATTCATTCATTCGTTTCTCATTTGATCTAGAGCAGTGGTGCGCAAACTGTGGTACGCGTACCACCGGTGGTACACGAGCGCTCTCTGGTGGTACGTGGGGGAACGTCATGACTTTCCACATTTTTTCCACATTTTCATTTAGAAAAAGAAAAAATTGGAAACATACAATGAACTATAATTACAACGTTTCAAAGGAAATGTGTAGGTTGAGATAATTCAAAATTATGTTTTTTAAAAAATATTAGTTGCATATTCAAAAAAAAAGTAGCGAAGGCACTGCAGCGAAACAAGACAAACTGCTCAAATGTGGTATTTCTGTTTCCTTCACAGCCTCTGGTCTCTGAACCGTAGTAGACAAACTGCTGGTATTGTGCTATTTTTGGCTCGTAATTAGCGGCTAACACGCTAACAACAGCAAAAGAAAAAGTCCGGTTTTCTCTGCATGGAACGAGCTCTTTATTCTGGTACTGCAGGAACTTGTAACATCACACAGGTTGTATTGTTGGGCTCCTGTCGGTTAACAAAGAATGTAAATCTATACACGCTGGGCTGCTGTTGATGCTCACTACACTTTTCATCTAAACTCGTTCTCATTCTGCCGTCCCACGACACACACACTACATTACCCATAAGGCCACACCATTACCAGGGTTTCCTGCAGACCTTATTTGGCCAGGCGCCCCGCCCGGCCTGAAATCTCGAGCGCCCGGGCTACTCCGCTCGCTTTTATGTCGGTCCGGAATGATTTATAGTCAGTAGAGATTCTGGTAAACTTTATTCGTAATAGACCCGGAGCTTTTTTTTGACCAGACAGTGCGACTTCTCACTGCCGTTTTTTTTTTTTTTTTTTTTTTTGGTTCGACAATTCATTAAAGTGACACACGCACACACTAATCAACATTATGTTTAACTTTGTCTATAAAAGAAAAAAAAGAACATTAGGTATTTAAACTAACTAACTAAATAAATAAAGACCAATGGGCGCACTGCCTGTCATCTGGACTCCAAGCTCACGTAGCTTCACTTGACAGCTGTCACTCTGAGGTGATTGATGACCAGTCCGCCCAGTCAAAAAGGTAACGCCTACTATGTAATTTACTGGTATGCAATTGGTCAGTAGTAGAGAGTAAATGAGACATAGTCTTTTAGTTAAGAAACTGAGGTAGCCTACACTTATAGTGCTTTCCATCATCATGTTTGTGGGTTTGTTGTTAAGCAACTTCTTTCATATTTTGAGGGCAAAAATAATAATTGAACAATCTAATTAATTAAGTAATTTATCCTTTTTTTTGGTTCTCGGCTACCATTCTCGGCTTGAACCCCCCCCCCCCGCCAAAGTTTTTTCCTGCAGGAAACCCGTACTGGTCTTAAGTGGAGTAACACCTAACAGGTCTTCACAGAACACTTTCTTGTCTTTGTTGAAGAACCTTACGTAAACTTACAGCTGAGCATTGTCAGACACATCAGTGGACTCATCTACAGCTAAGCCAACACATGGTGCCTTGTGAACTGCTTCATCCAGCTGGGCCAGCACATCCTGGTAGTGGAACGTAAAACAGAAATACGGTATATTTCTGCATTTCTATGATTTACAGTAAAGAGCTGGCAGCAGAGACGCCAGCAATATACTGTTATTTTTACAGTAAAACAGAAATACCATATTTCTGTTTTACGGTATTTCTGTTTTACAGTAGTGGACTGTAAAACAGAAATACCGTATTTCTGTTTTACGGTCCACTACTGTAAAAACAGAAATACCGTATTTCTGTTTAACGGTCCACTACTGTAGTATTTCTGTTTTACAGTATACGGTATTCTGTAAAATACGGTATTCTGGACCGTATTTCTGTTTTACAGAAAATTTATGTTTTACAGAAATACCGTATTTCTGTTTTACAGTATTTCTGTTTTACAGAATACCGTATTTTACAGAATACCGTATACTGTAAAATTGAAATACTACAGTAGTGAACCGTTAAATTTCTGTTTTACGGTATTTCGGTTTTACAGTAGTGGACCGTAAAACAGAAATACGGTAGTAGACCGTAAAACAGAAATACGGTAGTGGACCGTATTTCTGTTTTACGGTCTACTACCGTATTTCTGTTTTACGGTTTTACTACCGTATTTCTGTTTTACGGTTTTACTACCGTATTTCTGTTTTACGGTCTACTACCGTATTTCTGTTTTATGGTTTTACTACCGTATTTCTGTTTTACAGTAGTGGACCGTAAAACAGAAATACGCTAGTAAAACCGTAAAACAGAAATACGGTAGTAGACCGTAAAACAGAAATACGGTAGTACGGTACGTAAACGTAAAACCGTAAATACGGTCCTACTACCGTATTTCTGTTTTACGGTCTACTACCGTATTTCTGTTTTACGGTCCACTACTGTAAAACAGAAATACGGTATTTCTGTTTTACGGTCCACTACTGTAGTATTTCTGTATTTTATGTAAAAGATTTACATTATGTACTGTACTCTGCAATGTATTTTATGCTGTCTATGAAAATGCAGAACTGTATACAAAATTGACAACATTTGGAAAACAGAGGTAAGAACATTTTGAAAAAGTGCCTCAAGGCCATTTCAAAACTTTTACAGTACAGTTAGAACATTTTGACATTATGCATCATTACAGTAATGTGGAAAAAAGAGAACATTTAGGGCAGAAACTGTAATCGACTCCTCTGCCAGTGCAAGCTTGCGACTTGCAGTTTACTTATTAAAATAGTCCTGTGAGGTAGGTTTGGGTTTTTACATCTTACTGTAGTTCCAGGAGTCTGAACTGCCCTGATTCAAATCTTGTTGATCCAAGAGAGATGAACATCAGTTTGTTAGCCACTGTTCCACTGCAGCATTGTTCCTGTGCAGCCACTGTGAAACAATAAACAAATATTATACAATCTGGAATGAACAATATCGGTAGTAAAAAAACGGTAGTAGACCGTAAAACAGAAATACGGTAGTGGACCGTATTTCTGTTTTACGGTCTACTACCGTATTTCTGTTTTACGGTCTACTACCGTATTTCTGTTTTACGGTTTTACTACCGTATTTCTGTTTTACGGTTTTACTACTACCGTATTTCTGTTTTACGGTCTACTACCGTATTTTCTGTTTATGGTTTACTACGTATTTGTTTTACGGTTTACTACGTATTCTGTTTTATGGTTTTTACTACGTATTTCTGTTTACAGTAGTGGACCGTAAAACAGAAATACGGTAGTAAAACCGTAAACAGAAATACGGTAGTAGACTGTGAAACAGAAATACGGTAGTAAAACCGTTAAAACAGAAATACGGTAGTAGACCGTAAAAACAGAAATACGGTAGTGGACCGTAAAACAGAAATACGGTCCACTACCGTATTTCTGTTTTACGGTCTACTACCCTATTTCTGTTTTACGGTCCACCGTACTGTTTTAAAACAGAAATACGGTAGTAGACCGTAAAACAGAAATACGGTCCACTACCGTATTTCTGTTTTACGGTCTACTACCGTATTTCTGTTTTACGGTTTTACTACCGTATTTCTGTTTTACGGTCCACTACTGTAAAACAGAAATACGGTATTTCTGTTTTACGGTCCACTACTGTAGTATTTCTGTATTTTATGTAAAAGATTTACATTATGTACTGTACTCTGCAATGTATTTTATGCTGTCTATGAAAATGCAGAACTGTATACAAAATTGACAACATTTGGAAAACAGAGGTAAGAACATTTTGAAAAAGTGCCTCAAGGCCATTTCAAAACTTTTACAGTACAGTTAGAACATTTTGACATTATGCATCATTACAGTAATGTGGAAAAAAGAGAACATTTAGGGCAGAAACTGTAATCGACTCCTCTGCCAGTGCAAGCTTGCGACTTGCAGTTTACTTATTAAAATAGTCCTGTGAGGTAGGTTTGGGTTTTTACATCTTACTGTAGTTCCAGGAGTCTGAACTGCCCTGATTCAAATCTTGTTGATCCAAGAGAGATGAACATCAGTTTGTTAGCCACTGTTCCACTGCAGCATTGTTCCTGTGCAGCCACTGTGAAACAATAAACAAATATTATACAATCTGGAATGAACAATATCGGTAGTAAAAAACGGTAGTAGACCGTAAAAACAGAAATACGGTAGTGGACCGTATTTCTGTTTTACGGTCTACTACCGTATTTCTGTTTTACGGTCTACTACCGTATTTCTGTTTTACGGTTTTACTACCGTATTTCTGTTTTACGGTTTTACTACCGTATTTCTGTTTTACGGTCCACTATCGTATATCTGTTTTACGGTTTTACTACCGTATTTCTGTTTTACAGTAGTGGACCGTAAAACAGAAATACGCTAGTAAAACCGTAAAACAGAAATACGGTAGTAGACTGTAAAACAGAAATACGGTAGTAAAACCGTAAAACAGAAATATGGTAGTGGACCGTAAAACAGAAATACGGTCCACTACCGTATTTCTGTTTTACGGTCTACTACCCTATTTCTTTTTACGGTCCACTACTGTAAAACAGAAATACGGTAGTAGGACCGTAAAACAGAAATACGGTCCACTACTGTATTTCTGTTTTACGGTCTACTACCGTATTTCTGTTTACGGTTTACTACCGTATTTCTGTTTTACGGTCCACTACTGTAAAACAGAAATACGGTATTTCTGTTTTACGGTCCACTACTGTAGTATTTCTGTATTTTATGTAAAAGATTTACATTATGTACTGTACTCTGCAATGTATTTTATGCTGTCTATGAAAATGCAGAACTGTATACAAAATTGACAACATTTGGAAAACAGAGGTAAGAACATTTTGAAAAAGTGCCTCAAGGCCATTTCAAAACTTTTACAGTACAGTTAGAACATTTTGACATTATGCATCATTACAGTAATGTGGAAAAAAAGAGAACATTTAGGGCAGAAACTGTAATCGACTCCTCTGCCAGTGCAAGCTT